>JAJJWW010016296.1:0-280449 GCA_023531295.1 Papaver armeniacum
TTCTACAAATAAGCAACAAGTTAATAACTACAAGCAATACTACGAAGTAGAAAACGGTAAGGTATAATAAATAACCTTCTCTGTGGATATCATATCTTTAACCAGGAAGTATGCTCGGCATGAAGACTAACATCAACACTAGGTTATTCTGGCGTTATCTAAAACTTTCGCGGACCGAGGCGAATTCATCATCACTATTTATAATAAGAAGTGAACGAACTTGCTCTTCTCATTTGGATAAGTATGGTATTTTGTGAAGAGTTCATCTCGTTCAACTTGCACATCAAGGAGAGATTTTTGAAAATTTGCTAATGCTGTGCACCTCTGTTAGTGATGCGATCTTTCTCATCTATGAGATCACTAATTTTATTTCTTAAGATTTTGGTTTTCTTCTCGGAATCAAGGTACATGTCTGTTTAAACCGATTAGTTAAATTTAAACTAGATCTGTGTTCGATCTCTAAGAGGTGATGTTTGGATCGAAGATCCTTTAATGAAAGGAGGTTAGTCTTATTTGAGGAACTACTTAGAGATTGATTAAGATGAGTAAGAAGGATATCATCATTCATGGGCTCGGGAAATGAATGAAGAAGAATGGATTCTTCGGAGAGATTATATATGTCTGCGAAAATATTAAGTCAGGCAAAGAAAGGTAGAGGATAAAATGAAAAGGATTTGAGAATGGAAGATTGCTATACCATAAAGTTCTTTGATTTGCACTTTGAAGAGTAGATACTCTATCTTTTTGGGAGTCCGAGATCGGCTTCTAACTTTGAGTCCTCTCGCGAGATGACGCGACTTCAATTTCTAGCTCTCGAATCTTCTTGTTCAATTGTAAATTTTCTTTTCAAGATTGTTGCGTCTTCTCTCGAGATACGAGGCAACTACAAAAGAAGTTTTCGACTGCGAAGGTAGATGAAAAGATTGCTAAAATATAAGTTAAAAATTGAAGTTGGAAAAGGAAAATGAGTTCATACATACCAATGAGTTAAGTGCATTTAAAAGCTAGGGGACACGGATGGAAACCCCCTTGAATGAATCATTGCCATCGATAGCGTAGCATTACACACGGTAGCAAAGAGCCTCGCATACGAAGTTAGGCGATCATCCCTACACCTTGAAGAGAATCGAGAAGATCTTGAACAAGCTGTTCCATAGGGGAATCGGTTTGATTGAGTCTCCCTTGTAAAAGACGAGTTCATATCGTTATCATCCTCGTCGGAAGATCGAATTTGAACTAAGATGAGAAGAAGATTGAGTTTTCCGTTTCTTAGATAACGGAGCGGAAGATTTATCCTTGCGAGCCTTGGCTTCGCCCTTGCCTTTAACATTCGCAGTTTTTCGAGCGTCAACCTTCGCATACAAATGAAGATAAGAAATAGAGGCAACAATATTGTTAAGTAATAAAGAGAGTATTTCTTACTTCATCAGTAAGTGATCGAAGTATTGCCTTGGGAGTACTTTCAATGGATTTACTTTGTAGCTTTTCTTGAGTTTGTCGATCAACGAAAATTTTACAAACTCAATAAGTACAAGAATACAAAGAGATTACAAAAGCAAAATTGAAGACATACCTCTTTTTGCTTTCTCGGGCCATTTAAATTCCCAAGGATGATAGTTTGCGAGATTCGCAGGGAGCACATGCGAACCTGATATGTAAGGTCCGCTCAAAAACAAGGGTACAACCCACCATTTCTCATCTTTGGAATGGCGAGGAGTAGTATTGTTGCAGGAGTGCCAATCGATATCATGCATGAGTAATTTATCCTCGGGGATGTTATCTTTTCTTCTCGGTGAGCACCCAATGAGACTTCTTATTCCTCATGCCTATTACTTCATAATTCTCAAAGAGTTTCTCTGCAGTATATCTCTCGGGGATTATTTCTAAGTCTCACAGTTGGGATCTACGACATTGTTAGGATATAAAGATCCTTTGCCGGCACCACGATTGGCAAACTCAAGCATTGGGCGGATACATCGCCGCAATTGATAAACCGCCGCGAGAAGTTCGGATGGGAAAGGATTTCATAAAAAGTGGCATCTCGGGATCATATAAAGGAATGGGAAGTCTGCGAGGGTGACCAATGAGACAATAATCTTGTGATCGTCACATTGATGATCGAGAAAAGCTTAGCGGTGAGTATAGATGAACATTCTTGATCGGGAATGGTAGAAAGGGGTGAAACCCTTATCTTGCAACTTTTTACGAGTCTCAATAAAGCGGGGTTTGTACATACGACTAAGAGAAGCCATTATCGGTATGGGAATGAATAAAGAATCGAAGATTAAGAGAAAAGATTGAAGATTTGCGATATGAGGCGCAATTTGCGGAAGGAGAAGATTAAAGAAAAGTTGCAAAGGGAAAGCGAAAGAGGAAAAAGAAAGATATGAAAATTATATATAGAGAGAAATATCCTCGGGTAAAACGAGGCATTTAATGCGAGAGGGGACGTGAATGGTCAAGAATAAACGGTTGAAAGAGACGTGTCGGGGAATAGAATGGAAGAGTAGACATACGTAATAAAGTCAGGTGTGAAAATGTGGGAATGAAACGGTATAGATAAGCGATTGCGGCAATTCAAAAACATTGATTCTCATGACATTTTCTTCTTCGCAGAGAAGACATATGGAGAGGGGAGAAGATGTAGGATTATTATATCACAAAACATATTTTCTTAGCATATAAGATTCAATTATTTCCATAACTCGCGAGAAGAGATTGCGAGGTTCATTATTTTCCATAACCATGAGGCAGAAATGATATTTCTCAAAACTTGAAACTTCGCAAAGAATAGAGGCAAGTACGTACTTTTCAAGAAAAGTATTCTTTCGCTCGTTCCTTCACCAATAAAGACCAAAGACTATTACAATAATGGATTTTCCTTAAAAATCGCTCTTCAAGCAATATTCAAGGAAAAGATGCAAGATGTAGGATCGAATATCGCGACAACAACGTTTCGCGAAGGTAATGAACAACGACATCGCGAGACCGTCGCATGAGGAGTTAAGATGAATGACGCATTGGATGACGACGAGGAAGATATGAAGTCGGCAAGGGTTAAGAAGTGTCGCGAGTATGAATACTTGTACATTCGCGACACTTCGCGAGACATTCCCTAAAATAAAGGACAGCTTAGCTGTCATTCACTATGTATTACCCTATATAAAGGGATGAATGAGTCTGTTGTGGAGGATTCTTTTGAATTGGAGAGCAAGTTAGGAAGAGAGAGAAACTTTGTGAGTGATTATAATTTCTCAAGTGTAATTCTATTCATCTATGTAGACATTTCAAGGAAATAATACATAAACATTCATAGTTATTCATTTTCAATGGATTAGTTAAACAGATTATAGTGAGGGGTGTATTGTGGGATTTCCTACAACTACACATGGAATTGAGATCAAGTGAAATCTACAACAAGTGAATGGTAGAGTGCGGTCGGTTGGTGAATCTTTGCATGAAGTGGATGCAATGCGAGATACAAGAATGGAGAATGTGATGTTAAAGAAGATGATGGAATTGTGTGCAACGGAGTTGGTGTTAAGAAGGCTGTGAGATGATATGAATCCATGACATGGGTTAAAGTGCGATTGAAGCTACATATTGTTGAGTTAGATGTATGCTTAAGAAATTGCAGTAGTGTTGCAATGGGCTATGGATTGTATATTTGTGGTTGGAACTCGGTGTTGCGGTTTGGGAGATGAGAAGCGAGGCGATGTTTGTTATTTACGAGATATGGGTTTTGATGGAATTATGCATTTACTGTTGAGTTTGGGGTGAACCTAACTTACAGGTGATATTGAGTGCATGAGATAGATCTATGAAGCTGGTAAGGTTGATACGGAAGGCGCTGATGGTGTTGTTGAGTGCACGAAATGGGATGGTCAATAATGCGGTTTCAGAGTCTTTATTTGTGTGGGTCTACTGAGTGATAAGGAAGAATTAAACCTGAGATGAAGATGGAGTTAATGTTGAATGGAGCAATGGACTATGGAGTTACAGAGGATGAGTTGTGAGTGTGATTAATGGAGTTGGTGCTGTTTCTAAAGCAGGGATTGAGATGACATGAGTGAATTGGAGTTGCAGAATGACAAGACATGCAAGGGACGAAGCTGCGGTGTGAAGAAGGCATAGCCATCATGGTGGATTTGCTACGGTGAAGTGTAATGATGGTGCGGAACAATGTATGGCACATGCAAGATGGCTCGAGCTATGCAACATCTCGGCTTAAAGACCAACCAGTAGGAGTCGGGATAGATGACTCGGTATGACTCGGTGCTTGACCCGAAGTTCACTCGATTGACCAGGCCGGTGATTCGTTGGCAGGTGATCGGGCGGACTTTGCAGGTCACCTAAACTACTTTAGGTCACTTTTAAGGCCAATTTCCGGCCATAATACCGATTTTAAAGTCATTTGTTTTTGGAGCATATTTTCTACATGGTTTTTTCTCACATATGGGCTTGGTGGATTTGTATCTATTGGACTCTTTGAAGACTTGACCTAATTTTGGAACAAAAGAGCTATAAAAGGAAGACTTCTACAATTTTGGTGAATACGTATTATTCTTGGGACTTGGAGAAAGCCGCTTTTGTTTACGCTACTAGGGTTTGCTTTTGTTCATCTCCTTCTTTATTCAATTCATATTTTTGTGATGAACTCCATAGATATGAGTAGCTAATTTATTCATTATTGGTTAAGGATGTAGTCCTATTTCTAAAACTTGTGCTTGAGTTATGTATTAGTTTTTCTCTCTTGATTATCGTTCATACTTCTCTTTTGTTTTAAAAATCACATGATTGATGTATTGTGATAGGACTTAGATGTTTGGTTTGTTAAGTGGCCAATTAATTGAACTTGCATCCTTGTCCATAGCTATTTTAGGGTTTTTCATCGAGCGATAACCACAGAATACAAGTAGCATAATATGTTTACGGTTTGTAGTGATACACTCTCGTGATCATATGTAGAGTTTGACCATTGTCTGAATTGTTATGCGCAATGTCTGACAATTTCATTGATTAGCCTATTTCTAAAAACTTAATGCTCCTAGGAATTGAACTTAATTAGCGCAATGCGTTAGGTTATTCTTTAGGTAGAATTTACATACGCAGCTCTAATGTGTGTGTTGATGAACTTAGGAAATTAATAGATTATCTTGCTCTCTTGATTCTCTAGGCTTTTGATAATAAAAGAGATTAAATTGTAATTCTAATCATATATTCAAGCACATGTCTAATATTGAAGATGAATTCCTTGACCAATATCTTTCTCTATTGATTATTTTCTCCAATTTACTTTGATTTTGATTTACTTTTACTGCTTACATAAAAATCGAGAAATCCCCATAATTGTTTACTTAAGGAAATTGAATACATAATAACTACAAGCGCCTCTCTGTGAAACGAACTATTTCTTATCATTTTCTTTAGGAAAGTGAAATTATTTCTGACGCATACGACAGCGATCACTGCTAGGTTCACCAAGTGTAAGAATCACGCAATTACAAAGGGATTTGTTAACCTACATAGTAATAATAGTTTTTGAAAAGGTGAGGGTACCCAAATATACCTCAAGCTAAAACTTTTCCTACCTATAAGTCCTTTCTCCGAAAGTGATTGTCTATGGGTGAGTCAAGACAATGCAACTAATCGGTTCACACTTCGTGTGATCGTCTATGGATACGAGATCGAGACAATACAACAATGAAGTATGTTTACTTGATACAAAGGTTGAGACTTAACCAAACACAATAGGATTGCTTATCAAGTAAATAGGAATTAACGTTTGTGTGATTTACTTTAATTATAATAAAATAATTATAATCACGGAAAATAAAAGTAAATGACACAACAAGATTTTGTTAATGAGGAAACCGCAAATGCGGAAAAACCCCGGACCTTGTCGAATTGAATACTCTCGGGATTAAGCCGCTACAAAAAATTACACCTAACCCATTATAGTTGAGACCAAGTAACTAACCCTATAGTTCACTTAGTTAAAATCTGTATTCCCACGCCTCCGACTTGTGAATAAGTCACGTACTTGGAACAATTCCTTTGGTTCGTATTCCAAACAAGTAAAAGGAACAACAAATGCATTTGTTTGGTATCAACTCTATTCAACCAAGTGATATGAGTCGGACAAAGGCTCTTGTTTATCTTAACATAAACTCCTTCGTCGGGTCCTTAGATCTATCTTATGTTCAATCACCCAAAGGTAATCGTTTAAGATTAAGCCAATCAATACCTTTAATCACAAGGAAACGTATTGATGCGATCTACTCAATTAATCAATCCAATCTACCACAAGGATAAACCGATTATTAATTAGATCCTCTTTTAGAAAAAGTATTGTGCACACCAAAGATTATAAAACCCAAGTCAGATCTTCATTATCTTCTTTGTCTTCAAATCTTCTTAAATCTTCAATAAAACACTGCACACAATCACTTGAATCTCTTGTGATCAATCACGCACTGAGACGAAGTCACAGTTAACAATGGATTATCACAAGATCGTCTTTAGAACTAACAACGGTCTAAAGATCCCTGTCAAAACTACGAACTAGTTTGAGTGAATCTTATATCGAGAAGATAAGATTCTCAAGAATAAACAAACTAGGTGCAATCGATTTCAACCACCGTTAGTCAATCAAATCAATCGAAAACAAAGATAAACCGCAATTATCTAGTTTCCCACCGGTAGTCGCGCAGAGCTTCTCAATCCCAAAAAGACTTTAAAGCGAACAGGCGTAAGAGATTTCGCCTAATTAGGTCAATCTTGTCTCGAATAGGCGGCTACACAGCAACAACAACAAAAGAGTAAATCTGTTATTACGAAGGATTAGTTTGCTAGAAAGGCAAACTTCGTGTATTTATAGACAAGGAAGTTTGGACACTAAGGAATTTCCAAAACCGAAAGTATTCTCAAGATATTCATTAAAGCACAAAATCGGTTTCCATAATTCCTGGAAATGCTTTATCCAATAATAACGATCGAAATCTCTCGAAAAATATAATTAGTAAATGCACATTACTAATTCTGTAATTTCCCTACAAAATGAAATTAATAACCATAATTAAAAGATTCTTAACTTACTTATGTTTCGATCATGGGATTCTCTTCCCTTAGCCGTTAAGGAATATATTTGAACATTATAGAAATAAACATTCACAACACGTGTTCAAAGTTTGTCGACATCTTAACTTTGTAAGTTCTCTTTCACACTTACAACCTTGAAACCGATTTGCCACCCTTCCAAACAAGTTTAGAATTAGTTCATCTGACTTTCAAGAACTATGTGATTGATCAAACCAACATTCAATCACAATCATGGGTTTACGGTTCTACCAAAACAAGTTTCGGTTCTACCTCCATGTGAGTTTGTGCATAGTCACACTAGCTTCCCAAAAATTCGGTTGACTAGGTACTAGGATCGGTTCCCCACATATATATGGTATCTAACTTATATGTGTTGCACATGTCCATAGAATCGGTTCCCCTTTCTGCTATAAACCTTGTTGCACCCCATACAAGGATCGGTTCCCTTTTATGTCTTGCACCCCTTACTAGGATTGGTTCCCTTTCCCTTACAAGGATCGGTTCCCTTTCCCTTACAAGGTCGGATATACAAAATCCGATCATACCACGGTGATTACTTAAGATCGGTTTTACTAGTAAAAGTTATACCAATACATAAGTCGAGGCCTTTGTGAACAGTTCTACCAAGAACACAACAAGTTGTGAGCCGGTTATACTCTATCACACATATTGGTTGTTCATAAGATATGCAATGAATAACAAAACCAATAACACTGGCAATTTCCTTTTCGGTTCACAAACAAGTTTATGAACTTACTTCCTTAGAACACATGTAAACATTGTTCCCTAGGATGAAATCCTCACCTCATACCCATACATAATCACAATAGCATTCAAATGATTATGGCGATATCTTATCTACAAAGTTTAATGGTTAAGAAATAAACCTCGTATTGTATTCCTTAATACTATGTCTATCTAGAGTTCAAATATGCTTGTGATTATGTTTTCAATATGCACGACTTGAAAGATACGTTAGGGAATGAAAGCAGTTCAAGTCAAATATCACTAACCTCAAGTGGAAGGATGATTGTTGTCGTTGTAGCTCCTTGCTTCTTCACATCTTCAAGTCTTCGCAATACTTGTAATGTCTCATACTTTCAAGCTAACCTATACGAAGTTGAACTCTAGTACATAATTAAACGACTCTTAACATGAGTTTTGATTCACTAAAATATGACAACCGAACTTGACATACCAAACGCTTGGTGGGTTCAACTAGAGCCGTGCTCTAACAATCTCCCCTTTATCAATTTTAGTGACAAAACTCTTACAACATATGGATAAACAAATTACAATAATTCATTACAATCTGCTTGATTCCCGATTCAACAACACAGTGAAACTGCTTACATTCAATCCTTGAAAATGTCGTTGTTGACATTATAATAACGAAGCTATTACTCCCCCTAACGAAGATAGGTAAATATTCAATCCGCAAATCTTTGTTATACCAATCATATGACATGTTACTCCCCCTTAGTCCGTGCTTTCACTCTTTCGTTAGATAAAAACATTCAAGTACCCTAACAATGCCAATCAATATAAATATCAATGCCAGTATCACTTGTTAACTCCATATATTTCTCCCCCTTTTTGTCACAAAAATGAAAAAGAAACGAAAAAAAAATAAAGGACAACACGAAAAGAATCTTACGAATCTCAGAATAGACTTGCAAACTGTAGATTTAGGCACGGGTTCCACACATCATGTTCTAATAACCAATTTCAAAACTGAAACTACAAGTAGTAGTATTTTGATATGTTATCAAGGAAACAATTGCTCGAAATAATTTTTCCAATTTAGTTTAACAAACCAAAAACAACTAAGCATATTAGTCCCTTTGCTAAACCGATTGTTCAAAAAAAGCGCTTAATTCGATAAGACCAAAATAAAGATAAACTCCATTTTTCTCATGAGTTCTAATTATCCATAAGCTTAGACCTTTCAATTTTAAACAAGATAAAGTACTAGGTTAGTTAACTAGAATTTCTTGTTTAGGCATTCGATTAGACTTAAATAACTGAAACCTCACTTCGATAAGTCTAACTAAGATCAAAATTAACTTAGTTTATCTTATCCGAAATCGAATTGGACTAAACAACTCATCCTGTACACATATTATTTCGTTAAGCCATAAATAATTCATACAAATCAAAATAAATCAACTTGCATAATTATTCACCTCAATAGGAAGCAATTAAAACAACATAGACATTATAAGCACCTTGATTGCACCATAATTTTGTAAGCCTAAACGATTGATACCATACAAAAGCAAGATAACTTGGTAGTTTTTCTTAACTTAGGAACCAATTGAATCACACACACACACATCAATTGTCACAGAAATTTTGTAAGCCTAAACAATTGATACCACACAATAAAGCAAGATAACAATAGTTTTTCTTAACTTAGGAACAATTGAAACACACATCCACACACACATCATGGAATAAATATCAATTGGGCTGAAATTTTGTTAAGCAAAAGCAACAAATATATATAATATAAACTCGGGCTTTTCTTAAACAGGAAAATAATTAACTAACAAGATTGTTACCTCAAATTACGCATCCACTTCTCCAATATGATTGTATCTTCGTCCAGGGAGAATTGATATCGAATTATCACCATGTTGTCATCCTTATGCGTAAACAAAAGAATAACAACACACCTCAACCTTTACCAGAGAAAGGTTTAAAACCGGTTTTAACAATTGCAAGCAAAAGTTGAAAACCATGAAACACATATGTTTTTATGCTAAACCAAAACCGATTCAACATATTGTGACTTTTTCACATATTATTTCTATTAGAACCCCTCATAATCCTTTGATAAAGCCTACCTACTAGGGCTAGAACTTAATCCCGCTAAATCAAAAAGTCACCCAAACCATGAGGGTTCACAATATATGAGATCGAATATTAAGGTAGTAAAACCGAAATCAAACATCCCATAAACATACATAGCAATAAGGTAAAAGCAATTAAGCACAGGCTATGTAAACCAAAAACTATCACAAGAAAAATTACTCAAACAAATAATTTTATTCATATTAGACCAATACAATCAATGAAAGAAATCAAAAATTGATGTCTATTATACTGCTCTTTCTCATTCCTTGTGAAGATTGCTTTCAAAAACTGGATTCAAATTCCTCCGAGTACTTCCTTTTCGGTAGATATGTTCATCTCAACGATTGAGAATGAAGACTTGCTAGTACTTCTTTTGAATCCCTTAACATCAGTTCATGATACTTAATACAACCTTTAACTAGAGTTAATTTGTTTCCTTAGAGAGTCTTGAGAGTTATCATGAAGAGAAACATCATGAGTTTCGGTCATAAGCCCGATTGCAGAGTGCTAGATCATCAAGAGATGATTCTTCTTTTCCGATTTCTCCATTGAAATATGATAGTCTTCTTTAGGACAAGAAGAAGATTTATAAGATGGGAGAAAATCAAGGAATATAAAAATATTTGGTTTAAGGAAAGCCGAAACTATTCTTTCCCGAATATAAGATATATTCAATATTAATTTTTATTTAAAAAAATATGAATAACTTGCCCAGATTTATGCTTCCTCACTATCAGAATTTTGGGCAATAAGTGAGGATGCAAAACTCAACACAATCGGTGAGAATTATTCTTAGTTCTTAGCGAAACATTCTTAGAATGTTTTATCAACACTGATGTTGTGTTTTCTTTTTGTTTTCCTTCTCTCTTGTTAATCACTTTTTGAAGGCCAAAAATATTAACAATCTTCCTTATCCCCTTTTGAAGAACTTGGATAAGATCTGAGTCTCGCCAATTGTAGCGAAATGATTTTCTTCACATGAAGAACTTGTTGTTTTATCGGAAAAACTAGTTTCCGATTCTCTTGGTATTTCACCCA
The DNA here is from genome assembly GCA_023531295.1 of Papaver armeniacum. Classification (NCBI taxonomy): domain Eukaryota; kingdom Viridiplantae; phylum Streptophyta; class Magnoliopsida; order Ranunculales; family Papaveraceae; genus Papaver; species Papaver armeniacum. Next base: position 10,999 of record JAJJWW010016296.1, read on the forward strand.
AATTTTCTGGTTCAGATACTACCATACAGGATTTATCTGAAATGGACTTCAAAAGTCTTTCAAGATCTAGTCTTAATCTTTCACTTTTCTTAAGTTCAAACTAGAGTTTTTCTAAAAGTCGATTAGGCTCACTTAAAACATCATTGTTTGATTTGGCAAGAAGTGCATTGCAATTATATATTTCTTCATTGGATTATTCCTCGGGAATATCATCAAGAGTGGAAACATACGCTCTATTGCACTTTCTAGTTTTTCTGCTGGGACAGTGTTTTGCCATATGTCCGAATTTACGGCACTTGAAGCATTGAACTTCATCATTACCCTTTTTATGGCAAACTGATAATGTATTAGGAACACATTTATCACACGATAAAATATTCTTAATTCGTTGCACAAGTAGCACAATAGTTGAGTCAAGCTCCTTTTTGAACATGTGCCACAATCTTTTGGCAACGTTCTTATGTTTGATTCTTCAGCAGAATTTCTTTATCAAAGATCTCTAGCTTTCCTACAAGGGAACTTCGAGAAAGTGTATAAAGATCATTTCCTTGTATTATGGCATGTTTTTAGACTCGTATACGGATGGTAATGATGCGAGAATTTTGCAAACTATTTCCTTTTCAGGTATTTCCTTTCCAAGGAGAAAAGATGCATTAACAATCTCAGAAAGTTTAGAATTAAACACCTAGAAGGTGTCATTATCATCCATATGAAGATGTTCCCATTCAAATGAAAGGGTGAGAAGTCTAGCTTCTTTTTGATTCATCTCCTTCAAAATCTTGATCTCAAGAATATCCCATGCTTCTTTAGAAGTTCTACAAGACAGCACATGATGAAGGTGATCATCACTAACTGCATGTATAATGGCGTTTAAACCATTAGAATTATGTTTGCAAGAATCCTTTCTTCAAGAGTATATGATGCTAGTCGTTTGAACTACGCTTAGAATAGTCTATCGGAGGTTGGTATCAGTCTTCGATTAATAACCATGTATTAAAATCTCGGGATTCAAGAAAGGCCTTCATAGACGATTTCCAAAATGGATAATTAGATCCATTAGATCTTGGTGGAACGTTAACTGAATCACTCATTAGATTCATTCTTATAGGTTGGATCGCACCAAACACAGATTGTTAGATCTTTTCGCGTTTGCTGCTACGATGCAATTGAAAAGGCGAGGTAACCAAATATACCTCAAGCTAAAACTTTTCCTACCTATAAGTCTTTTCTCCAAAAGTGATTGTCTATGGGTGAGTCGAGACAATGCAACTAATTGGTTCACACTTCGTTTGATCGTCTATGGATACGAGATCGAGACAATACAACAACGAAGTATGTTTACTTGATACAAAGGTTCGAGACTTAACCAAACACAATAAGATTGCTTATCAAGTAAATAGGAATTAACGTTTGTGTGATTTACTTTAATTATAATAAAACAATTATAATGCGGAAAATAAAAGTAAATGACACGGCAAGAGTTTGTTAACGAGGAAACCGCAAATGCGAGAAAAACCCGGGACCTTATGCGAGGAATTGAATACTCTCGGGATTAATCCGCTACACAAAATTACACCTAACCGTATAGTTGAGACCAAGTAACTAACCCTATAGTTCACTTAGTTCCGTCGTATTCCCACGCCTCAGACTTGTGAATAAGTCACGTACTTGGAAAAATTCCTTTGGTTCGTATTCCAAACAGTAAAAGAACAACAAATCATTTTTGGTATCAACTCTATTCAACCAAGTGATATGAGTCGGACAAAGGCTATTTGTTTATCTTAACATAAACTCCTTCGTCGGGTCCTTAGATCTATCTTATGTTCAATCACCCAAAGGTAATCGTTTAAGATTAAGCCAATCAATACCTTTAATCACAAGGAAATGTATTGATGCCGATCTACTCAATTAATCAATCCAATCTACCACAAGGATAAACCGATTATTAATTGGATCATCTTTTACCGAAACAAGTATTGTGCGCACCAAAGATTATAAAACCCAAGTCATATTTTCAATATCTTCTTTGTCTTCAAATCTTCTTAAATCTTCAATAAAAACTGCACACAATCACTTGAATCTCTTGTGATCAATCACGCCTGAACGGATTTCATTAACAATGGATTATCACAAGATCGTCTTTAGTACTAACAACGAGTCTAAAGATCCTTGTCGAAACTACGAACTAGTTTGAGTGAATCTTACATCAGAAAGAAGATTCTCAAGAATAAATAAACTAGGTGCAATCGATTTCAACCACCGTTAGTCAATCAAATCAATCGAAAATAAAGATAAACCACAATTATCTAGTTTCCCACCAACGGTCGCGCTAGAGCTTCTCAATCCCAAATAAGACTTTAAATTGAGTAGTAGTAAGAGATTTCGCCTAATTAGGTTACTCTCCTCTCCGAATAGGTGGTTATACCCAGTAACAACAACAAAAGAGTAAATCTGTTGTTACGAAGGATTAGTTTGCTAGAAAGGCAAACTTCGTGTATTTATAGACAAGGAAGTTTGGACACTAAGGAATTTCCAAAACCGAAAATATTCTCAAGATATTCATTAAAGCGCAAATTCGGCTTCCATGATTCCTGTAAATGCTCTGTCCAAAAATAACGATCGAAATCTCTCGGAAAATATAATTAGTAAATGCACATTACTAATTTCGTAATTTCCTACAAAATGAAATTAATAACCTTAATTAAAAGATTCTTAACTTACTTATGTTTCGATCTGGGATTCTCTTCCCTTAGTAGTTAAGGAATATATTTGAACAATTATAGAAATAAACATTCACAAAGACGTGTTCAAAGTTTGTCGACATCTTAACTTTGTAAGTTCTCTTTCACACTTACAACCTTTAAACCGATTTACCACACTTCCAAATAGGTTTAGAATTGGTTCATCTGACTTTCAAGAACTATGTGATTGATCAAACCAACATTCAATCACAATCATGGGTTTACGGTTCTACCAAAACAAGTTTCGGTTCTACCTCCATGTGACTATGCATAGTCACACTAACTTCCCAAAAATTCGGTTGACTAGGCACTAGGATCGGTTCCCCACATATATATATGGTATCTAACTTATATGTGTTGCACATGTCCATAGGATTGGTTCCCCTTCTTGCTATAAACCTTGTTGCACCCCATACAAGGATCGGTTCCCTTTGATGTATTGCACCCCTTACTAGGATCGGTTTCCTTTCCCTTACAAGGATCGGTTCCCTTTCCCTTACAAGGATCGATTCCCTTTCCCTTACAAGGTCAGACATACAAAATCCGATCATACCACAGGTGATTACTTAAGATCAGTTTTACTAGTAAAAGTTATACCAATACATAAGTCATGCCTTTGTGAGCAGTTCTACCAAGAACACAACAAGTTGTGAGCGGTTATACTCTATCACACATATTGGTTGTTCATAAGATATGCAATGAATAACAAAACCAATAACCCTGGCAATTTCCTTTTTGGTTCACAAACAAGTTTATGAACTTACTTCCTTAGAACACATGTAAACATTATTCCCTAGGATGAAATCCTCACCTCATACCCATACATAAGCACAATAGCATTCAAATGATTATGGCGATGTCTTATCTACAAAGTTTAATGGTTAAGCAATAAACCTCGTGTTGTATTCCTTAATACTATGTCTATCTAGAGTTCAAATATGCTTCACGAGTTATGTTTTCAATATGCACGACTTGAAAGATACATTAGGGAATGAAACAGTTCAAGCCAAATATCACTAACCTCAAGTGGAAGGATGATTGTTGTCGTTGTATCTCCTTGCTTCTTCACATCTTCAAGTCTTCGCAATACTTGTAATGTCTCATATCCTAATACTTTCAAGCTAACCTATACGAAGTTTAACTCTAGTACATAATCAAGCGACTCTTAACATGAGTTTTGATTCACTAAAATATGACAACCAAACTTGACATACCAACGCTTGGTGGGTTCAACCGAGCCATGCTCTAACAGTTTTTGTGAGTATATCTCTGTTCAAATCCTGTGAAGCATCATTAATGAGCTGCTGAGACTCTATTTTCTTATCCTGTTTCCAATATGTGCTTACATGAACAATGCGTAACCCATATGAGCTCTTGAGCCTCTATTTTCCCATCCTGTTTCCAATATGTCCATATGGTCTTCTAGGAAAGACTTATAAATCCTAGTAGTCAGAAATTTATATATGTCCGTTCAGGTTATATACGCAGGTGAGGTCCATATCAATTAGTTTTGGTTTATAGGCTCTTTTTTCTAAGGTTCTGAATTTGTAGCACACATTGGGTCTATGGTTAACGCATACTTCTTATTTGGGTCTGTACTATTGATTGAAAAAAGAAGTAAACTTTTGTAAACTTCTGAAATGCGATCATGATTAAGTTAGAATACGTATCGGATATCTTTAACTCATATCAGTTTGAGTATTTTATACATGTTGACTATGTATTTTTTTTTATTTTTCAGGTGCTGCTGCAATAGAAGTTTAGGCTGGTTCCCTGCATCAGGATTAACTACGCAACATGTTTAGAAAATTGGTATGTTAAATCAGTTATAATTCAGCTCCGCTACTCCGACATTCTCTTCAAGTCCTACGTCCTACGTGGTATTAATTCATCTCATTTAATTTTCCAAGTTCAATGAAGTATTGAAATGTATGTCTATCTTTGATCCCCTGGGGAGAGTATAATAAGTTGTAGATGTAATCCATATTGGAAGAGAGAATATTGTTAGGATTTGTTGTTGGATTTAATGGAGAAGGTGCACATTTTTGTAATACCGGAATTTTGAAATGAAAATTTTATCATTTTTTTTTTAAATTTCTCAGTAAAGATTTTGCAACGTTAATATTAGTTGTATTAATTATTTATTACGTTGCTTAAATTAGCTTATCCGTTGCGCTAATTATGAACAAAAACGTTGTGCACCTAATTAAGCAACGTTAATAAACGTTGCTTTAATTAATTTGACCAACGTTTTTTACGTTGCACAAAAATTTGCTACGCCATATTACCAACGGATATTAGTGTTGCTTGAATTCATAGCAACGCCTATATGCTTTCCAAATTGGCTGTTTTGGTGTAGTGTTTGATTACTTTCATATCTAGGTGGTGTATGGAGACTCATACCGCCATATGCAGATGGGGCTAAATGACTATTTCTTTGGAAAGCGTAGTCGTCTGTTGAATCTTCATGTAATCGGGAATCTTGATGTTATCTTGTTCGAGAAGAAGAAGAAATGCACGCCACTCTAGTCACAAAGTCGACTGGATATGTTAGGAAGAACTATGAAGAAAAGTGCTTTTATACTTGGCGGGTGTCTGAACGGTTCCCTGAGGATCCTGAGTCGAATCAGGTGTTGGATGACATGCTCAGTGTTGTTGCCTTGTGGTTATCTAGAGATATTTTTGATGATGGCTCTGGCAAGAAAGAAATAAGACAGGGGCTCATCAAATTCTCTATTAAATTGGCGAAAGGCGTTGCTCTTCCCATAGGCAGTTTGTTCCTTGGCTCCTTGTACACCCATCTGGATTGCTTAGCAGCGGACATGTATACTTCTAATAGGTATATGAAAGTAGACTCGTATGTCCATGTCGCGTTCCTCTAAGCATGTTGTGGGAGCATTTCAAAGATTATGGTCCTAATCCGATAACTTCATTCCCTGGTACATATGGCGGCTCTAGGATACTTCGTTGGTTGAAGAAGCGTCCAAGACCTGGCTCAAAGCTCATCGATTTCTTTTACAATGCGTATGCAATCAACTTTCGTCCCTGGGCTCCAGTCCACGCGTCCATAGTTCAGTCAGACGTTTTTGCTTCCGCTCCGGACATGACATTGCATTTTGATGGAGAGAACATGAGTATTGGAGAAACTGTGTTCATGCGAAGCTGCATACCTGGATATGTACCGTCTTTTTTCAAGGGATATTTTGAAGTGGTTCCTTAGAGCAAGTCTTATGGTGGAATTCATCCATCTTCCATCTTCCACGCTACCTCAGCATTTGGAACTGTGGATGGAAGCGCAAGTGTAATGGTGGAATAGTAGAAATGTTATTCTTAATGGAGCTAAAAAAAACGCCAATAAGATTGGAGCTAAAAAAAACGCCAATAAGAATGGAGCTTTTTTTCCAACCGTTAGATTTCAACAACTCATCTTAAATCTACGGATTAAAAAAACGCAATTCTTAATGGAGATAAAAAAACGTCAATAAGATTGGAGCTAAAAAAACGCCAATAAGAATGGAGCTTTTTTTCCAGCCGTTAGATTTCAACAACTCATCTTAAATCTACGGATTAAAAAAAACGCAATTCTTAATGGCGTTTTTTTAGCGCCAATCTTATTATCGTTTAGCGCTATTCTTATTGGCGTTTAGATGGATTACACGAACCCTTCCACCAAACCATGGAACCCTCCTTGTATTTTTTGTGGAAAGCCCCAACTTGGAAGCCACTAGACTTGACATTCCATGGTTTTTCCACACTTGGAATTGCTTGGATTCCACCATAAGACTTGCTCTTATAATATTGACAGGGTTGCTCGTCATATGGGTTTTGATCAGGGAGTTCCATTCCGGCGTCCATTGACGGCTCCAAAAGAGTTTTTGCTAGCTGTTGTCGACAGTAGCGTCTTTACACCTCATAAAAGCCTCCCCTTTCTGCTCCCAGAACAAAAACCGGTGACAACCTCTAAATATAATGTTTTCTGGCAGGAAGAGTTCCTCGCTATTCATCAATTCGTGCAGAATGTTGTGACAACTCCGCGCGGCAAGCCCTCCTCTAAGATTCTGGTGAAACAAAGATTATTGGGGTTGCCTTCTCCAGTAAGCGGAAATTTTCTAGATCAGATGAAAACAGTCCCCAGGAAAAGGAGCGAAGGTCGAAAAGTCGCGCGGGCGGCATTCGGTCGGTTTCGACGGCCCTTGTGACCTTCAGTTCTTCCAACATGCAGGTATGTATGATTTTCTTCTAGATTTGCCCGAATTGCGTAAATATTCTGAATTGTTGCCACTGAACATCTCTTCCCATTTTTAACTCAGGGTCTTGACAACATGAACGCCTTCGACAGACTTGCACGTAGCCAGAAAATGGCACCTTCTGAAGAAAAATCTGGCGATACTGAGCCTCTCGATAGCGAAGAAGAAGAAAGCTCAGGATCCGACGGTGACGGAAAAGGTACTTCAGAGCGAAGTAGCGAGTCTTCTTCCAGTCCCAGTGGGCCCTTGAGATGAGTCGGTGAGTTTCCCACATTTTCCTCTTGGACTATTTATTTATACATAATAAATATTCAACTCGGTGATATTTACAGAAAAAGACACTTACGAAAATAAACCTGAGATGGAGATTCATGGAAATGAAGATGTAATTGTGTCTCCAATCATGGAAACCATACCCGCTGGTAATATGGAGATAGAGATTGACCGTCATGAAGATGTTGTTGTGCCCCCAATGGCGGAAAACGCTGTCGTGGCGGCGGGCGTGATTGTTCCCAAAGAATCTTTGCTAGTCGCACATCCAGCTGCAGGTGTCGTTTTCGATCCTCCATTTGAGACTCCTTTTGAGGGTCACGTGTTGATTGGAGGATTCAGTGTACCATTTAAGTATGCAGAGCTATATGCCAAAATACGGAGAAGGTATGGGAACATTGCCGCGACTAGGAAGGTTGATAGTCGCTTTGCATTGGTTAAGCGTGTGGAGGAAACCTTATCTTCAATCCATGACATGTGCAGTGTGACTGGACACACTATTTCTGGAGATGTAATCAAAAGCTGGGAATTTTATCGGGACATGTGTGTGAACTTTGAGTTTAACGCCTCCTGGTTCTGTGAAGGATTTTCCAAAATCCAAAAGCTGCAAACTGAAATGGCTGGAGTCCCTTCTGCGGATTTTATTATCCAGCAGGAGGTGGAAATCGAGAGGTTATCCCAGGAGTTGAAGTTGAATAAGGATGCTCTTCAAAACATGAAGGATGCTTTCTCCAAGAAGAATGGGTTGTTGTTGGACAATTTCCCTTGAATGCTTTTATTTTTCTGAACCTTCTTTTTTTTTTTTTTTTTAAGGCAAGAGACGCCTGTTTTATGGTTTGATTTTCTGGTTTTTGAATTGATAGATGATTGCTTTATAAGAATTTTTTAATTGGTTTATTTTTGGGATGGTTTTGTGAGTAATTTTCTGAAAGCAACGGTACTTAATCAAATAATATGTTAGAATCCAAATTACGAATGCGAGTAGTGCAACCATTTTGGATAATAACAAGTATTGCATGAAAAAGAGAAATATGGGAGAAACATGGAATCCCAGAGCAACTGGGTTATTGACTTTTGTTGTCAATACAGAACTGAAGCCTGTGTCAGATTTCCAATATACTCAAAAACGTGGGTTGCATAAACAATGTTCGACAAAACTTACTCGTTTAAGGGTCTCCCAACGAAACTGAATTTTTTGGGTACAAATCCGAGTTTGCTGTGTGACGCAATCATGGCCGCGGGAAGTCCCCGGACATTTTTTTTGCAACATCTTCATGTCGATCCGCGGTAGAGCGGAGAATCTTCAGTTCCCAGGCGCAATTCTTCTGAATCAATTTTTTCTTGGATAATGCGCTTCAGACCATTGCACTCACCGGTAGGATGATGGATAAACCTCGTGACGGTGGCAATATCTTGAATCTAACATCTCTTGATCGGTTGGTGGGCACCATATCGGGGTAGTTTGTTGCTCCTTCTCGTACCCAAACTTCTAGTAATTACGGATCTCTTCTTATATGCAACGGAAGCGTGGATGTTTTAAGTCTAGCTTTTATCGTATCAGGGGAGGTTGTGGTGGAAATTCTTGTAGGCTTTGATATGAAGCTCTTTTCGAGGGAAAAATCGATGCTTGAGCGGCCATTGATTCGTAAGCGGGTCGTTTGCTTCCGCCATATTCTTTGAAAGGTAATTTCTCCTGAGGAGCCTGCATCAGTGGCGGCGATGCGAAGTGGCTGGGCTGGATATTGTTTGTTGGCACATCGCTTGTCTCCATATGCATCTTGGCAGATTTACCCTTCTTCAGGTTCCTCTTTCTTGAAAGCTTGATTCTGGCCGCGATTGTTGGACAACTCTTTGAACTTCTGCAAGGGTTTGGAGACATTGTGGCGCACCTGGCAAGTCTCCTCCCCTAGCTTTGTGAAACTATCCTGACTCTTTGTCATTGACAGAATTCAATTTGCTGCTTCTCTTCTGCTCTTGCATGACACAAACTACGTGCTCTCTGGCATCTTCATTGGTAGATGCATAGACCTTAGCCAATTATTCAATATTTTTGCATCATTTAAAATCGGTAGGATCCTTGGGCGAGCGTTCGATGATTTTTCCCGCAATTGGCTTATCATACTCTTCAGATACTGGCGTTTCATTTTGCCGCTTGATGATATCAACTTAATTTGCGGCCATATCCTCTAACACTTTCGTTATGCCTTCCGGGGTAGTTGGTTTCCGGGCAGATCATTTCTTTGGTAAGGATAGGACGACCATGATACATATGGAAAATTAAAATTGGTGATTGAAATGAATTTGGAAATTGGTATTGCACCCGAGAGATGAATCTCCCACTGTGGTCGCCAGTTGTTTTGGGGTAAAAAAGTTTCACTTTGGTTTTGGTAAATTTAGGTGTGTTGATGAAAACGAATCTAAACCCTAAAAAAATGCCTTTGCACGGAGTACTTTAGATTCGAGAGATCAATCTGACAATCTCGGCCTAAACCAAGAAATGGCCATTCCGGTCTTGCTTCGGTCACAAAGTGAATGAGAAGGGTTGGTCTTAGGAGGAAGCGAAGAAGGTGTTGAGACCGGAATGGTTAACTCGAAGGTGTGGTTGTTTTATGACTTGTATCGGAATATGGAACTGGCTTGCGTAATGTAAGCTATTAATTCTTTGGTGTTTTTCTGGATACTTGTGTTATTGTTAACCAAAACTGTCGTTCTGGTCGAAATAGGTAGAAACCTATTTATACAAGTCATAATTGAATGCACCCTGGTCTCGTAGGAAGTGGGAATGATTGAGTGGTGGAGAAATGGGGTAATGTGCAAATGACGAAACCACGTTCCCACTATAAAGGAAACAAGTTAGTTTACACCCACTACCTCTTGCCATCACTAACTGTCCACTTTCCTGACATTTTCTTATAATGGGCGTGTTGCACGCCGCACGCTGTAAACCGCCAGACTAATACCCTGATGAAATCCCCCAGTTTGTGACATGTTTGATGTCTCGAGTATTTTCGTGGAAAATATGAAGCAGATTCCCGAGTGGGTCTCGTATGCAAGACCTGGCTATTCTGATTAATTGTATGCTAGCAGGTAGCTATGTATGGCAACTCAAAGTTAGGAGACTTGGCGCAGGAGATTAGCGTGTGATGCTATTAGGTTAGTCTTGGTTGGTCGCCTAAGACTTACCATAGGCAGATCAATCCTGTGGCGGATTTGGACGGCTGAGATTGTAATTCGGGAGAGAGTATGGCCGTTGATTATGGCCACATTCCGTTGGCTTTTTTGTTAATGGTATAATGGCATACCCGTGGCGTAGTGACATGGTCGCGCCTATTGCATGGTGGCATAGCCGCGACTGTGGCATTGTGGCATGGCCAAAGCTAGGATTTGGCGCCGTGGCCAAAGTTAGGGCTTGGCGGCATGGCCAAGGCTGGGTTTGGCTCCGTGTCCAAGGCTAGGGTTTGGCGTTGTGGCCAAAGCTAGGGCTTGGCGGCATGGCCAAGGCTAGGATTTGGCGCCGTGGCCAAAGTTAGGGTTTGGCGCTGTGGCCAAAGCTAGGTCTTGGCGGCATGGCCAAGGCTAAAGTGGCGTAGTTCTGGGCTATGACCAAAATTAGGGTTTCGACTAATGCTACTGAAGCAAAAGTCGTGTTTCGATCATAAAACCCTAATTGGAGTCTGTTATGGCGTTGGCCACGAACAGGAAATTGGTTAGCACGTAGTTGTGCCATTTGTGGCACATTAACATGTTACTGCGGCGGAGTGGCATGTTGGCATGCCGAATAAAATGGGGGTGCGACATGGTACGTTTGGCACGCCAGTTAGAATGGTGGCGTGTCAGGGCATGTTTGGCGTGCCAATCAACATGGTGGTGTGGCAGGGCGCGTTTGGCGTGCCAATCATCATGGTGGTGTGGCAGGGCTCGTTTGGCCTGCCAATTAATATGGAGGTGTGGCAGGGTGTGTTTGGCCTTTAATGCGTGTGGCAAGTTTAAAGCGACCTGATTGGTTGAGAAAAGGGGTCGACCAAACATAGGGCGCGGCCACACCTCTAGTGCTCGTGACGCATTTTAAGTGACCTAATTGGCCGGTAGGAAAGAGGGGGCCGGTCAGGGAGCATGGGAGCGTGGCCACCTGCAAGTGGCGCCGGCTGGCCTATGGCACGACTACACTTCCCTTGTTGCTGCTCTTATTTCCCATGGCTCCTATTTTGTTCCTTGTTTTCTGATTTTGGGTAGGACTTTGCACCTACTAATCCATGGCGGATCAATTGCCTAGGTTTAGTTTCGACCAACATGGTCTGATATACTGCGCGGGGTGCAAAACCCTAAAATTAATTAGGTTGAGATTTGATTTTCTTGAGTTATCACAAAATTGATTGAACTCGTTTGTTGACACGAGTTCTTGAATTTATTGCCAGAGAGCAAGTATGCTTTCCGATTGAGTACTTTTATGCAAAAGACCTTAACCTTGATACTTCGGGAAATTCATGTTACTCTGCTGCGAGTGAACACTAATTGTCATGTCATATCAACATTAAGGGTTCAGCCGTGGAACATAGCACAGAAAGCATTCAAAGAAACTTATATTAATTGGATAATACAGGCATGGTGCCGAAATTTACAGAATATCTGGGATTGTTTCTACATGCACCATTCGGATAAATTTCATGTGAATATATCAATTGCTCAATAAATGTTCGGTGAAGAGGTTGGACACTCATCACTTTTACATGGCTCTGTCTCTTTGCGGAATGACAAAGTATGTTATACACAGGGTTTTACAATTTTAGCCTTAAACTAAAAACCACCATCAACAACTAGTATACGGTTCTCCGGGTCGGGGACATGTTGGGTATCTAGGATAACAAAATCAACTAGATAAATAAACTTGTCGACCTCAATAAGAACATCCTCGATCACACCACGAGGAATTTTAACAGACCTATCAGCTAACTGAAGTGTCATTTGGGTAGGTTTCATCTCACCAAGTCCTAGCTTAAGGTACACATGGTATGAGAGTAAGTTCACACTGGCTCCTAAGTCAAGCAACGCTTTCTCAACACTGTTTTTACCTATTGTGCAAGAAACGGTAGGGGACCACAGGTATTTATACTTAGGAGTAGTGGTATTTCGAATAATAGAAAGCGTGATCGGCTAGAAAGACCTTCTTTTGTACACTAAGGTTTCGCTTTCGCGTACACAAATCCTTAATAAACTTGGCATAAGCGGGAATCAGCAATTGCATCTAATAATGGGAGGTTGATAGTGACCGCTTAAAAACCTCCAATATATCATTAAAGTTGGATTCCCTCTTAGTTGGAACTAGCAGTTGCGGGAATTGGGATCTGGGAACAAAGCCGGACTTCTCGAGAACCTCATTGGACTCTTTAGAGACTCTATCAGTCTCTTCAATTTCTGATTCAAAAGGGTGAACTACAACATGTTTACTATCAGGCATAGTTACCTTGTTGTCTACCGATCTACCACTCCTAGGGATTTTAATCGCGTTCGGATATTCGATGGTCTTCCACCTACTTCATGAATTCCTCTAGGATTGGGTTGTGTCGACTAGGAAACTTTCCTTTTTCTCTCAAAGTCTCATTTATCGACTAACCTGGTTTTTTGATTCGGAAATGGCCTAGGAGTTATCATAACATATATTTTTACTTTCTTCTATCCTTTGCGCAACCATTTGGTTGATCTTTTCAGAGTTTTTAATAAATGATGCGAGAGTCTCTTCTAAACTCTTGATATTTTTATCTGAAGGGTTCTGAGTTTGTGCTGGTCCAGAAGGATTCTTACTATAGCCAAAACCTGGTGGTATAACCTGAGAGTTACTAGACTGACCTTGACTCTGGCCCTTAGACCAAAAAAGGTTTGGATGGTTTCTCCAACCAGGGTTATATGATTCTGAATATGGGTTAAACTTTTGACGGTTATCGTAGAGTTACTATTAATACCATGGGCTTGCTCTTCAATGGTCTGCCCTTCCCAAAAGGACTTGGGCTCTATCCCACCACTAATATGACTAAATTTTAAGGCTTCTAACCTTTTTGCTATAGAAGCAATTTTTGCATCTGACTCATAAGATCCTTCCACTTTATTGACATTTACTCTACTTAAAAGAATTGCTTTCTGGGCTCCCTATTATTTTCCCATTCTTGGGTATTTTCGGCGATTTCATTCAAAAATGTCATCGCCTGGTCAACATCTTTATTCTCAAACCCACCTGTGCATAAAGATTCAACCATGGTTGTTGTTGAATAATCTAAACCCTCGTAGAGGATCTGAACTATCATAACCTTTTCTAAACCATGGTGAGGACATTGATCTATCAAATCATTGAACCTTTCCAAATACCTATATAAAGATTCTCCCTCTAGCTGAGCAAAGGTGCTAATCTGTTGTCTAATAGACGATGTTCTGTGTCTAGTGAAAAACTTTACTAGAAAGGCTGATGTAAGTTGTTCATAAGTTTCAATAGACTCAGAAGGCAAACTATACAGCCAATATTTGGCTTTATCTTTAGGTAAAAGGGGAATAACCTAAGTTTCAAAGCATCATCATCTAGGTTTTTAATTTTCAGATTACTACAAATTTCCTCGAATTCCCTAACATGAAAATAAGGGTTTTTATTTTCTTTCCCTAAAAGGATTGGGAGCATCTGTATGGTCTCAGGTTTCAGTTCATAATTTGCCTAAGTTTTAGCTAACTTGATACATGATGGACGAGAGGTCCTAGTTGGGTTCAACAAAGCTTTTAGGGTTCTGGCACTAACAAAGAACTAGGAGTACTTCCTTCACTAAGTTTCAAGTTTTCAAAGCTGAATTTCCGAAAACAGGGCTCTCAAAAGAAGAGTCTTCGAGCTCCCCGCCTTCACAAGAAGAACTACTAGGTTTTTCACTAATCAAACGACCTAGAGTAACCATTTTCCAAGCCCGTTCTCTAATGACCTCGGGCATACACTAAGAAAAAAAAGGAAGGGAATTTCTATGCAAACACACACAAGGTTGACTCCACCAAAACAAACCTATTGATTTCGAGCAAACAACAAGCATGATGGCTCCACTTAGATTGTTTCTAGACCAGCTTATACTCTTTCAAGAGGAAACTAGGTACAATTTTAGCAAACCTCATAGGACGATCCGAATAAAGTAAGTCGAAGAGAAGTAGGAGAAGCTCAGTGGAGCTTTGATACCCCCACCTCTTTGGCAACGCTTCCCTGGGTTACAAGGCGGCTCTAATCGACTTCCAGTAATCTTCCTTGAACTTGGAGCTAGGCTAACAAGATACCCAATACGATCCTTTTGAAAGAATTTCCTATAAGCTCGGTACCCTATAGGTCTCGTTCTAGTTAGTATTTTAAGCTTGGTTTCGCGTTTGGTATCGTTTTCTTAAAACGGGCAAGAAGAGAACGATGATGAAATCTGAACCCTTATCTTGTATGGCCAGGCCTTGCCATTTACTAGGAAATTAAACCGTTTTCAGTCCTCAACATATATGCATACGAAGGAAGACAGTAAACCCGCTGACAGGAGATTCGCAGGTGTTTAGAAAAACTTACCTCCCGTTCCAGACGGGGGATTAACCGCTGAATTCGACTCGGGCCACCGACTCCTATGCCAGTGTACGAACCCGAGTGGCCGAGGCAATATCGTAATTGTCGTCCTTATCTGCAAACAGTTTAAATTTAATACTACCCTTCCGTAGGGTTTTTTTTTAAAAAAAAAATAAAAATAATGTCCAAGTCCAAAGTCCATAAAGGGAAAGTCCAAAAGAAAAAATGACAAAAATAGAAGATTCCTAATAAAATTTCTAAAAATAAAAATTAATACCAAATTTAAAAAAAAATATCTTTTTTTTTTAATTCGCTCCTTTCGCATTGTCTTTGACTCCAAATCTTTAACGGATCACCAAAACCTTTGGCAACTCCTTTTTCTTTCGCTCCAAATTCCAAAATATGTAGTGAAAAGACAAATACCCAAAAACGTAAAATAGAACTAATAAAAATAAAAACTACAAAAACAAAACCTAAAAATTAAATCTAAAATTCTAACCTAAAAACAAGTCCACGTCGGCGGCGCCAAAAATTGATATGATTTCAATAATGTTGTAGTAAAAGTTTCGTTGAGACTTGCGAAGATTCCATTTTCAAAATTAATTTTAAAACTAAAAATATAGCAAACTCAAAATAAAAAGTGATGTGAAGATTTAAAAATAGACCAAGGCTCTGGATTCCACTATTCCTTCTAGTTGATTGGTTTACAATGATATTTCAAGAAATTAAGCTCTTTTCTCGTTAATTCATTATTAATCTATGAGGTGTCCAAATATTAAATTGTAATCCTTAAGCATGAATTATCAAAGAATTTATTCTAAGAATAATACATTAAATTGATTCACAACTAATTAAGAAAACCATTTTTTATCTTTAATTGATCTTAGTGAATTAAATTAAATAAATAAATTGTAAAAAGAAATTACCAATCAAGCATGAGTGAATAGTTTCCTCCGCTGCCTCAGTCACCAGGTATTTTAGCCACTCATTGGTCATTATGTTGAAAGCCCTCTCAAAGAATTTGTTCATGCTCAAAAGTGGTTTACAAATGATGAAAAGGGAGTAAAAATGATTAAAACCGGGTTTCTGACACTTTTATTTGTTACAAACCATCATTATAAAAACGATAACAACTAAGTGTCACTGTTACTGTAGCAACAACGAATGTGTCCAAGGGTCAACGTTCTTCGCGTTCTTCACAACAGCAGCAGAAAACTTGTCTCTGCAACTCGATCAATCCTCTCTGTATTACTCCCTTCCTCTCCGTCCTTAACTCTACTCCTTACCAACAACTTATATAGCTTATGGTACCCAAAGTTCTCCCTAATAACTCCAAATATTCTCCATTGATTGCGTTTATTCTTCACGGCCAGTTTAGAAAATAATTTCGATCTTTGATTTCTCCACGCGATATTTTGCAGACAGCACACTCCAATCATGCTCAAAACACGTCCCAGAAGAAGATAAACATGCTCTGACTCGTGCAAATCTTCCAAAAATAGAAAAGTCCCGAGAATATTTTCACGGGAAAAATATCAGTCCTGAGTTCCTCGATTGGTGATTATTCAGCCAAATTGGATCGGATCCAACACCCGTATCATCCCTGTCTAGCCCATTAGAACAAAACCAACTGATTTCATCCATTGAATCTCCCTAAAACTGCTTCGAATTCTCAACCCTAATTTTGGCAGTTCAAAACCAAATTTTCCCACCACTTTTCTGAATTCAAACGAAGAGGATAAAGGTTGCCCCTTAACCAGTGATGGGGTGCGGTTAGCAGTTGCCGCCTTAGGGGTGCAAATAGTAAAGAAGGTGCCCCTTAGTAATTGAGGTGCCCCTTATCCAAAACTTAGGTCCATTTAGCAGTTGTCCTCTGGAGTGCCGTTAGTAGTTTTTCGAACCGATTCTTCCAAAAATGTTTATTTCACAAAAACACCTACAAACAAGTTTGTTAGTGATAAACTGAGTCGACTAATGTAGTTATGGGTGAGGCAATTCAGCTGGAGAGTCATCATGACGAAAATTACTCAGATCATCAATGTTAACATTTGATGATTCCATCGTGACTTGGGTTCTGAGATTATATACTCGAAAACCACGACTGTCAGATGCATAACCAAGAAAAATACCTTCATCGCTTTTGAATCAAATTTCCCTTTCTGTTCTCGATCCTTTAGAATGTAGCACTTACTACCAAACACTCTGAGATAGTTCAAGTTTGGTTTCTTAGTACCAAAACTCATAAGGGGTGTTTAGGGTCTTGGACCGTAAATAAACACGATTGATCAAATAGTATTCCATAAAGACAGCTTCTCTCCAAAACCTTAAAGGTAAGTTTTTGTTATGGAGCATTACCCTTGCCATTTCCTGAATGTTCTTATTCTTCCTTTCTGCAACTCCATTAGCTTGTGGAGTAACGGGTGGTGAGTATTGTTTAATATTCCCAAGTTTATCACAGAATTCGAGTACTTTGGTGTCTTTGAATTCAGTGCCATGGTCGCTTCTAATTTTCTTTAGTTTGCGACCATGTTCGTTCTGGATTATATTAACAATAATCTTGAATTCACTGAGGGTTTCTTCTTATGAGCCAAAAATGCCACCCAAGTGAATCTGGTGTATTCATCTACCGTAACTAAAGAATACTTATTCCCAGCAATAGTGGGTTGTTGAATGGGGTTGAAGAGATCCATATAATTAAATCAAGCGGAGCTTTAGTGAGAATATCTCGAGATCATTTATGTGGAACTTTTGTTTTTTTACCCTTTTGACATGCACCACAGACACCTTCAATATTAGCATTGATTTTGGGAACGCCTCTAACAACTTCTTTGTTAATGATCTTAATTAGAATACGATAATTGATGTGACCAAAACGCTCATCCAAAGATGTGTAGATTCCACCTTAGTCAAATTGCAACAATTATTAAACCGAGTATCCAAAAGATAGCAGTTATTTTTACCACGAGATCCCTGAAAAATTACTTTTCCAGACTTGTCTACAATGTCACATCCATTTGCATTGAAGTTAACTTTATGGCCTTCGTCACAAATTTGACTAACAGAAAGAAGATTAGTAGTCATACCTTTAACGTATACGACATCATGGATTTCAGGAACACCAGGTAATTTGATCGTCCCCTTCTTTCTTATGTAGCAGAAACTCCCATCTCCGAACATTAATGGACCTCCATCAAAATCGCTTGTGTTGACAAACCATGAAAGATCTCCAGTCATGTGCCGGCTACATCCACTATCAAGGAACCATTGAAAGGGTGATATTGATTTTAGAGCAAAAGCTCCCATACTAGCACTACTGACCAACTTAGGTTTTCTTGTTAGTATTGTATGTCTTTTAAGAGTAGACAAAAGTTGTACAACTTTCTTGTGAAGATCACTCGCAACTTTTAATCTTTTCTTGAAAGGCATACGAGCATGTTGGAAGTGATCATAAGAACCACAGAACAAACATGTACCAACATCTTTATCCTTATTCGAAGAATTCTGAGCACCATCAGGTCTCACAAAGCCCAACTTATCTCCTGACTTACGACAATTCTTCAAGGGAAGAATTAAAGGAGTTTCTCAATTCCATTGAAGGAGTTTTGACAGATTTCAAATCCTTATGTTTTGCAATTTCTGCAACAAGATCAGAATTAATTCGGATTTTTTCATCCAACTATTCCGGAGATCCACTACCTTCTTATAACATTCTCGAAGCTCGGACTTTTTTATATAAATTTAGATAATGAAGTCCATCAATTTTTCTTATCATTCGTTATTTCTCTCGACAAAGATTATTGATGAATTTTTTAAATCGATGGTTTCTAGAACACGCTCGGAGTTGAGATTATTTATTTTTGGTGAAGCGCTTTTAGAGACATTATCATCCATAGACATATCGCTACAAAAACAGACTTTTGAGGTCTTAAACGTGTTTGCCTGCTCTGATACCAATTGAAAAAGCGGGGGTATAACAACCACACCTAATATTTCGTTTAAGCAATCTGTATGGACTAATTACCAATATAATTCTGAGAGCACCAACTAATAAAGTGAGCTCGATCACGAAATATATCCATGAGTTATATCTCTATTTTTTTAATGTAATCAGCAAATCAAATAGATAGAAATCGGTGAGTTTGATTAATATAAGAAACAACTTGAAGCTGTACTAAAGACCAATGTTCAATCAATCAATTCAATCAACAACCAAAAGGTCGGATTCACAACCGTTGAACTTATGCACAACTTGTGATATTTCAATTATATAAAAAAATATAATGCGGAAAAGAAATAACACAGTCACCGAGAGATTTTGTTAACGAGGAAACCACAAATGCAGAAAAACCATGGGACCTAGTCCAACTTTGAACACCGCACTGTATTAAGCCGCTAAAGACACTAGCCTACAACAAGTTAACTTCGGACTGTAATGTAGTTGGACCATAACCAATCTCACACTGATTAAGGTACAGTCGTGTTCCTTACGCCTCTAGAACCACGCCGGATTCTATGCACTTGATTCCCCTAGCTGATCTCACCCACAACTAAGAGTTGCTACGACCCAAATTCGAAGACTTCAAAAACAAATTTTTCTCCCACAGAAAAGTTTATTTAGATAGATCAAGGTGCATAGGAACCAATTGATATACCGGACTTATATTCCCGAAGAACAACCTAAGAATTTCAATCACCTCACAATAACTTAACTATATGGTATTAAAACAATTCATTGTAGAATCACTAACGATGAGACGAAGAGGTTTGTGATTAATTTGTATATCTTACCTATCAGATATAAATCCCGAGCAAATCTTAGAGAAGATAGTACTCAATACGATAGAACAAGTAAGATCAGAACATGCAACTATAGAGAAAATAGTTGGGTCTGGCTTCAGAATCCCAATGAAGTCTTTAAGTCGTTAACCTATAAGGGTTTTAGGAAAAACCTATGTTAAAGGAAAATCGAATCTAGTCGCAACTAGTATCACACAATAGGTGTGGGGATTAGGTTAGTTGCTAGAGTTCTCCCTTATATAGTCTTCAAATCTGGGTTTGATAGCTTAGAAAAAAAAATCAATCAATATTAAATGCGTTAGATGAAAACCTGATTTAAGATTCAATCTAAGTTTGCTTAAAACCAAAGCAATATCTCTCCACTGTTTGATGGTCTTAGCTTGTTACACACATGAAATATACCTTCATTTAGATATGGGTAACCGTACCTAAACGTGTATATTGAGTTAGCTCAACAATATCAACCGAAGTTAGCCATATGAACACTTTCATATCAACCTTGTTCATCTTAACATATCTAGACCAAATGACTCAAATTAATCTAGTTGTGTTACTCATAGATTTGTTCAATTGCTTATATTCTCGTAGAAGTATACAAGACACAATTGAAGCAAAATCGAATTTGGCTCACTCGAATCAATTCATGTACATTTTATCCACGGTTTGCAAAGATTGCCTTTCTAATTATATAAATGTATTTTTTCATGAGTATGTAAACATACTTAACTGATTTTAGAACTTAACCACTCAAGTTTGCAAATGGGTACGCAAACTTAGAGTTCCGGACTTGGTCTGTCCGCCAGCATGCAAACGTGTACGCATACGTCGTTCACGACCGAACTCAATTGAAATCAGTATGCATACTATAGTTACCTGACTTCAATTGTTAAAACCGTACGCATACGGGTATGCATACTAAGTTCTCGGACCTAGAATATTCTTAATGAGTTAGCATACAAGTACGCATACTATAATATATCGATTAATTGTTCTAAACTCCCATTTCAATCATTGAAACATTCTTAGAAGACTGGGAATAGCTGTCTCACACAAACTATTAGCTTCAAAGTAATTTTCAAGTGATCAAATGATCTATGCGAAACATTTCGAGTCTACATCAAATAATTGTCTCACACAAATCATACAAATCATTTCGAGACGGAATAATTGTCTCATATAAGATGTTCGTTCCATAAACTATGCCATGTTAAATCCATTGGAACTTCCTCCTTCTTTAGCTAATTTTCTAGCTAAGTCTTTGAAAGTATTCCTCCCTAAAATTTTTCCCTTACCTTCATCATTATTGAGAACTAAGTTGACATTTGGGTTTCTTGGGGTATTTGGTGAAGAATTTGATGGACTGTTGAAAATGGTAAAGAATTTGGTGTTGAGGGAGAAGAATTGTATGGTGACCTTTCAGGTACTTGTTGATGTCCTGCTAACACGTCCGGATTATATTTGTTCAACACCTTCAAAATATGATAACAACTTTCGAAAACGAATTTTTTGCCATTTTTCGTTGTCATTCTGTACGAACATGTATTTCAACATCACAATCCACAAGACCACTCTCCCGGACTCTCTTGGATTGCATTATCAATCCAACATAAGAGGTGACTTCCCTATTGATTGTTATAAAGCGTTCGGCCAAACCTTTTGCATCACGATAATTGGTGTTCATGGTTTGTTCTTCATATTTACGAAATATGTTATCCCACATAGTGTTACCATGTTGTTGTACACCATCGATACAATCTTGGGTAAAAAAAACATAATTACGACAAATGCATTTATCTTCTGTGATGTTATATTTTGCACCCCGTATTTTTCCTTTTTTACCTTTGCCTTGACTTTGATATTGTGAACCATATTACAAGAAATTAAGAATTTTAGAGCTGAAGAAGATTGAAAGATTGAGAAATTGTAGAGAGATTTAGAAATTCTGGTGTGAGTTGAAATGAGTTTGAAATTGGGTATTTATAGAGGGGGGAAAATGTAGCCTTTGGAGATGATGAGCGATGATCGGACCAGTGGCGACAAGTTGACTATCGTTGGTGCTAGAATGACCAACAAGCGACATTTTGAACATCTAGCGATGGGCACTCTATCGATCGCTGGAAAGTCTGTCGTGTATGCCTATATGTTAAATTTGACATATATGCATATATATTTGGCACTTTGGCATACCCATAATGGATTCATATATGATAAAATCATATGTTTGACATGTCCATATGAATAGGCCTAATAAGGAAAGTTAACAACATACACATTTCAGAAGAGTCTTGACAAAAGCATACACATTTAATAGCAAAACTGGTGAGTGATTGGACATAAAAGAAAACGTAAGTAACCACACACTATGAAGGTAAAAACTGAGATCCATAAAGCATTCAAGAAAGTCCTAATTTCCAAAAAAAATATGATTTTCCTATGCCATAAAAAACGGTGAAGCAGTGGGTTATTTTATAAGGTTACACATTGATGAAGTTGAGTTGCACAAACACGGATTGTTACAAAGTTTTTCTTGGGGTGCAAGGGTGGGAAGAAGATTCCAGCATAAAATCCATGAAAAGAAATACAATATTCGACTAACAATAGAGTTTCAAATATAGAGTTCACGGGGACATTTTCTCAAAAAGTTACCGAGCATAGTCTGCGAATACCAACAAAACCGTGGTAAATTCATCTTCGTGTCTCAATAAACCCTAGTCTTCGAACACCAACAAATATTATAAACACTAGTTTTAAATAGTTTTGAAACACCAAGTGCTAAGGAAATCGTACCTCAAATTGGGTTAGCAACAACGAGAGAAATGTGACAACACTACGAAAATTACTTGGGAGTTTTGATCTCCTTGTTCTTCAACTGACCTGCTTGATCGATTAAGTGACTTTCGGATATTTTAGACGGCTAGGGATTCCAAAATGGAAAAAGTTTCCTCTTCCTGTTTAAATGATTTCTTTTCCATCCATTAGGTGGCTGACTGTAATTATGATAGCTGACTATAACATACCCAAACGTGAAAAGCATAAAAAGTCAGAGTCCAAATTTGTTCACACTCCTCTAAAGAGCGTATATTTAACATATTATTATGATTGGTTGATTATTTAATTGATGGCCCCATTACCCTCCATGTTTAGAATCTCAACCCTCGTTACATAACTTCCTAAATTAAATCAATGATGGAGATTGAAACATTACGTGCACACTCGTTAACGAGTGTGCACAAATTCGAACTCAAAAAGTCGAACCTTAGTTAATAATTATTAGCATTTGTCTATATATGTCCATGAGATCCATCAATCTTATTTTTCCTGGCTAGTTTGGGCCCAAGTCCATTTATTTGGGCATGTTATTAGGTGACAGAAAAGGTCACTAGAAATAAATTTCACACAACCCTTTATCCAACTATTCTCTTACTACCTATTTTACCCATGATTAATTAGCGTTAATTAATTGTATTAGGAAAAGATACAGAAAAACAACATTTATAAGGCTTGAAGAATCAGATTATATTGATCCCCACATAAACCGATTGCATGATGGAACTTCGACAATCGGTTTTTGTCGAAAGTCGTATATCCCGATTGTTTGCATGTATTTGCAAAATAGAATTTTGAGCATGCATAAACTTGCTTTACGATAAACCCATTACACACATAATTATAATTAAAAAACTTTAAGTGCATTTAAGTTCAAACCATGATCATCCAAGAAATAAACCTCAAACCATCCAAAAAAATGTTAAGAATTTAAAACTTAAACCACCAAAAATCTTAAAATCTTAAAAACTTAAACATATAATATCCAAAAGAGATCATCATCATCATGGAGTACCAGCACCAGGAGAAGCAACACCAAGAGCCGCAAAAACATCTTATGTTTCATCCAAGGCTTGAACTTCAACCATTTATTCAAACATACCTTCCAAATGTATGTCGCGATCCCTCCCAGCTGCAATCACATCCCTCATTCTCCTCCCAAACCAGATGAGCTCAACGAGCTCTTCTAGTGAAATCTTATCTGCCCGGTGCGAGGCTTGCTCTAAACGGGTCTTACGGCCACGAGCGAACTGTTAGAGGCTTCGGGTACCATGGGTTGTGGGCCCCTGTGAACATCCTCCTAGGTGACCTATAGTGAATAAAATGCTAGGTGGCCTAAATCCATATCTATAAAAAAAGCAAAAATCTAGTTCAACAATCGGTCCATAGGAAAATACATGTAATATGATTCTAACTACAAAAACATACAGAAAAATGAAACCCTAAGAATCAGTTTATGTGGTACATATATAGAACCGATTGCGAATGAAATCCCAAGAGAAACTTCACAATCGATACCACGTAAATAAAAACCGATTATAGGAGCACATAGATCCAAAAAAAAAAAAAATCTACATAGAATAAAATATGCCGATACAAACGATTATAGGAGCACATATATAATTTTTTTACACAGAATCGGTTTATGCTAATGCACTTTATAAACCGATTCTCGTGATGAATTTTATATTCCGATTTGTACCAAGAATTGGTCGATGCTAATCATCCTATAAACTGATTCCTCCGCATGCTCTTTGTTTGTACCCAAAATTACTTTTGGGCACGAAACACGATGAATGGATAGTTTTGGTGAGTATTTTGGGTTAGGGGTCGATTTGAAGAACAAAATAAAAGACAAAGGTTTAACGTGGTTCGGCATAGGTTGCCTACGTCCACGGCGAATCCCTGGGGAGAAATGTTTTATTGACTTTTGTATTACAAGGTATGTTTTTCTCTCCACCTCTATTGGCTGCCACCTTCCCGATTTTCTCCCTCTCCTATTTATACACAGTTTCACATCTAAATATAAACATAAATTACATTAATGCTCATTCATGTCTCCATCACGATTCTGTATGAAACAGCGGGAGTTTATTCTCGCATGTATGAAACTGCTCGCAATTAGTACCGCATGGTGAAATCTGTTGCGTTTAGCACTACATGCATTTGAAACTGCTGCATTTAGCACTCGCATGGTTGTGAATCTTTGCATTTAACACTGCATGGTGAAACTACTGGACTTCAATTCGCATGGTCAAAGCTGCTGGAATTCAGTCGCATGAAATCGCACATTTATGCTTCCATGATAAATCGCATAAATGATGGTGGCGATATTAGTGGACATTCTTGTGAGCAGTGATTGCATGGGTAGGGACCGGCTTGATGGTTGTGGGCATGATGGTCGACAGAGTGTGGATGGAGGTATTTGCGACATGGTTGGAGAGCTGGTTGCGGCATGGAAGAGTTTTGGTAGGAATTGGTTTGCGACTTTCGCTACAAGACCGAAAATTGGCTAGGGGTGCGGCCGGCTTCGATAGTTGACCGACGGTTGACCTTATTTGTTGACCGACCGTTGACCATGACCCCGACTGGAAGTTGACTTTGATAGTTGACCGAGCTTTGACCATCGACCTTGGCCAGGAAGTTGACCTTGATAGTTGGTGACTTTGACCATTGACGATCCGTGCAGCATCGGGGTGGGTCATTTTGGTTGTTGGTTAGTGGGCTTGGATGAGGACCAAAACATGATTCAAGTATCAATTTGGCCCATTAAGTGGTATTTTTACTTATGGTACAAACATCGCCCCCTCTTAACCTCCAACTTGTTGGGGGTTAAGAAAATTTCGTGTTCCTTAGTCAATGATAAAACTCGCCCCTACGTGAGGACTATTGATGTTGAGGTGATCGGTGAACTTCCCTTGTTGTTTGCGGAAATCAAGACGCCCCCATGAGAGTAAATTTTTGTTCTTGAAGCGTAAATAGAACCGCCCGTTGATTGTGATCAAGTCGCCCCAAGTGAGGCTATTGTGTTCAGCGGAAACAATTGAGTATGAACCATTGTCGTATGCAAAATCGGGACCCGAAGGCTTTGCTTTCTGAATTAAGCGTGATGCTCGATGTAAAATTGAACTGTGGTAGTTGCGTTGGACTTGTGCGATGGCTACAAAACCCCATCTTTTTACGGTAATTAGCAGAACCGGGTAGTAAAGCATTGAGTAAAAATGGTTTGCATTAGCTTCCATGGGCTCACGCAGGAAACTGAGTAAAAGCATCTTCCTGCGGTGATTTGATCGAGTTAGAATGCATCGGCGAGCAAGGTCATGACTTTGCGGCATTGTGATCGGATTGGTGCAGGAGTTGTGAGCAGAGTGGATTGCATCGGCTCGATCAGGCAGGTGCAACGCGGCATCGAGCATTGCGGCGGATGCGATCGGCGGCTGCGAGAGCGGCGAGCAAAGCGCCTGACGAATACGCGTCACCAGATGAAGTGCAGTGTTGCGGCAGTGGGGCTTATCGGCTTCGATCGGTGACAACGGCACTAACGAGCAAATCGCACCGCAGTAATCAGTGTCGATCGGAGCAGAGTTGCGAATCAGTGGATCGCATCGCTTGATCACTGGTCGCGAAGCATCGAGCATTGCAGCACTGCGATCAGCCGACTGCAAGTGGGCGAGCAAAGTGCATCTGCAGCAGCTGCGATCACTGATCAGTGAGTGTAATGCAGCTGGACCGCATCATCTGACAGCGGACTCAAGACATTGCGATCAATGATCAGTAGCAACAACTAGAACACTGCAGAAACTGCGGCAGTGCGGATCGCAGAATGAACGAATAGTGAGCTGATCGCAACAGCCTTCGATCACTGATCCGCAGCAGCCGACTTAACACGACACAGCAGTTGCGATCGACTGATTGCAGAATACAAACGAGCTTGATCGCAGTAGCTTCGATCGCCTGGATCTGCAAAGTTCGCTGAGGGACTTGACTTAAATAGTTCGATAAACCTAGGTGTAACTGTTACAAATAAAACTAGACAGACATCGATGCGTCCAAGCGAGCGCTTCAGTGCATCGTTGCGTCCAGCCGAGTACGGAATTCATAAGGCAAAGCCCCAGCATCGGTCGCGTCCAACCGAGGAGTGCAGCAGTTGCTTTTGAACTCGGAGTACAATAATTCAACCCAGCATAACTATAGCGGTTTAACATTACGATTGTAAAAATTGCGCAAAAATATTAGGGTGTACACTCGCCCCTCTTAATCCACGCAACTCGTTGCGGGATTAAAAGTTTCGTTACCCGGAAGTTTCGGCTTTCGGAAGCTTAATCCGCATTGCGATTAGGTGATATGTAACTCGCCCCCAAGTGTATGAAGTGTTACTGACTTGCCCCAAAAGAGTTATTTCATATCATGAGGTGTTACATATCTTGCCCCCAAGTGCTACTTGGTCATATTGAAGTGATATGCAACTTGCCCTCGGAAGATAGTAATTGTCATCTTTTCAATGCTTGCACAAGGGTGCACCCTTCTTACTGCATTTTGCTCGCGCATGGGATTTTGAATATATGCTTTCTCGGAATTCACGCGGGGGGCCAATCCCACTATTCCAGATGCGCGCAAAATTGAAATGTGTGCATCCTCGTGAGAAGATGCTTGCCACATTAAAGGTGTCTTCTTGAACAAAGTATGCATGAATATACGAAAAGATGCAAAAATATGTAAATTGTATACTTACCTTATTGAAAATATTCTTTTGTGACTTCGCTTACGAAGTGATTAGGATGCCCACTGGCTATGTTGGTGTTTTCAAATGACGATGATTAGTATAGTTTCCTTAGCGTCTCGTCTCGACTTAGTAATTGATTTATCTCGTGGAGATGGAATGCACCAATTAAGTCCAAGCCGGATCGAAGACGGTTGCCACGAGGCTGTATTTCAGCAACCTGTGATCAGTACAAACTTGCATATCAAAAGCGTTTTGTGGTAGAAACTTCATGCAATAGCATTCCCGAACATTGAATATGACAGTAGTTTTCACTTGATAGTGGTTGATGTGCCACTCGGAACCCCAAAAATAATTTTTTTCAAACTCAAGAGTTTTCTCCTCCATATTGTAGAAAATTGAATGGTGATTCCAACGAGCCAAAAATCACTCAATTCGGACTTAAAACGAAGAAGTTATTGATTGAAACAAGATCCCAAAAGCATGCGTGGCGTGGCTGACGTGGCACCGATGATTGGACATGACTGTCCGCTGACGAGGCATAATTGATGACGTGGTAAGCGTTGTTTCTGACGTGGCCGGCCGACGTGGCATCTTGATGGACCGGTTTGATGATGTGGCGGTGACGTGTTATGGTGGTGATCGGACCTCGCTGTCGGCGTGGCACGCTTGTTGGGCAAGGGTTTCCGACGTGACGTGGTGACTGGACCTCACATTGCTGATCGACATGCCGACTAGGCGAAACGCCCCACGTGGCGGATGACGTGGGTGAACAAAAATATGAAGTGGGTGATAGGTCACTAACGAGGGTGAACAGAACAACTAACATGGGTGAAACTTGATAGAAGTGGGTGAATAAAGAGTAACGTGGGTGAACGAAACCTCCTCAGGTTGTTGGTGAGGCAAGCGAACGTGGGTGACCAACACCTCACGGAAGTGGGTGAGGCTATTCAACGTGAGTGAAGGACACCCCGGAAGTGGTGAGTATGGCGCAAGCCACCGATTTTTTTTTTTTTTTTTACTTTTCGCCACGCTTTTCACGAAATGTGATCTTTCCTCTCGAGATTTTTGTGATTTTAAATCATAGTTGTATTTTTGTTGCCTTGCAACGGTTGGTGTAACTGTTTTCTATTTTCTTCATTTCCTTTGTAGCGGTTCCAAGGATTATTCTTGTTTCTTACGGACCTTTCACCATGGTTTTGCCGCACTTTTGTGGCCCTTCTCGAACTTTTCGAGATGCTTTTACGGGAGGTTTTCCCTGGGGTATTCAAGCACCTTGAGATGTAGGTAACTTGACAACCTTGTGATCATGACCTTGTGAACATCCTGGCAGCAATCTTAGCGAACTTTCTGATGAGTCAGTCTCGGTGGCCTCTGACTATGAAGGCGGATTTGCTAGTGACCGATTCGATCAATCGGATTGTAGTAACTTTGGCTAATCGGAATGCGGCATTCTGCGATCACCGGACTGCAGGTGACTATAATCAAAATGGACCCAACCATGGACCTAACGTCCTAGGGTGATTTCATCATTCTTTGTAGTGATGCGACTTTTGTAGTTTCAGAAGGTAATAGTTTTAGCGAGATCTCGAAAAAAGAATCGGATTGCGACCATGTTGTGGATCGAATATCCTACAACATTTTTGATGGTATTTCACTACATCTTTTGCCGCGAAACGAGCGTTCAGCAACACTATCATCGAGATTTTGTAGTGATGCGATTTTCACGTATCCGCAGCTAATAGCTTGACAAATCGAAACGGCGAATCTTGGTTGCAGCGATTGCGATCAGCGGACGGTAGTATGTGCGATTATACGGTCGATAAATGCGATCACCGGATCTGGATCAATTATGATCAAACTAGTCTGCGGCAGATTGTGATCAACTGATCTGCGTAGATGATTTTCCAAAACGTTGATCGCTTTTTCACGGACACGATTTTGAAGCATTTTCTACAACTTTCTCAATGGGGAAAGCACGATTTCTTTTTCGTATGTCCCCTTAGTTTGGCGCCAATGTTTGTACCCAAAATTACTTTTGGGCACGAAAACACGATGAATGGATAGTTTTGGTGAGTATTTTTGGGTCGGGGGTCGATTTGAAGAACAAAATAAAAGCGAGAGGTTTAACGTGGTTCGGCATAGGTTGCCTACGTCCATGGGCGAATCCCTTGGGGAGAAATGTTTTATTGACTTTTGTATTACAAGGTATGTTTTCTCTCCACCTCGCCACCTTCCCGATTTCGCCTCTCCTATTTATACGTTTCACATCTAAATATAAACATAAATTACATTAACTCGCTCATTCATGTCTCCATCATCAGTTTCAGTATGAAACAACTGGAGTTAATTCTCGCATGTATGAAACTAGCAAGTAATTAGTACTTTGCATGGTTGCTTCGCCGCATTTAGCACCGCATGGTCGAAATCACGCATTTAGCTTTGCATGGCTGAAATCTTGGACTTCAATTCGCATGTTTTAAATCTTTCGGAATTCAATTTCGCATGATAAGCGCACATTTATGCTTCCATGATAAATTTCGCATAAATGATGGTGGCAATATTAGTGGACATTTCTCGCATGGAACAGTGATTGCATGGGTAGGGGCCCGGCTTGATGGTTGGCGGGCATGATGGTCGACGCAGGTGTGGATGGAGGTGGGCCGGCAAAGCATGGTTGGAGACATGGTTGGCATGCGTGGAAGAGTTTATGGTCAGGGTGGTTTGCGGCTTTGGCCGGCAAGACCGAAAAATTGGCTAGTGCGGACCGACTTCGATAGTTGACCGACCGTTGACCATGACTTGGCCAGGAAGTTGACTTTGATAGTTGACCGACTTTGACCATCGACATTGACCGGAAGTTGACCTTGATAGTTGACCGACTTTGACCATTGACAGTCAAAGTGCGGCATTGGTGGGCTGCCTTGGTTGATTGGTTAGTGGGCTTGGATGAGGACCAAAACATGATTCAAGTATCAATTTGGCCCATTAAGTGGTATTTTTACTTATGGTACAAACACTCTTTATGGACGAAGAAAATAATTTCAATCGGTTGATACGATAGATCCACATAAACCGTATCTGGGTAAATCGGAGATTTTGATTTTCAAAATTAAAGTTTTAAACATGTAAATCAGCTAAGAAATGCTAACTAGTACAATTGTTGCCACAAAGGGAGGGCCGACCAAAGAAGAATATGAAGACGAGGTGCATGTCGACTACTTTCGCCCCATTCCGAAACGGAGCGAAATTATCATTTTTTTCAAACGGGCGAAGTATCATTTTCCTGAAGCAGAATGTGAAAGTATCACTTTTCCATAAATGAAAAATTAGTCGATCCATAAACCAAATATGGTTACATGATGTGTTATGCATCCTTTGTGGTGGTTTGCATATTAGCTATGCATTCAATTTTCGAGAATTGTGTATCACTTTTCTTGAAACGGAGGGAGTACATCGTTTTTATTAGTTGCAACCGAAAATTAGTTGATTCATAAACCAAAAATATGGCTACATAAAGTATTATGTATCATTTGTGGTGGTTTGCATAATGGATTTACATCTAATTTTCTAAAATTGTACCTAAAACGATATATACCTCCGAATTTTTCGTAAAAACTTTAAAGTTGATATTGTTGTTTGTACTCATTGCGTAAATTTTTTTTTATAACCCTTCCAACGAGATAAAATATATAAAATTCCAAGACACGGATTTTTGGATATGTTATATTAAAGTTTGGTTGCCACTTATACCCCTAAAAATAGGATACATAAGAAATTATAATACTTATATCTATTTTCCCTCCCTTTTTGGTTTATTTACGAAAATGTCTAATACCTACTGCCTTCCTTTTTGGTTTATTTACGAAAATGTCTAATACATATTGCCCCTCCTCTTCGGTTTACTTACGAAAATGTCTAAAGGAAAAGAAAAATATGATTTAGAGGGTTATTTTTGGTTTTTCGGCCCAGACCATTTCCAATCTTTTAGTGTCAATTGGTCACTAAGATTTTACAAAAAAGTGGCCATATAAGGTCCTCCCTCGCTTCGATCGGTCAGCCCAATAAAAGAACCGGATGATGGAGATTTACCTTTTCTTGGTTGCAACGCAGATCGTTAGAGAAGAAGATAAAAAAAAATGATTATGGTTTATGGAATTTAGAAGGATTATATGAAAATAGAAGTTTTCTTTGATTTATCTTTTATGTTTTTGATTTTTTACAGAAAATTGTAAGGATTAGTATTCATACGGGCTAGATTTAGGAATTAATTTGTGGTATTAGTCTTTTTATCATGTTTGGTACCCATAGCCATTTGTGAAAGGTGAGAGAGGAATATGATAGGCCCCAAATAAATGGACTAAACCCAAAACTAGCCAGGTTATTTTCCTGTATTATTAAGTAAAATACCTAGAAAATTTTATAAAAAGAAAGGTTAAATTAAATTTTCCAATTCAGAAATAAGTAATGTCTTCTCACATCCGTATGCACCCGTTTACGCTCTTAATATAAATAGAAAATTTTAACTTTGTTTGGTTCATGACTTCATCTTGCATGTTAATATTAGATATAAGTATTTTTTGTTGGATTGTAGATCTATTATTTAAACTTAAGTTTGTTTTCCGTAGTGCTTAAAAAAATAACTTTTTTTTTTGCTGAAAAACAACCATTCATTAACAAAGAAGGAAATTACAAATATCCATAATAGGTTCATTCCTAACTAGAGAGTCCAAAAAGAAGGAAGAGGAGCCCAAGATTCTTTTAAACAGAACTTCCTAGCTCGGCGTGCAAGCCGGTCTACCCCCTATTCTTAATACGTTTACATACACAACATTATAAACATCACTACTAGAAATAAAAACGCCGACAATCTTCAAGAAGATCACTGCATTTCCACCCGGCCGAGTAACTGACTTCATTAACAAAATCCACCACTTGAAGAGAGTCACTGACAAAAAGAACTTTGGACAGATTTAACTCCTTCACCCAGGAGATTGCCAAAAAGAGAGCAGTTGCCTCCGCACAAACTGCATCTGAAACCAGCCCAAAGTCTGAACGAGAAAGCTTTATTCTACTTGTATTATCACATAAGATCATACCCACACCCATGTTAAAATCCTTAAAAGAACCATCTAAGAACAAAACATGGTTGACAACAGATGTAGAAGTTTTAGCGTTATTCTAGAAACTTGAACTGGAAAGAAGGTTCAATGTAGGTATTAATCATTCTTCTAGTATTCAGAATAACTTTTTCCAATTTTATGGAAACTCTTTTGAATAGCACATCACACCTCAGACTTCCAAATACACCACAAAATAATAGCACCAATGTTAGGCCAGTCCACCTAAAAGGCGACCGATCCAACCTCGAATCAAACCATTTAAGAAAGTAATCATCAATCCAAGGATAATCATAAGAAACTAAATGTTGCAAGGATAAACCAAACCATATATAGGAAGCTAAAGACACCGAATAAACAGATGCGGGGCAGTTTCGGTGTCATTATTGCAAAGAGGGCAAGAGTCATCCACATAGCTATTATAAGCTTTCATAGTAGAGTTTACAGAAACATATATGCAAAAATCTTCCACATAAAAAATCTGATCTTGGGCAAGCACTGCAGAGACCAAACTTTTTTCCAAAAAACAGACTCTTCTATTGAGCTAACATCATTAGTATAAACTTTATAAGCTAATTTAATAGTAAAAATACCATCTTTAGTATGAGACCACATGATTTTATCTTCACACCTGTGATTTAATCTAATTGTCCTAATTTTAATCACATCTTCTGTGGGAAAACAAAAAGCCGAGAAGGCTTAGGTTCCAAGTGTTAGCATTCATATCAATAAGCTCACTGACAAAAATATAATCATTAAAATCAGGATTAATAGATAAAGGAGGTGAAGAAGCGTACGACAACCAATTTGAAGACCAGATTTTTGTCGATTTACCATTATTGATTTTACTGACAATGTTAGACCTTAAGAAACTCAAACCTTTAACTATACCTTTCCACATCCAGGAAGAAGAATCACAGCGACTTTGTCGATTTCTAATAGATTTTGATTGGGAAAATACTTGTCTTTCAAAAACCTAGATACCAACTGATCAGTGGAACCAAAATTCTCAACCCAATTTAGTAATAAAGACTCTATTGGTAGCATATGAATCTTTAATACCAAGACCCCCCACAAAACTTAGACCTTCCTATATCTAGCCAAGAACGAAAGTAGGCAGCTCTCCGAGGATTTTTCTTAGACCACCAAAAAGTTCTCTGGATAAAGTCTATTTTAGAAGTAAAATTTTTAGGCAAAGGAAAACATGGCATATGATTACTGTAAGAGTAGACAGAACATGTTTAGTAAATAATGCATATGATATATCCATTTTTTTTTTAAATAATGCAAGATTTCATGACTTATAATGATATTATCTTGTATTTGCCTATTTGAAATAAAAGTCGATTGAAAGGGGGATATAAGAGAATCTAGCAAAGGCTTGAGCCGATTTGTTAAAATTTTTGATATGATTTTGTAAACTCTGTTTGCTAAACTAATAGGACGAAAATCATGCGGAGAAGACGGATTATTTACCTTAGGGATAAGAGCTATGAAGGAATAATTAAGATGTTTCAGCAAGAACTTAGTTTTAAAAAAGTTCTGAATATGCTTAATTACCTGACCAGAAACGATGTCCCAATTATCTTTGAAAAAACCTGCCGGAAAACCGTCCTACTCGGAGAATTCACTGGTTCCATTACCTTGTGATGAGAATAAATTTCATCCACAGTGGGAATGGCCACCAGAGAGAGATTTATTTCATCAGTGATAATAGGTGTAAAGACCCTCAAGCTCGTCAACGCTATTAGACTGGTCAAGAGACGTCTTAGCCGCTAATAACTCGATTAGTTTAACACGAATGTTAATTAATAGGAATTAATCTAACAACGATCTAGATACGAAACTAGTATCACTAGTTAGATCTCGAAAAGTTACGGTTGGACTACTTGACGTGTCATTCGAATACGTGATTTAAGAAGATATCATGATACGTATGAATGGAAAAATAGTATTTGTGCATCCAAGCCGCATATGGGCTGCCCATATCCAACTCTTTGGATGTATCAAGTAATTTTGACTTGGTATTATCTACACCAAATCGAGAGAAGAGTTTCTTATCTTCTTCTTTCTTTTTCGTCTCGTTTCTCTTTTCTTCTTATGCTCCTTTGTCCATTCTCTGCGAAAGTTGAGTGATGATTTTGAGAGTTGGTTTGAGAAAAAGAGAGTCCATCGGTGAGTTAGAGAAGATGAACTAGAAGATCTTTGCTGCATCGTTGATGAAGAGATGAGAGTGGTGTGGATCCATAAAAACGAGAAATTAGGGATTTAAGTCTAGACTTTGAGTTGTGGTGAATTAAGATACAAATCGAGTGGTTGGCGGATGAAGAACGACCGGGTGATGTTTAATTGAACCGGTAGAGTCGTTTTGGTAGATGAATCAAGAGTTTGGATTTCTCAAAGATTGAATTAGGGTTTTGCTGATAAAAGTTAGAATTTGATTTGAAGATGATTAGGGATTTTGTTCTTCAAAAAATAAGAATTATGGAGTGGGTTTAGTCAATTGAGGAACGTGGTGAAGTTAATTAGGTGTTGGAACTGTTTTGGGAAGAATTGAGGAAATAAGGGTTTCACGGGAAAGCACAGGGAAGAATTAGAAGATGAAATTGATGTTTTGAGGAGTTGTTATTAGTCATGAGATGAGTTGATCAATTGCCTGAGCATTCCTAAATTGAGGTAATTGTTCTTCTTAGTTAACTTATGTTTTGATTTTCATTACTGAGTTTATGAGTTTGTTAATTGAACTAAGAATTGAGATGGATGGGTGTGTTGGAATGGACCTGAGGCTTTGAGAATGACTGGTGGTGTTGCTTTAATTGTGTTTGTATTGTTAGTGATGTGATTGAGCTATGAAGTAGGATTGAATTTGAGTTGAATTAGATAATGGAACTGGAGTTGCAGTTAGTGTTGGCTATGAGATAATGTAAATGGCATGGTTGTATAGAAGAAGTGGTTTATTTGGTGAATTGTAGAAGTTATTGGTGGGGATGCATTTGTCTTAGTGTTGAATTAAGTTGATTTGGAAGTGGAGGTGTGTTACAGTTCTTGGAGTGGCAGTTTTCAATGAAATGGATTTGATTCTTAAGTGGAGCTTGGTGGTGGTGTTGTAATGGTGGATGTAGAGGAATGCTTAGAATTGTACAGAGTTTGACTAGCTCAGATGGCGACAGTAAATGAGCCCCGTGGTAATGCAATTGAGATGATAAGAGTGCATTGTTAGGTTGTCACTTGATCTAAGATGAGGATATGGATTGTTGATGTTGTGAGAGTTTGTAATTGAATTATTTAACTGAAGTTGCAAGTGATGAAGGTTTGGTTTGATCTGGATGTGTTTGAGTAAGAAGTTATGGCCTTGCAGACCTGGAAGTGATAATACTACATTTGTAGGTGGTGGTTCTGTAGTTGTTTGTAAGTTGCAAGGAAGTATTGTTGTTGTTGTTGTTGTAGCTAGGGATTGATGGTAGTCTCTATGAAGGCTTGTTTCTGCTCTTGTAGGTAAGCTATGTTGTTTGTGTAATTCAATTTAGAGTTACAATTTAGATCGATTGAATTAATGTATTGAATAGATAGAAACTGAAATGGAATTAGAATTGCATATGTGTGAGAAGCTTTGGACTGAGCAATGGCTCTGGCCTGTGCAAGAGTTTTGGCCTTGTGCCATTCAGCCTAGTCAGATTATCTGACTGATTATGTTCTATCTGACTAAGTCGAATCGGGTTTGACCCACTGAGTCACTAGTCTTGACTCGTTGACCATTGACCCTCGGGACATTGACCTTTGACTGGACGTTAACTGTTAAGTTTGACCGTTAGTTGACTCAGATGGACCAGACCTTTTGTTAACGGGCCGGTTTGATAGGCCGGGCTGGAGTAAGCCCGTGGGTCGTGGGCTTGGGCTTAGGATCAAACTTTCTTAATTAGATGTCTTGGACCCCTTAAGGTCCGAATTAGCCTTTGGTTTCTTCTACAAAGTTGTAGATATTTATAAGACTTATTTAATGGACTATATAATCAACCTAATTGAATTAGTAACTCTTAGATATGCTAAACATGGATAATAAATTATATAGAACCATAAATGGACGTAGAACCATTAGATAGACTTGTATGATTCTTATTGAGCCATTTTGGCTAGATTCTTAGACTTCTTGTGTGATTAACAGTTAATCTTTATTAACAACGATCGATCTGAAGAACGAACCAGTGGATCATGGATCTCAAGGTATGCGAGGCTTGTCATCAAAAGAGGTGGGAATCGATAACGAACTCTCTTGTATTCATTATTGTTTTACAAATCAATCTTGGTGTTGTGAAATTCATGCATATCTTTGTGTGCTCTGTGTGGTATGAGATGTGCCGACACAATATCGTATTCTATGGCTAGGGCGATACACCGCAATATTACACGGCTAGGGCGATACACCGCAATATTATTCTTCCTTTATATATATCAGTATTCTATGGCTAGGGCGATACACCGCGGTATTACCTATTCGGTATGGAATTGGCATCAATATTACTCTTCCCTTATGTGCGGCAACACACATCTCATACATGGATGTTTACTGTTATTTATGAATGTCTATGAAGAAGTTTTTACGTTATGTTTTACTTGTCTTTCTGTGTATTATCGTTTTTCGATAAAACCTGCATTGTCTTCGAATCATATTAATGTTTACTTGAAAGCTAGTTGTTATTCCTACGGGGCACCCCTTTTAGGGATGATGTGCTCACCCTTTCCCACTTTCGGGAGTTTGAGACAAGATCGAGTTGCGCAGTGGAAGCTTTGTGGCGTTGAGTCTTCTCGCTATGTTTATTATGTTGTATAATCTATCTCAGTAAACCAAATGACTATTGTATATGTATCACTTGAGAGGAGTACTTGTATATATATTTCGAGTGGGGCTAGTTTTGGGTTAAGTTTTTGTAGCAGATTTCTAAATTGAATGTTTTAGTAAAGGATTTAGATTCTTAGTGCCTCTTTATTTAGTTAATCTTTTGGATTAGTGTTTGCTTGATTAGGGGCGCTACAATAGGCTAAATATCTTTCAAAACATCATGTATATCAACATCACAAGGTTTTGATGAAGAGAAAACTTTTTAAAATGGGACTCAAACAGAGAAACAACTTGCTCCCCGTAATCTAGCTAATTCCCTTGATCATCCCTAACAAGATGAATGGTGTTGTACATGTTTCTAAGTTTAACAATATTATGAAAGAACCGAGTATTTTTATCATATTGTGTAAAGTAGTTGATCCTAGCTTTTTGTTTATAGAAAGAATTTTCAATCTCATACCAATAATCTAATTGTTGAGTAATTCAAAATGAAAGTACCTATGGCGGGAGAATAAGGCAAAGATCAAGCTTTTCAATCTCTCGAGTTCAATTTATGAATAGTGTTCCTAATATGACCAAACGAGATTACATTCCAAAAACAAGAGATCTTGTTTAACATTCTTGAGCTTACCAAAGAATAAAAGAAAGCTGAGAACCCTTAACCAGTTTAGACCAAGACTTAGCAAGCACATTTTTGAAGTCGGACTTAATTTCCAACATTTGAAAAATTTATACTAATATAAAGCTTCTTTGTCCTTGGTGAAAGGATTTGAAAAAAAACAGGCTATGATCCAATACACTCTACCTAGATTAGTGACTCGAGTTTGAGGCAAGACTAACACCCACTTATCATTCATAAAACCTCTATCCAACTTTTCAAAAATGAGTTCCGCAGGATTCTTAAATCTTCTATTGCACCACGTAAAAGGATTGCCAAAAGAAAAAACCTCATATAATCTCAGTTCTACCATTTTAGATCTAATGAAGTCCGGAACTAAGGAATTTTCAGCTATACCACCCTGCTTTTCTTAAACATGCATGATAAAATTAAAGTCACCTAACAATAACCACGGTACACAGCATCCGTATTGATATTACTCAAAACATTCCATTGGTTTCTCATTCAAGTGATATTCAAAGACCCATAAACAAAGGATATAAGACAGGTTCCTAATTTGAGGAGTTATATCACAGACTATATGAATCATGTTGAAAGAAGAACTAATAATTTTTATATTAGATTTTTCAAAATAGCCAAGCGCTAATCCACCCGATTTACCCACTGAAGGCACGACAAACCAGGCATCAAAAGGCAAATGATAACTATATTTCTTAATTGTATCACTATCAACCATAGTTTCCATCAAACAAATATCATCAAATTTAAACTTTCTAAACAGACTTAAAAGATGGAGCCATTTCTTATCAAAGCAACACCCATTAGTATTCCACCCGTAGTAGCAGGAAATCCCACAATACACCCCTCACTATAATTTACTTAACTAATATATTAGAACATGAACACTTACGAATGTTTATGTATTAGTTTCTTGAAATGTCTACACAAATGAATAGAATTACACTTAAGAAATTATAAACACTCTCAAAGTTTTCTCTCTCTTCCTCACTTGCTCTCCCATTCCAAAAGAATCCCCCTCATAACAGATACACTCATCCCTTTATATAGGGTAATACATAGTGAATGACAATGGTTTGTCCTTTATTTTCGGAATGTCTCTAAGTGTCGCAAATGTACAAATGTTCATTCTCGCGACACTTCTTAACCCTCGCCAGATGTTGTACTTTCCTATCGTCATCCAAAGCGTCATTCCTTTTATTCCTCTGCGACCTCCTCGCCATGTCGTTGTCCTGTTGAACTCGAAGTGTTGTTGTCGCGATATTCGATCCTACATCTTGCCTCTTTTTCCTTGAATATTGCTTGAAAAGCGATCTTGAAGGAAAAATCCAGTATTATAATAGTCTTTGGTCTTTATTGGTGAAGGAACGAGCTAAAGAATACTTTTCTTGAAAAGTACGTACTTGCCTCTATTCTTTGGCGAAGTTTCGAAGCTTTGAGAAATATCATTTCTTGCCTCAGGTTTATGGAAAATAATGAACCTCGCAATCTCTTCTCGCGAGTTATGGAAATAATTGAATCTCTTCCATAAGAAGAGAATGTTATGAGAATCAATGTGTTTGACTTGCTTTAAATCGCTATCTATACTTTACTACGGATGTCTACTCTTCCATTCTATTCACGACACGTCTCTTTTAACCGTTTATTCTTGACCATTCACGTCCCTTCTCGCATTAAATGCTCTCGTTTTACCCGAGGATACTTCTCTCTATATATAATTTTCATATCCTTCTCTTTTCCTCTTTCGTTTTTCCTCTCGCAACTTTTCTTTAATCTTCTCCTTCCGTAAGTTGCGCCTCTGTTACTGCAAATCTTCAATCTTTTCTCTTAATCTTCGATTCTTTTTCCATTCCCATACTGATAATGGCTTCTCTTAGTCGTGTGTACAAACCTCGTTTTATTGAGACTCAGAAAGAGTTGCAAGATAAGGGTTTCACCCTTTCTACCATTCCTGATCAGGAATGTTCATCTATACTCACCGCTTTCTTTCTCTCGATCATCAATGTGATGATCACAAGATTATTGTCTCGCCGGGTCAACTCCTCATGGACTTCCCATTCCTTTATATGATCCTGAGATGCCTCTTTTTTATGAAATCCTTTCACGTCCGAACTTCTCGCGGGCGGTTTATCAATTAAGCGGCGACTGTATCCTCCTAATGCTTGAGTTTGCCAATCGTGGTGCTGGCAAAGGATCTTTATATCCTGATAATGTCAGGGACCCTAACTGTGTAGACTTAGAAATAATCCCTGAAAGATATACTGCAGAGAACTTTTTGAGAATTATGAAGTAATAGGCATGAGGAATAAGAAGTCTCATTTGGGGTGCTCGATCGAGAAGAAAAGATAATATTCCTGAGGATAAATTACTCATGCATGATATCGACTGGCACTCGGGTAACAATACTACTCCTTGCCATTCCAAAGATGAGAAATGGTGGGTTGTACCCTTGTTTTTGACTGGACCTTACATATCAGGTTCGCATGTGCTCCCTGCGAATCTCGCAAACTATCACCCCTGGGAATTTAAATGTCCCGAGAAAGCAAAAGAGGTACGTCTTTAATTTTGTTTTTCTAATCTCTCTTTTCTCTTATGTTTACTAAGTTTGCAAAATTTCAGATTGATAAATCAAGAAAAGCTACAAATTAAACCCATCGAGAAGTACTCCAGCATTGCTTCGATCGACAGGATGAAGTAAGAAATACTCTCTTCATTACTTAACAATATTGTTGCCTCTGTTTCTTATCTTCATGTGTATGCGAAGGTTGACGCCGAGGAAATGGAAATTGCGAATGCTAAAGGCAAGGGTACAGCCAATGCTCGCAAGGATAAATCTTCTGCTCCATCATCTAAGAAACGCAAAATTCAATCTTCCTCTCATCTTAGCTCAAACTCAATCGTCCGATGAGGATGATAATGACGATGATACAAACTCGGCTTTCCAAGATGAGGCTCAACCGCCGATTCTCCTATGGACCAATTATTCAAAGATCTTCTCGGATTCTCTTCAAGGTGTATGGGATGATCATCCGACCTCTATATGCCAAGCTCTCGCCACCGTGTGTAATGCCACACTACGGATGGCAATGACTCCCTTGAAGGGGTTTCTAGATCCGTGTCCCCTAGCTTTTTAAATGCACTTAACTCATTGGTATGTATGAATTATTTTCCTTTTCCGACTTCAATTTTTAACTTATATCTTAACAATCTTTTTTTATCTACCTTCGCAGTTTGGAAAACTTCTTTCGTTGTTGCCTCAGATCTCGAGAGAAGACGCAACAGCCTTGAAAAGAAAAATTTACAATTGAACAAGAAGACCCGAGAGCTAGAAATTGAAGCCGCGTCATCTCGCGAGAGGATTCAAAAATTAGAAGCCGATCTGGACTCCCAAAAGGAGAGAGTATCTACTCTTCAAACTTCAAATCAGCAGCTTTATGGTATAGTAATTTTCAATTCTCAAATCCTTTTTATTTTATCTTTTATTTTTCTTTGTCGACTTACTATTCTCGCAGACATATATAATCTCTATGAAGAATCCATTCTTCTCCATTCATTTCCCGAGCCTATGAATGATGATGTCCTTCTTACTCACCTCAATCAATCTCTAAGTAGTTCCTCCACTAAAACTAACCTCCTTTCATTAAAGGATCTTCAATCCAAATATCATCTCTTAGAGATCGAACACAGATCTAGTTTAAATTTAACTAATCGCTTTAAACGAATGTACCTTGATTCTAAGAAGAAAGCCAAAACTTTAAGGAAGAAAATTAGTGATCTCATAGATGAGAATGATCGACATTACTAATGAGGTGCACATGCGTTAGCAAAATTTCAAAAATATCTCCTTGATGTGCAAGTTGAACGAGATGAACTTCGTCGTAATACCATATTTAGCAAAATGGAGAAGAGCAAGTTCGTTCACTTCTTGTTATCAATAGTGATGATGAATTCGCCTGGGCTGCGAAAGTTTTAGATAATGCCAGAAATAACCTAGGTGTTGATGTTAGTCTTCATGCCGAGCATACTTCCTTGGTTAAAGATATGATATCCGACGAGAGAAGGTTACTTATTATACCCAATTTCTTACTGTAGTATTGCTTGTAAATTATTAACTTGTTGTTACTTATTTGTAGAATCTGAGAAAAGATTTCAAGCTAGGATCAAGAGCTTGAATCGAAAGAACAACTCGCCAGAATTTTCCAAAACGAGAATTGGAGAACTTGAATTTGAAAAAGAAAGCTCAGAAAGAGTCTCTCCTTCGCGAGAATAAGTATTCCGGTCAAGAAACAATTTCAAACGACAAAGTGGCGAATTTTAATAATGATGCCGTTCGTTTTCGCAACGGCCATGGAGTATGTTTGTAATGACCACAAAATCCCTCTTCATTCATATCCCCGGCTTTTCTCAAGAAGTTCCCGAGAATTTGCCTCGTCTCGGACGTTTCTGATAGTGAAGCTAGCGAAGAAGATAATTCTGCGACGAGAACAATAGAACTGAAGGATCAGATAAAGGAGAAGAATCACCAAAGAGATAATTCTTTTTATTCTTTCACCACTTGTAATATCTCGTACATTTTCGTGTCTCTTTATTGTAGTAAGCTTCTTGGATTGCTGCCCATAGATTCAATCTTCATTCCCCTTTCTTGGTGGTTCTTCCTTGTAGTGTAATCGGCTAGTATTATTGATGCATCATAACTCTTTCATTGGAAGATGAATAACAATATTTCATCTTTTCCATTCCCATACTTGCCTCTGTTATTTATCTTCTTATGAAAGACTTTTTTCAAAGAGTGATCTTTGATTGAGTAACTCCATTCTTTTTTCTTTCTTCTCTTATTTAAGATAATCTCGCGAGCATGTTCACTCATTGAATCTTTTATTAAGTACAACTGTCCCAATCAGGAGCTTGATTTTATTTCTCCTCGTTGCGACAAGATCGCAGGACGCCTTTACATTTTCATGCAAAGGCCCATTGACCTTGCCTTATCATTTTGATGTGGTCTTCCAAGTAAGGCCTTCCTAATTAAAGGTCTTACCCTCGCCACCTTTGTTTGCGACAAAATCGCAGGACGTCTTTACACTTGCATGTAAAAACCCATTGATCTTGTCTTATCATTTTCCAAGTATTTTTGCCTCTCGCAGATATTTTAGTTGCGATAATATGGCAGGCCTAAATATCCTTGCGAATATAAAGCCCCGTGACATTGCCGTCTTGCGACGAAATCGCAGACGTCCGTACACTTTCGTGTAAAGACCCATTGATCTCGCCTTAACCTCGCGTTAGTATTATTGCCTCCGCAGATCATTGCACAAATATGACAAGCCTGAATTTTCTTGCGAAACACACCTCTCATGACATTTGCGTCTGCTTTTGACACTCCCCTAATGGAGAGCGTCGCCTTATCATCTCCTGGGTTTGCCCCTTCAAGGAGGCTTACATCGCCATACAAGGCTAGCTCCTCCCATCCGGCCTTAACAACAACCAGCTTGTTTTCGCACCTCTTATCCCTTATACCTATAGAGTTTATGGTTACAAGGCTGCACCCTAAGTGGAGTTTTCTTTGGCGAGTGCAAGCATGTGCCAAGACTTGTCAAGAGTGGTAAGGAAGTTCCATGCTCCCGCACTCTTGACTCAACCGTGTACCGGGCGCCTTGGTCATACACTCGACTCCTTGGAAGAGACCCTGGCCGCCCAACTGTGGTATAACCTACATATATAGTTGGGAATCCAAGGTACCTCTTCCGGATAGGCTTTCATGGGCCCCAAATCGCATGACTCAGTTCCGGGGAGCGGTGCAACCCTTTCCCCGAGCCATGTTAAGAGATACCCCTTATATGACGCACTTTAGTTCTTACATTTGCCTCTTACGAAATATTATTCGCGGACTAGGGTGTACGCCATAAAGGTTCGTCCCGTTCACTCATTCATTCATTGTTGTTGAATCATTCAGTCATTCATATTTAATTGCTTCTTGATATTTAGATTGCGAAGATATCGCACAGTTTTTCTTGATATTCAATTCCTTGTACATTTTTGTGTGCGAGATTCTCGCGTATCATTCCTTCTTCACCTTTTCTTTGATTTTTTTTTTTTTTTTGGTGATTATTTACTTCTTATGCTTTTTGTTCATTGCACTCTTTGCCTCTTTGTCATCACAGTCTCTGATTGACTCCTTTTCATCATAATACTCTCCTTCTCTCATGCATTCACTTGCGATACCTCTTCTCGACGCACCTTCATTTCTTGTTTCTATAACATCCACCATCAGCCTTTCTTTTCTCTGTGCTCATTCTTCATATTCTCGTTTCCAACCCTTTCTTTTAGCGTTTCTTTCTTCACGCCTTTCTACATCAACCTCGTAACATTTTTGCCCTCCATCCAATCTCCCTTTATGATTCCAATACCTTTTGGATGTGGGAACTTTATAGATTGATGGTACGTTGATGCTACTCCCTAAGATTTCATGTGACCATGGCCGCCCAATCAATGCATTATAAGGAGATTCTACATCAACCACGCAGAACAAAATGTCAGTTGATAACCCTTGTAATGGAATTCTCATGCGAACCTCCCATTTTGGCTTATTTGTCGTGCCATTGAAACCATATATTTTGTATGTTGAGGGGATCAGATTCTCATCCTCTCCTCCCATGGTCTTATAAGTATGGTAGAAAAGAATATTCACAGAGCTTCCAGTATCGATTAAAATTTTGTT
This sequence comes from Papaver armeniacum, assembly GCA_023531295.1. NCBI lineage: Eukaryota > Viridiplantae > Streptophyta > Magnoliopsida > Ranunculales > Papaveraceae > Papaver > Papaver armeniacum. Next base: position 55,464 of record JAJJWW010016296.1, read on the forward strand.
GATCGTCCAACAGTTTTCAGCTTCATCATCTTCTCCCTCAACCGGTTTTGGATTAATATCTAGCTTTACCACCAACGGCTATCATGTAATTCTCTCCTTTGGGTACTTCATCCGCAGAGAAAGAAATAATCTCACCGCCACTCTTTCAATCGCGACATTCTCGCTGTGTTCAAGATTTCTTTTACCATCATCGTCTCGCAAAGACTCTACTAAGTACGTTATCATGAAAATCTTCAATTGTACGATATGAATGAACAATAGAGAGTTGCAAACTTGGTTTTTAGCTTTTGTTCCCACTTCTATTACAAATGCTTCCTTTCCTTTTCTTGAAACTGTTCTTTGCATTTTGATGGTGATGATGTTAGTACTTTCTTCCCTTTCTCTTCATCTTTTAAAAAGTGATTCAACCTCCCCCGATCAATCATTCTGAGAATAATCCTCTTTATGTTTCTAAAATCCTTCGTTAGATGCCCATGAAATCGATGGTAAACACAATATTCGTGACTCCTGTCACTCGGCGGTGGTTCATTTCTCGCATTCCATGGTCTTGGTACGTCCTCCATTATGAGTATAGCTTCCCAAATTTTATCCACACTAGCATTTAAGGGGGCATTACGATCTCCTCCCATGCTACTCGCGACTTCTATGGCCCCCATGGCTATGCTGCCTTCGACCTCCATAAGTTTCTTGCACGTGATCTAATCTTCGGATTTTATTATTATTGATGCAGTTATAATAATTCCTTTCTCTTTCAAACTCCTCCTGATCACGGCTTCCCATGGCTACTATCTTCCGTTGTCCATCATCAACTCTTTTTCGGTTCCCTCGCGAAGTGCTCGCCACCGTATTTAAAAATTTGGTAATAAGCCGGCGCCGTAGCATTCAAGCTCAGATTCCTTGAATCGGGTAAGACTCCATTTCATTTTGTCTTTCTTCTAAAGCAATATATTCTTCCCGAATTTCTCGCAAATTCAATGCATCGTAATCGTATTCTTAATTCTAAAATCAATGTATAACAAATCGTTCGAACAAAGCGTTTACAAATGACAAGATAAGATATCTTTTTCTACCTTCCAAACCATTTCGTGCACATTGTTCTCCATCTTATTTTGTCAAATGCCTTAAACTCTCGCCAACTCTTTGTTTTAACCCGAATACATCTTCAATTCCCCGGCCGCGAGGAATTGTTACTTATATATGCTCCTAAGAATGTAGCTTGTAAATGGTTCAATGACGAGATTGTGTTTCTGGGTAAACCTTCAAACCATTTTAGTGCTTCTCCTATTAAACTTGATGCAAAGTATTTGCACAATATGGCGTCATGATTCTCCCACTGCAACATACATCTCATATAAGCCTTGATGTGTTGTATCACGCAGGTTGTACCATCAAAAATGTTGGTTAAGGCAGGCAAATTGTATTTAGGAGGTATTCCTCCCATCTGTACTTCTAGTGTGAAGGGATTCTTCGCAGCTTCTGCGATGGCTTCATCCAGTTGTCTTCTTCCTCCTTCTCTTTCTTTGTTCAACAATTCTCTCATTTCTCGCTTAGTTCTTTCAAGATTTGCTCATTAGCCTCAAAATTTGATTTTGCTGGTCTTTTCAGCCTCTCGCTTCTCTCCTCCCGTTCATGCCTCGCTTTGACCTTCTTGTTCGTTATTTTCTTCTCATTTCCTCGCGGCCTTCTCCTTCCTTCTCTTTCATTAATTCGCACACCATTATATCTCGTCATCTTCTTCTCGGGCCGTCTCTCGCCTCTCTCGTATCCTTTCATATTCTTCATTAATACTTCTATTGACATGATTTTGTTCTCGCTCCTTTCTCGGTTGTCGTGATTATTCTCACGGGATTGCTTCTTCCAATTCTTGGTTCTCCACTTCGCTCTTACTCTTTTCTCTCGCGAGCCAAGTGTGCTTGTTCAAAGATAATGTCTCTCAATATCATCCACGATCTCTTTTTGCCTTCTCAGTGCTTCTCTCCCTTGCAATATTGCTCTTCCTTCAGCGGCTGGATCGCTTGGTCCCTGAGATCGCCTAGTTCCTTGGTTCTGCTCATCTTGGAAATTCTCGGGATGGGAAATATAACGATCTCCCGTGTCCTCTTCTTTCGTGATGTTCTGAACTTGGATTTTGTGTTTCTTGTTGGTTTTCTACCTCGGCATTTTCCGTTGGTAAGACTCTCCTTCTTTCTTCTCTAGACGAGCTCGCAGTACTTCTTGATCTTCTATTTTGCAATCTCATATTTTCCATCCTTAATTCATGATTCTGCCTTGTCAAATTTGCTCGTTCCTCTGCCTCTAGCCGTCTCTCTTCATGTATTGTTTGTCTCCACGCTTCTAATGCTGCGATTTCTCCGTTTCCTGGATCCACTTCCCCATTCATTCCTTGATCTCCTCCTCCTTGTCCATTGTTCACCAATTGCTGCTCTTCTTCCCTTTCATCCTCAGAATTCGACCTCCAAGTATGCACACTTACTCTATCGTATTCCACAGTTTCATTTGCTATCGGGGGAATTAAAGGTTGAACATAGTTCTCTTCATCATTTCTCATATTCATTCTTGACGACTCTCCCCGTTCATTTCTCCTTTCTCCAGCAAGTCTTCCACTTCTTCTCACAAAGTTGTTCAAGTACATTTCTTCTTCTTGCCATTTCTCTTTGAATATTATCTCAAATTTCTTTCCTGTTAACTCAAATTCTTCCAAATCTCTATGTCAATCTTTTTCAATCCCTGCTTTAGCGCCAATATGTAGTTGCAGGAAATCCACAATACACCCTCACTATAATTTATTTAACTAATATATTAGAAGATGAACACTTACGAATGTTTATGTATTAGTTTTTGAAATGTCTACACAAATGGATAGAATTACACTTAAGAATTACAAACACTCTCCAAGTTTCTCTCTCTTACTAACTTGCTCTCCCATTCCAAAGAATTCCCCCTCTACAACAAACACACTCATCCCTTTATATAGGGTAATACATAGTGAATGACAGCTAAGCTGTCCTTTATTTTCGGGAATGTCTCGCGAAGTGTCGCAAATGTATAAATGTTCATTCTCGCGACACTTCTTAACTCTCGCCAGATGTTGTACTTTCCTATCGTCATCCGGTCGCGTCATTCCTTTTATTCCTCTCATGACCTCCTCGCCATGTCGTTGTCTCTCGTTGAACTCGCGAAGTGTTGTTGTCGCGATATTCGATCCTACACCAGCAAAGAAACTTCATAGCTAGGTTATAAATGTAACTCAAGCAAGCAAGTAAACAATCAAAAGAGCAAAAACAAAGATAAAAGATTATTGTAGATAAAATCAAAAGAGCAGAAAAGTATAGCAGAAAAGAAGATAAAGATAAAAGGATAAAATTAATTCAAGAGACTTACGGTGGTCATGGGTGGAGAGCAGTTCAACATCCATAGAGTCCACGTAATCAACCAACATGAGATTTATTTCTTTCTCAAATTCATCATCGTAGTGGTTCAAGAGGGAGTGAAACTAACGAGTAGGTTTTAGAACAAATTCATTACCATTACAATCTCCAACAACCGGATTGCTCAAAGCATCAAAGTCGAACCACAATTTACAAACAAGTCCGAAGAATAGCTCATCTCGAATAAGAATTAAAACCACCCAGAAGAAGAGAATACAATTGAGAGAAAACAGACAAGATGTTGACAAGAACACATTTGAATCATCATTTTAAAACTCGAGCCCAATCTTCCTAATAAAAAAAACAAAGCTACTCCTTATAATTAACCTCCATGAAAGAACAAGGAAATATAAGTCTACAAACCCTAGGATAATTGCTACTCATAATTCATCAACATAGATAATAATCCAGATCTTCACAGTTATCAATAATCAATAATATAATCTAAAAATTATAACCCACCGAATCGACCAAATTCAATAACATCCCTACATCGCAGGATCTCCTTATGCCCAAAAGCATATCAAATACGCTAATCTTCTCAATAGTTCTCGACCCAAATCCAAGTAATTTTTTTTATATAAAATTCAGAAACCATACCCGATTAAAAAATTAGATCTTCTCCCACACTCAAAGCCTTGAACCAAAATCTCATGATGATATCTATGGCACTCTATGTCTGCAACCCACCTCAACCCATGACCAAACCTGAAAACAGAGAGAAGAAAATTAAAAAATTAGGTAAACTACTGTTGATGGTGGTTTTTAAACAAGGGGTAAAATCGTAAAACCCGATGACCTAGTGTTACCCGCAACACATTAACTAAGAGCATTTAACTCAGGTGTAAATAATTAATAGGGGTATTTTTCAAATACCAGATTAGGGTTTTCGACACATAACCCTAATTCCAAAACAAAGCCGCACACCGCGCACCATGGCAACAATGCCAAACCAAGCCGCACACGCGCACCATGGCAACAATGCCAAACCAAGCCGCACATCGCGCACCATGGCAACAATGCCAAACCAAGCCGCACACTGCGCACCATGGCAACAACGCCAAAACCAAGCCGCACACCGCGCACCATGGCATGACGCCAAAACCAAACTACATATCGCACTCATTGGCAACCATGCCAAACTAAGCCGCTATGCCATTGGCGCATGCCAAATATAGCGCCCTAGGCTTGCAAAACGTGCAACTAGGTCAACATGGCCAGTATGTGCCATTGGCACATGCCAACACGTACCACAAGCCATATTTCCAAGCCGCTTATGACATTGGCGCATGCCAAATATAGCGCCCTAGGCTTGCAAAACGTGCAACTAGGTCAACATGGCCGCATCGTGCCATTGGCACATGCCAACATGTACCACAAGCCATATTTCCAAGCCGCTATGCCATTGGCGCATGCCAAATATAGTGCCCTAGGCTTGCAAACCATGCAACCTAGGCCAAGTCGGCCACGCATGCCATTGGCACATGTCATTTTGCACATGCCAACATGCTCGCTGGTAGATTTCCCTACCAAGGCCACGGCCCTAACGGCCACGCATGCCATTGGCACATGCCGACATATCGCTGGTAGATTTCCCTACCAAGGCCACGGCCCTAACGGCCACGCATGCCATTGGCACATGCCAACATGCTCTCTGGTTGCTTTTCCTACCAAGGCCACGGCCCTAAAAGCCACGCATGCCATTTGCACATGTCAACATGCTCGCCGGGTAGCTTTCCTTACCAAGGCCACGACCCTAACGGCCACGCATGCCATTGGCGCATGCCAACATGCTCACGGTAGCTTTTCCTACCAAGGCCACGGCCCTAACGGCCACGCATGCCATTGGCACATGCCAACATGCTCGGTGGAGCTTTTCCTACCAAGGCCACGGCCCTAACGGCCACGCATGCCATTGGCACATGCCAACATGCTCGCTGGTAGCTTTTCTTACCAAGGCCACGGCCCTAACGGCCACGCATGCCATTGGCACATGCCAAACACACACGCTGGTAGCCTAACTTGCAAACCGTGCAACCTACCACCAAGGCATTCCGCACATGCCATTGGCGCATGCCAAACACACACGTTGGTAGCCTAACTTACAAACCGTGCAACCTACCACCAAGGCATTCCACACATGCCATTGGCGCATGCCAAACACACACGCCGGGTAGCCTAACTTGCAAACCGTGCAACCTACCACCAAGGCATTCCGCACATGCCAAACACACACGCCGGTAGCCTAACTTGCAAACCGTGCAACCTACCACCAAGGCATTCCACACATGCCATTGGCGCATGCCAAACACACACGCTGGTAGCCTAACTTGCAAACCGTGCAACCTACCACCAAGGCATTCCGCACATGCCACACACGCCACTAGCAGCTCTGGCATTGCCACTTACAACCTACCACCAAGGCATTCCACACATGCCACGCACGCCACTAGCAGCTCGGGCATTGCCACTTGCGTCAAGTACAACCCGCAACAAGGGCATTCCGCACATGCCAATGGCACATGCCACACGCGCCACTAGCAGCGCCACTTGCACTCAAGGTGCAACCAACACTCGAGATATCAACACAAACCGGGGGATGCTTTCCGTGGTTTTGGTTTGGCGGTCACAGCTTGCAGCAGTAAACTACGCTCACATTAAGAAAGCGTGAAAGGAATAAAGCGGTCAAATAAATGAGGAAATAATGGTGAAAACGTTTTCACCCATAAACACCTTATGTTACCACCTCCCTCTCATTATTTCACCCTTTACTCTCTTCCTTCATGAGGCTGTGGTACGTTTCAACTCGACTTGTATAAATAGGTCTTACCTATTTCCACCTGCACAACAAGTCTCGGTCGGGAGAAAAATACTACACTCTCGTAAAGGCAACTTTGCAAGCTCTCCCAAAAGCTTTCATCTCTTGCAAGCTTCCCAAGCTTCTACTTTCTCGATATAAGTCGAGATACTACTCTCCTGCACTATTCTCGGTCTCAACACCTTTCTTTGCTTCCTCCCCAAATCAACCCTTCTCCTCCACTTTGTGACCGAAGCAAGTCTGGAACGGCCATTTCTTGGTTTAGGCCGGACTTGTACATATTGATCTCTCGAATCTATAAAGTGCTCACGTGTAGCACATTTGTTTAGGGTTTGAACCAGTTTCTCACTCACCTACCGAAATTACCGAAATCGACAAAAACGATTTTTATCCATAAACAATTGGCGACCACAGCGGGAGGATTGATCTATCGGTTACAATACCAACTCCGACTCCTAATTTCGTTTCCGAACGTCAAATCCCAACATGGTGGAACTCAGTCCGAGCGGCCGCCGAGAACGCCGCAAGACAGAACGCACCCCCGATGTTAGCGTCTCTCCCAATAACGTTATTACGTCACCGGCCGACAACATCAACATCGAATGCACTCCCTCAAGTGTAACACCGCCAATCACCAGGCGTAGCCGCCTCCTCTAGTGTCTCCCGCACAACCTCTAATCACTAAGAACGAAAATATCTTTTCGGTGTCGCGCCACTGGGGCCCACAGGCTAGAGCCGCCGCCACGACCTCAAATGCTTGCCTAGCATGGCGCTCCGACCATGACCAAGATCCCAACTACCCCGCCAACGGGACGAGAAACCGGAGGGACAAGAGGAAGTCGCCCTTACGTCACCATCGCTGATCCGATGAAACGACAAGAGATGCTCGCGTGAGCCCGCACAGATATGGTTTCAACACGTAAGGAGGTACTCATCTTTCTCAATACCCCGACAGAACGACTACCACGTGAGTCGCGCCCTCTAGAGCCATTTAAGAACGCCTCCAACAACCCCGACGCCAAAGCACTCGGCGGAGCACGCTCCATGGATGAGGAAACCGCACTAGAATCACGTTGGAAAGAAATCAGCCACCCAACTTTGTCACGAGAGAAGATTTGGAACAACTCCTCCGCAACCAAATCAAGAATGATGAGTTGGACGTACATCATCACCAACCCCCTTACCCATCCGAAATATGAGAATCCCTCTCCCAAGGGGGTACTCTTCTCCTCAATTTACCATGTACGATGGTACCGGAATGCACGTGAGCATGTTCTCGCTTCCTGGAATCCCTAGGTGAACATGAATATAATCACGTTCTTTGTTTAAGGGAATTCTAAAAATCGCTTACCGGAAGGGCGTATACATGGTACAACAGCATCCCACCGAGAAGCATTCCCAACTGGAGTAGCATGGTCACTGCGTTTTACAAGAAATACATCTTCGTGTCTGAGCAAGTTACTTTTTCTGCACTTCTAAGAATGTACCTGGGATAACGAACATCCGAATGATTTCGTCAAAAGGTTCTGTGGTTCAAGCACTGACCGTCATGACCCAAACGTGACCGAGCAACAATTGGTGAACGCGTGCATCAATGGTATGGTTCCACCTACCGCGCCCGTTAGAAAACTTCATGTTTCCAAACGTTCTCCGAACTCCATGAAGCCGCCGACGATCTCGCAACAACAAGACCAAAGATACCGGAAAGAACTAGGACAACTCGAATCAAGACGCCGCGCGAAACCCGCGGGAGTAGACCTCATCGCCAGACAATTTAATGCCGGCTCATCCTCCGTGAACATAGTAAACGAAAGAGGAAAAAGGAAAGCCGCAACTACGAGCCACCAAACAAACGTGAAGCGCCGCGTAACGGGAATCTTCGCAACGGAAGATCGTCACTAAAACTCCCGTGCAGCTTCGTGAGACCGAAGGAAATACTCCTTGATTTCCCATTCCCATCGAGGAGGTGATTGACCTCCTAGAAGCCTGGGTTCAAGATGATGTCATCGATTGCCACCGCCGACGTCCACCAACCGAGGCCGAGATGGCGAACCCCAAATACCGCCATTACCACAGTTCGTTCACCACCCGACTAGCGATTGCAATGGACTAAAGCATATTTTCAAAGAAAGGATAGAAGGTGGAGAACTCCAACTAGGAGACGAAAGAGTGCATCGAGACCCACTCCCAATAATAAACCGTGGTTCCCTCGGGGACTCCGTGCATGAGACCGCACAATCCATGATGCGACATGTATGCGAAATTCTCTATCTTTCCAAGGTTCAGCCGCCAAGATATTTTCGCAGCTCTCAATCGTGTTGTATCCGGCAAACGGCTTTTTCTCCCCTCGGAATCCACGCCAAGGGCCCAAGCTTCCCAAACAAGCGAAGCGGTGAGAACTGGGACCGCTGACCACGTCCCGTTTAAGAGGTAATGAATTTGACGACACGCTCATCGACACGACCTCCGACCACAACATCATTACTTTCATGACACTAAAGGCAGCCGGATTTACAAAACAAGACGCTACCTATTTCCCGTCTCGTGATTAAGAGCTCGAGGGGAGGCTTTGAACGCGCATGGCTACATCAACCTAGAGATCGAGATGGGAGACGCTATAACGCACAAGAAGTTCCACATTGTCAAAGAACTAGATCATGACATGATTTTGGGACGCTTATGGGTGCTCGACAACAAAGCGAAATTGGATGTACACCCTCGCCGACGTCCATGCCCTGGAGGAATTCCAAACAAATCATCCCACGGGTTATCGCATCAACGAGATATTGAAGGAACCTGTGCATCCGGAGAGGACCCGTTGACGCTAGCCCATGATTTTCAAATGCAAGTAAGTCCGACCGAGCAACCTTTTTCGCAACTAGTTTTTCCTTCCCCCATTCCGTCATGGGGACTTGGCGCGACATCGGCACAAACGCCGTTAAGAAATGTGAATGGGGAGCCGGACCATTCGAACACTTTGCAAGAAGCTTGGAAACTTCTATAGAAACCAACGAAGTTAAGGCTCAAACGGCTACACGACGACGTCGAACCCGTTTTCAATCTGGAGATGTGGTGGTTAAGGAAAGCTCGTTTTCAAGCCTGGGAGGATGACAAAAAATGGATTTGCCCGATGAAGGTGAAGGCGAGTCAGATCGGGCTGCGGATACCCTTTTGGGAGGATATTGCAAGCTCGTCAATACGTACACACCCGAAGGCGTGATAGTTCACTCGCGATGGCTCAAGGAACCCAATCCCTAAAATGTTGTACTTCCCAATCACTCCCTTTCAAAGCACTTCCTTTAACAATTCTTCTTAATAGTCAGAATTCCCCAGGATGAATACATCGCTTGTATTTTTTTTTTTTCCTAGGGATTTCCCTTTGTCAAAAAATAAAATAAAAATAAATAAATATATATCTCTCCGAGCGAATCCTTCGGATATCAGAGAAATACACCAGAAAAGCCCAAAACCATTGCAGAGCCATCATACCACAACCTCTTTCAAAAAAAAAAATATATAGGAAGCAAAATGTCGACTGATGAAGAAGAAGAAAAAAAAAACGAGTTTACAAAAAAGGGAGACACCAGGGGAACTAAGCAAATAATGTAAATAACAAAAGGGAGGAACTAGCCCTCAAAGGATGGAGCACAAGTCCCTTCGGGCAAAGCTATCTTCAAGCACTTCCCCAAAGAATCCTTCGGGCAACAAAGGTTCCACTCAACGGTTTTAGCAGCAAGAACCTCAACATCCCATCCCGGCAGCCCACATGACAGCTAATGGTGTCCTCCCGAACGACCATTCCAAAGATACGCCACCACAACCTCTCCGTATCACCAACAACACCTTTGGCATCAACTTCTAAAGCTATTTCGCTTCCATCATATGATCCTTCAAGGTTTTCTCAGCGACGGGAGAAAGTTTTTTGATTCATCCACATCGTGGTCAAGAATCATGGCGCCCTCCTCCATGCTCACCGAACCCAAGAAAGTCCGAATATGCACATGTTCTTCGTGGGGATAGGTGGAAGGGAGGTCCTTAATGATTTCACTAGCTTCGTGGAATGGAGATTCAGCCCCAACTAATGCCTCCTCAAGAGAAGAATACCGATCTTCACCAAGTCCGAAATCCTTCTCCGAAGAGTTAAAGGCGCAGCCTATCCCCCGGGAGGGTCCCATCATACAATCGCAAAAAGATAAGAAAAATGACCCGGGGCTTCTACCATATCTATGCACATATAAAAGAGGATAACACGAGCAGAGAAGAATAAGAAAACATACCGCATGATCTTCTTAGCCCGAATAACCCCGGTCGGGGTGCTTTTGCAAGAATTAGACCTCACGTCTTCACTTGGAGAACTTGGATGGTTAGGAGATAATTCATCTCTGCGCGACATGAGAAAGAGAGAAACTCGACAAGAAGAACCTTTTCTCAAACGAGGAGACGATGCAATTATTTTTGGGGTATAAATACGGAATCTTAAAAGGGAAAGGAAGCAATGAGGGACATAACGCTTCCATATTTTAGCACGAATAATACCCTAATTGAAGCCGCACGAGAAGGAAAGCAAGATAAGGAAACTTTTGCTATCTCAAGAAACTTCCTCCTTGTTTACATCGGTCACGCCAAAGCAAGCACGCAAAGCTTCCACACCTTGCGCGGCCCCACCAGCTAGCACGCCGCTTCCCAACTCACGCCAACTTCCCAACGCCGCCCAAGTTGCACCGCCCCACCAATTGCGCCGATTTTCAATGGCCGCCCAAGTCACGCCCGCAGCACGCACAGCTTCCACACCTTGCGCCGGTCCCACCAGCTATCATACTTAGTTTCCCAACTCACGTCAACTTCCCAACGTCGCCCAAGCTGGTTTGTGCAACGGCCCCTCCAATTGTGCCCGCCTCCCGATTTGTGCAAAACTCCTGTGAGGCAAGGATTCCAAATCCTATCTATAAAAGGTCGACAAGCCTCCTCAATCCTTCTTTACGGTTTGTCTGGCCGATATTTGTCACCATCTTATGCTTACCTCGCAACAAAGCCCATGTTCCAAGCTAAGCAGGGGACTTAATGTTGATGGTGGTTTTTAAACAAGGGGTAAAATCGTAAAACCCCATGACCTAGTATTACCCGCAACACATTAACTAAGAGCATTTAACTCAGGTGTAATAATTAATAGGGGTATTTTTTCAAAATACCGCATTAGGTTTTCGAACGTAACCCTAATTCCAAAACCAAGCCGCACACCGCGCACCATGGCAACAATGCCAAAACCAAGCCGCACATCGCGCACCATGGCAACAATGCCAAACCAAGCCGCACACTGCGCACCATGGCAACAATGCCAAACCAAGCCGCACATCGCGCACCATGGCAACAACGCCAAAACCAAGCCGCACACCGCGCACCATGGCAGCGACGCCAAAACCAAACTACATATCGCACTCATTGGCAACCATGCCAAACTAAGCCGCTATGCCATTGGCGCATGCCAAATATAGCGCCCTAGGCTTGCAAAACGTGCAACTAGGTCAACATGGCCGTACGTGCCATTGGCACATGCCAACACGTACCACAAGCCATATTTTCAAGCCGTTATGCCATTGGCGCATGCCAAATATAGCGCCCTAGGCTTTCAAAACGTGCAACTAGGTCAACATGGCCGTACGTGACATTGGCACATGCCAACATGTACCACAAGCCATATTTCCAAGCCGCTATGCCATTGGCGCATGCCAAATATAACGCCCTAGGCTTGCAAACCATGCAACCTAGGCCAAGTCGGCCACGCATGCCATTGGCACATGCCAACATGCTCGCTGGTAGCTTTTCCTACCAAGGCCACGGCCCTAACGGCCACGCATGCCATTTGGCACGTGCCAACATGCTCGCTGGTAGCTTTTCCTACCAAGGCCACGGCCCTAACGGCCACGCATGCCATTGGCACATGCCGACATGCTCGCTGGTAGCTTTCCCTACCAAGGCCACGGCCCTAACGGCCACGCATGCCATTGTCACATGCCAACATGCTCGCTGGTAGCTTTTCCTACCAAGGCCACGGCCCTAAAAGCCACGCATGTCATTGGCACATGCCAACATGCTCGCTGGTAGCTTTCCCTACCAAGGCCACGACCCTAACGGCCACGCATGCCATTGGCGCATGCCAACATGCTCGCTGGTAGCTTTTCCTATTAAGGCCACTGGCCCTAACGGCCACGCATGCCATTGGCGCATGCCAACATGCTCGCTGGTAGCTTTTCCTACCAAGGCCACGGCCCTAACGGGCCACGCATGCCATTGGCACATGCTAACATGCTCGCTGGTAGCTTTTCCTACCAAGGCCACGGCCCTAACGGCCACGCATGCCATTGGGACATGCCAAACACACACGCTGGTAGCCTAACTTGCAAACCGTGCAACCTACCACCAAGGCATTCCGTACATGCCATTGGCGCATGCCAAACACACACGCTGGTAGCCTAACTTGCAAATCGTGCAACCTACCACCAAGGCATTCCACACATGCCATTGGCGCATGCCAAACACACACGCTGGTAGCCTAACTTGCAAACCGTGCAACCTACCACCAAGGCATTCCGCACATGCCATTGGCACATGCCAAACACACACACCGGTAGCCTAACTTGCAAAACCGTGCAACCTACCACCAAGGCATTCCACACATGCCATTGGCGCATGCCAAACACACACGCCGGTAGCCTAACTTGCAAACCGTGCAACCTACCACCAAGGCATTCCGCACATGCCATTGGCACATGCCACACACGCCACTAACAGCTCTGGCATTGCCACTTACAACCTACCACCAAGGCATTCCACACATGCCACGCACGCCACTAGCAGCTGCATTGCCACTTGCGTCAAGTACAACCCGCAACAAGGGCATTCCGCACATGCCAATGGCACATGCCACACGCCACTATTAGCAGCGCCACTTGCACTCAAGGTGCAACCAACACTCGAGATATCAACACAAACCTGGGGGATGCTTTCCGTGGTTTTGGTTTGGCGGTCACAGCCTTGTACAGACACTACGCTCACATTAAGAAAGCGTGAAAAGGAATAAAGCGGTCAAATAAATGAGGAAATAATGGTGAAAACGTTTTCACCCATAAACACCTTGCGGTTACCACCTCCTCTCATTATTTCACCCTTTACTCTGTTCCTTCATGAGGCCAGGGTACGTTTCAACCTCGACTTGTATAAATAGGTCTTACCTATTTCCACCGTACAACAAGTCTCGGCCAGAGAAAAATACTACACTCTCATAAAGGCAACTTTGCAAGCTCTCCCAAAAGCTTTCATCTCTTGCAAGCTTCCCAAGCTTCTACTTTCTGATACAAGTCTAGATACTACTCTCCTGCACTATTCTCGGTCTCAACACCTTTCTTTGCTTCCCTCCCCAAATCAACCCTTCTCCTCCACTTTGTGACCGAAGCAAGTCCGGAACGGCCATTTCTTGGTTTAGGCCGGACTTGTACAGATTGATCTCGAATCTATAAAGGGCTCACGTGCAAAGACATTTGTTTAGGGTTTGAACCAGCTTTCACTCACCTACCGAAATTACCGAAATCGCGTAAACGATTTTTACCCATAAACAACTACAAAATTAGAAAAACCAAAGATTAATAGATCAAATCGAGGAATTGAGAAACACATAACAATTATAAAATAAGTATTGAGGAATCAATCAACTAATTGTAAAGAGAAGAGAACATAGAGAAATTATCAAAAAATTAGGTCATATCAAATCAAAATAAAAGGCTAAGAAAAGAGAGAAGAATAATCAAAACGATAGTTCAAGAACCAGATATAATCAATAGATTAATCGACACCCATGAAAATTGAAACCCTAGAGAAAACTGCTCATAATGATGAAGAAATTGTGAAGGTTGACTAAGTCAATGTCGCCAGACCAATCACCTCAAATCGCCAGAGCTCCTAAGACTTTTATTTTTGAAGTCTGTTTGCTTAAAATAATACAATATCTTATAAATTTATTTTTATTACTGTTCTTTTATCGAGAAATGCACTTGTATAAAAATGTGCTACTAGTTAAGTTTAGTGAGAGACAAAATGTGCTACTAGTTAAGTTTAGCGTGAGACAAGTAATAAGTTATGGACCTGGCCGTAAAATTTAAAATGGAAAAAAAAAAAACAATAGACTATACTAGAGTAATATGTTTATTACTCTGGACCAATCCATAATTTCCTTTTTTTTTTTTAATCTCTATTCGGCATCATGACCATAAAAGGTTGTAACTAGCCACCTACACAACCTCATTTATTCATCTTTTCTTCTTCTGAGCAAGGAATGTGTGAACAAAGTACAAACGAGTTAGTTTGGCCAAACTAAAAAAGCCACTATATACAGTAAAACTCCATATATTGATACTCCATCTATTAATAAACTTTTTCTCTAGCCCAATCTCCTTTTTTTATAGTGGTAATTGAATTTTTGTCCCTACTTTTGATGGTCTATACAAATATCCTTATCACATAATAATTTTGTCCCTCTTTATCTATAAGCCCATTAGGGCCCATCAAAAATTTATGGACTTCCAAATATACCCCAACCTTTATACCTTATTGAAAGTAGGGACTTTTTCCTATCTTCTTTATTTTCGTCCAGAGAAAACTATCGAGCTCACCACCATTTTCATCTCCGTCGCCACCATCATCTTCATCTCCGTCGCCACCATAACGAACGCAACCAACACCAGCAAAGATTCCATCGTTACCATCTTTGTTTCTATCCCGTCGTTACACCACCTTAACCATCTTCTCCGCCGCTAATTCGTAACCTAAAATCGATCGCTCCATCACCACCTCTGCAACTACGACCACCTTCTCTGTCGTTAATTGATTCAGGATTTAATCGAACTATCAACAACAGATGACACCTTCTTCTTCTTCTTCTTCTTCTTCTTCTTCTAAAAACTGAGTTTGGAATCGTATTCAAATAGATCGATATCTGCTTTTTATGTTGAAATTATAGATCAAGATCTGCTTCGTGTTACGATTTATGGTGGTGGTGTAGAAATACTAAGGA
Source organism: Papaver armeniacum (assembly GCA_023531295.1). Taxonomy (NCBI): domain Eukaryota; kingdom Viridiplantae; phylum Streptophyta; class Magnoliopsida; order Ranunculales; family Papaveraceae; genus Papaver; species Papaver armeniacum. The sequence goes on from JAJJWW010016296.1 coordinate 70,774, forward strand.
TGAGGTATATTTCTTTCAGATCGGGTGATGTAGATGGAGGTGGTTTGGTTGGAATGATAAAATTGGTGTTGGATTTTGGTTTTAGTTGTTTGGTGGTGGTGGTGGTGCTGGAGATGTGTGATTTTGTTGGTGGCGGTGTTGGTATGAGTTGTTGTTACATAGATTGAAGCCTGTTGCTGAATGAAATATGGTGGTTACCTAGGTTAAAGAAGGCAGTAATATTGGATCAACTATGTTTGTTGACCCAATTTTTTATTGGATCAACTATGGTGGTTTTGGTTGGAATGATGAAGTTGGTGTTGGATTTTGGTTCTGGTTGTTTTGGTGGTGGTGGTGGTGCTGGAGATGTGTGATTTGTTGGTGGCGGTAATGGTGGGAGAGGTACGAATGAGAAATTAGTCATGGAAATAGTAGTAGAATGGTGGTTCCGGTTGTTGTAGTTGTCGAGATTGGTTTTGAAGTCGATTTGGAGCCGTTGGTGTTTATGAAGCTAGTGTAATGAAATATGGTGGTTATCTGGTTGAAGCAGTAGAATGATATCTGATAAACTATGGTTGTTGATCCATATTTTTTGGATCAACTATGGTTGTTGATCCATCTATATGGGATCAACTACTGTTGTTGATCCTTTGAACTCATGCTTTGTATTTTAAATCATGTAAATTTGTTCCAATGTTGAACTTGTGGTGCAATGGTAGCATGACCGACTCCATGTCGATGATGCGTGTTCGACTCACGCCAAGTTCACTCCATTTTACATGGATCAACTATCATTATTGATCCAATTTTACATGGATCAACTTCCATTGTTGATCCACTAAAATTGGATCAACTTCTACTGTTGATCCTTTTTTCTTGGATCAACTATCGTTGTTGATCCCCTAAACTATATAAACTTCTACTGTTAGTTCTATTTTTATTTGGATCAACTATTGTTGTTGATACAAAAATATTTGAACCAATGGCGGAGGCGGCGGCAGTGACGGTGGTAGCGGCGGCGACGAACTTGTGGTGGTGGCAGCAACAGACTAGTGGTGGTGGAGGACTAGGGGTGGTGTAATGGTGGCGGTGAAGGAGTGGTGGTGGCGGTTGGTAGGTGGTGGTTGTTGAACGGTGGTGGTGGAATGGTAGTTGAATGTTGGTGGTGGTGGTGCTAGTGGTGGTGGTGAAGTGGTAGTGGAAGAAATTTGTTCTATTTTAAAATAAAGAAAAATTATTATATGGGTGAGGGTATTAAGGTAATATAATATTAAATGGATAAGGTTATTAAAAAATGAGTGACATATTTATTGTTGCATAAGGATATATTTGTAGGAAGTGAAAAGTAGGGACATATAGTTAATATACCCTTTTTTATATATTAGAAACCCATCATTAAGATTCAATATATAACAAACCCTTAATTATTAATAACTAGGTCTTAACCCGTGTCGTAACGGCACGGGCATAATTTTTACTCCCTCCGTTCTATTTTAGATGATGTTTTAGGGTTATTTTTTATGTTTCACAATACCTTAAAGTTTTCATATTTTTCCACAAAACTACCGATAACACCCTTACATTTTGTCTTGGAATTATAAGTTTATTTTTAAATGCACTAATAGCAATTAATGTTTGAAGACTTTTCTCAAGGGTATAAATGGAAAATCTTCACATCTCTCTCCATTTCTTAATATGCGTGAAAACTCCAAAAACATCATCTAAAGTGGAACGGAGGGAGTATTTAGTTATGCATTTTCCGTTATATGAATATTTTTTATAATGTTTATTAATATCAAGTTTACCCTTTTAATCATTATAAAAGTAAAGAAAAACCCGATATATATTTTTATTCTTCACTCCACAAATCCTTTCTAGCATTTTCCTCCTTGACATTCTCTCATACTATGCCTCTTCTTTCTCGAGTTGTATCCTCAAGCTAGCCATGAAATTATATCGGTGTTAATTTTTACATATTTTGTTCCCAAAAAAAACATTATTTGATATGTTTTTTTAGTTTACAAAGATATTTTATCGATTCTTTGAAATGGTATTACCTTTCTGCATCTTCCTTATTTCAGTGAACGATGTCCCAAGCCAGTCATGAAATTATATCGGAATTAATTTTTACATATTTTGTCCCAAAAAAAAACATTATTTGATATGTTTTTTAGTTTACAAAGATATCTTATCGATCACTTGAAATGTATTACCTTTTTGCATCTTCGTTATTTCAGTGAACGATGTCTCAAGCCAGTCATGTAATTATATCAGAATTAATTTTTACATATTTTGTCCCCTCAAAAAAACGTTATTTGATATGTTTTCTACTTTACAAAGATATCTTATCGATCCTTTGAAATGGTATTACCTTTCTGCACCTTCCTTATTTCAGTGAACGATGTTAGATCTTCATGGACCATAGGAACCTACTATGCGCCCGACCACATAGAACCAATAGTCCCTACTTGACCACCTTGGGATAAGAGGTGTGCGGTTTTAATCTAAAATGCATCGGTGCTACGTAAGGATATTCCCAAGCTTATTAAGCTCCACATGTACTCCTCTTTATTCCATGTGAGACTATCCCTAGCTATACATATGTGTTTTATCGCGCAACATACTCTGACGATCTCCACCTTGGCAAGATTAAAGCACTTCACATGTCCAATCGACTTCACTATATGACTACAATCTTTATATGCTACCCACCGATCATAGTTAATGTCATTATGCGCCCGGAATCCTACCCATGCCGAGTTAATGAGAAGGAAAGAACTAACTCCACCTTGACCATTTCCTTGCCCGCTAGAACCCCGCTCCACTTGAGAGTTAATTTTTGAGATACTAACTCCACCTCGAGTGCCAGCTTCAACCTTGAGCATTGTATTGCCTATCCGGAACCCCGATCCACCCGAGTTAATGTGTGAGACACTAACTCAACCTTGAGCGCCAATTCAAATTTGGGCCTTTGCCTCGCTCCACCTTGAGTCCGACTCCACTTACTCCCTAAACGGGTGACATCCACAACACTTCTACGTTCGGACAATAGCCCCAACCATGGGCTATGATACCAATTGGTAAGATTTTCACGAACCATCCGATACTACTTAGGGCCCGACCACATGACCCCGGACCCCACTTGACAACCTTGGGATAAGAGGTACGAGGTTTTTAACTAAAAGGCCTCGGTGCTATGTATGGAGATGCCCAAACTTATTAAGTTCCACATGTATTCCTATTTATTCCATGAGGGACTATCCCTAGCTATGCATATGTGGTTTATCCGCCACATACTCCAACAAATGAGCGGAACTAAAACATTAAACTATGTAAGTCGAACAAAATTACAAAGCACCGAACTCATTCGTCCCAAGAATAACTGTAGATATTAACAATGTTCGATCCTTGTTGCTTTTTCCCTTTAAGAATAGTATGAAAAGAGTAAAACTCAGAATTGACTCAACAGTACATATCGTATTGTATGTTCTTACTATTTCAATGACATAATGAAAATCTAATTCATTTACTTAAGCTATTATATTTTAAAATGTTAAGTCATTTCCGATGGCAATCATTTTACTCATATATGATGTAGTTCTAGTTTTTCAAAATTCCAAAATATATTATGTATGTAATTCAATTCGGCAGGAAGAGTTCACCGAATGAAATATAGGTGATGGATTGTCCTTTCGCAACATTTTGGCCTTTTCAACATAGTTGGATCCATAATTGGTAAAAAAGCATTGTATTTATGCGTTCTCAGGTGAGAGTAATCTAGGGATGGGATACCTCTTAAAATCGCCGATTGATGACCACATCAAGTGTCGGGCTGAAAATCCCACACTGTCGGATTGCCGCATTGACTATATAAGATGGGACAGTATTGGCGTAGGATCAAATCCTTAAAAATGGTATTAGAGTTGACCACGGGTTACCCGTCGAGGGTGAAACAGTATGCTTGACGGATTGTGTCGAGAAAAGGTCTTATGAGTGAGAAAAAATGACAGAGTCTAGGATGGAACATATTTTGAAGCCGAGGACGGCCCCAAATTAAGTTGGTGGTATTATAGTACTCCGACTAGTCAGGTAAGATTCGCCAAATAGAATATAGGTAATGGTTTGTCCTTTCCTAACACCGAGACATTTTCAACATAATTGCCCTCATAGTTTGCAAAAAATCTTTATAATAAAGCATGCTAGGTAGAGTAATCCTGAGATGGGTGACCTCCCGAGAAGTCAGCCGGGATGACCGCAGCGGTGGCCATTCAAAACCCCATACTATCAAATGACCACAGTGGCTAAGTGAGGACATTATTGGTAGAGGTTCAGGCCATTACATTCTACGACCCTACACTTCCAAATGTGAGGTTATTCATTGCATAAAAATAACAGTAAGTCAAATCGTTAAGTACTTAACCTAATAACAATACTCTAACCTAACAATAAACTCAGTTATCCATCATCATTGAATAAAAATAACGTTAAACCATTTATCAAGAAATACGTGAGACGATGCGAAATTACTCACTGGGCACCAATACTTGCCACCGTTACTATGGTCCACTTACATAATTGTTAGCCAATCTAACTAAGTTTGGTGCTGCTTTTTTCTTTTAAAAGAAAATTCTTTGAAAACATATTTATAACAATATTTTTTCATCCAAGTGTTTGGTAAAGATGTCATAAAGTGATTTTTATGTAAAACACTTCCAAAATCTATCAATTTTATAAGTGGGAGAGAAGGAGCTTTTAAAAGCTTCAAAAGCAAATGTTATAGTTCACCCTAATCTCATATTTTATTTTCCGATTCTATCCAATCTTTTTATATCTAACAAAAATTATCCTTGAATCTATATATCTTCGTTATATTTTATTCTTTAAAGATAATTATTTTTATTTTCAAACTACATTTTATGTTATACGGTATCATTAAAATATACTTTAATTTATCAACAATAAATATTAAGGAATTATTGATTTTCCAAAAGTGGTTAAGAAAAATAATACATTTTAGTAATAATACTAATTAGTAAATTTAAGCTTACATATATGTACTCTAATAGTAGAAAAATAAATTACTCATTTTAAGCACAAAAAAATAGATAAACAATTTTTAGAGATATGTCTTCTTTTGTCATTTTCTAACTAAATATAGATGAACCTGATATTTTTCCAGACACAATTTGATCATTTTTTAAAATAGTTTTAGCTTTAGTTTATAATTTGCAACCATTCAATTGTTTTTTTTTTTTTTTTTTTTTTTTTACGGAGCTCACAGAAGACATCGACAACTATCTAATTTTTTTTATACAGAGCTCGGCACAGTAGCGTACATCGGAAAAGCACTTTTGTAAAGCCCGCAGCAATACCAAACTAATCATAAGTATTAGCTAATAAAAATATATTTATTATCATCATTAGTAGAATAATTTATAAACTATCATTTTTAATTTGATATTTAATAACATATTATCATGGAAAATTAATAGAGTATTTATTATGAAGAATTATGGAACCTTAATGACATGATAAATTTTGTCCGTTAGATGCATTTCTAATCCTAATCACAACCATAACTTATGACAAACGATTACATCCCTAGATTTATCTCTTGTGAGGAAAAATCTGGACCACTCTTTAACTTGCCTAAGTTGTCCAAACTATGCTTTATAAGGGAGATATGATTTGATTCCAAAAGTAACCTTTTACCTAATAAGTAAATTAATTTTCTTTAAAAAGAAAAACGGTTGTCATAAATTCTAATCTCTAGAATAATTCATAACCACCCTAAAATAACTCAATCCACCTTGTTTATCTCCCTAAAATATATTTACGGTTATTAAAAATTCAAATCACTTAATTAACTCGTTTGACTTTCCCTAAAATCACTATTTTTTCTTTATTTTTTTATTAATATTATTACATAATTAACGAATAATTGGAAGCCTAACAAGCTAAGCTCCAAGCAGCCGTACTACTACATAAGTTGAACAAAGTTGCCGTGCTAGCCTACCAATGAGCCTCATGAGGAACAAAGTCGGGAGCCGGGGATAGTGTGACTAATGTCTTCGCAAGGGAGGCAAACTAACTCTACCATCCATGTTAAACTCGTAATATTGCGCCATCCGGGACTCGAACCCGGGGACCTCCCGGAGCGCATGAAACCTCGTGAAGGGCATGAAACCACTGATCTACAAGCCGGTTTTTTTTTTGTTTATCTCCCTAAAAAATAGCAACATAGTTATTTTAAATATTCTAGGTAAGACATGCAAATTTCGTTTTATCACAAATAATAACGTGTCGGGCTGAATATCCAGTTTTTTGGTGAAAATCTAATTTTCACAATGACATCATATGTGAAAATCACATGTTTCGGGTGGTTATTATCATTATATTCAGAAAAATTCAATTTTCACCAATAATAACATGATTGGTGAAAAATATCAGTTTTCACGAGTTCGATTGTTGAAAATTCCAATTTTCTCTGCAGTGTCATACGAGATGGGTGATAATTCCAGTTTTCGTAAATGCAATTTGTGAAAACTTCAAATTTCCGTCATGTGATATTGGTGAAAATTTTTACTTTCATTCCTAATAAAGTGAAAGTTTCAATTTTCCGTCATGCGAGATTAATGAAAGGGAAAAATATCGTTTGGTCCTTTTATAGGTGGGCCCATGTCTATTTAGTCCTTTGGTCAAACGCCTTTTACTGTTTGGTCCATAATTATTTAAAAATACATAATGGACAAAAGTACCCTTCCATGTTAATTTTTACTCATTTTATGTATCGTTCATTCCGTAAAATGAATTTCATATAACACCATATACAAACCGGACTTCATTCCAGAAATGAAGTCCATATAAAACCTTTTTTTTCCTTCATATCAAAACCTATACAAACCAGACTTCATTCCGGAAATGAAGTCCATATAAAAACCTATACAAACCAGACTTCATTCCATAAATGAAGTCCATATAAAACATATACAAACGAGACTTCATTTCTGGAATGAAGTCCATATAAAAACCTAAGAAATACAGACTTCATTTATGGAATGAAGTCCATATAAAAACCTAAGAAAAACAGACTTCATTCCAGGAATGAAGTCCATATAAAACCTAAGAAAAACAGACTTCATTTCTGGAATGAAGTCCATATAAAAACTTAAGAAAAACAGACTTCATTCCAGGAATGAAGTCCATATAAAACCTAAGAAAAACAGACTTCATTTATGGAATGAAGTCCATATAAAAACCTAAAAATAGACTTCATTTCTGGAATGAAGTCCATATAAAACATCAGCAACATCATCTTCATCTTCTTCGACGTCTTCAACAAGCAAGAACAACATCGTATTCATCATATTCATCTCATTTTCTTCGATGTCTTTAACACCGCAGCGAACAACAACAAACATCTTCGTCGTCATCTTCAACACCAGCAGCAACATCTTCATCTTCTTCGTCGTCGTCTTCAACACCAGAAAGAAGAATAACATATCACAGATCTAGATTTGAAAAACAGATCAAGAAATTATAGAGAATAGAGAAAAAAAACATATCAACAATAGCAACAATGATAATATTCATCGCCTACAGATCAAGAAACATATGTATTAATCATCACCAACATCAGCCTGTCTTTATCTTCATCCCACACCATTGTTACAAAGATCGTGAAGAACAAAAAGAAAAAAAAAAGAGAGAGAGAGAGAATGTGAATCAAAATAAAGATATTTTCTAGGTTTTTCTATATATATGGTCCCAAAAGGATAGTTTTGTCCTTACAAGGTGAAATTTACATCATCCATGACATCATCCTAGTGACCAAACCATAATTTCTAGTGACCAAACTATAATTTATATTACCAATTGGACCAAACGCACACATGACCGGGTCAATGTGGACTAGACTCTCTCTAATATATTATTCCTAGGACCTAATGGTATTTCCTACTTAATGAAATGTTTAGTTTTCATCCAAATAAAATATCTTGGTTAGTAAAAATCAGACTTAAAATTCCGGGCTTTCACCTATAATTAGCAACAATCGTGCAGCTGTCGTCCATGGGAATTGAATCCACGTCTAAATGGCGACAAACTAAATGCTCTACCATTTGAGCTATATTTACATACGCACGATACGTAGTTTATGGATCACAATTATTACGAATAGGCAAAAACTCTTTCTTATTGATTTGACCCGGCACTTGGATTTCGCACCTGTCTGCATTTAGTACGTCGACTAAAAGTGAACACCGCCTAATATGAAAAGACATACAAACTAAACTTGCGAAAGAACGGATAAAAACCGATTGACCCAACTTAGCAAGATTGTTAATAGGGGGACCGGTTTTGCTTGGGGTGTACCAAATGCTAATAAGACAAAACATCATTTGCCTTGGGGTTGGTACACCCCAAGCAAATTGGTACCCCATTAGCAACCTTGCAACTTGGTGGTTAACTAATTGGGCGAAAAGATAGCCAAGTCAACAATTTTTTTTGTTTTTTTATTTCCTTTTCACAGATTAGGTATAGTCATTCAAAAGGGGTCATGCCTCACTGCATGCGAGGTTACCTGTCCAACTTTAAGAGCTCTTTCAGATGATATGATATAATTCACAATCGGAAGATTATTTATTATTCTTATAAATTAATTATTATTATATTATTGGATAAATATTATTACATGAAACTAGTTGGAAGCCTAACAAGCTAAGCTCCAACGACATACTACTACATTAATTCCTCGTAATATTACGCCATTGGGGACTCGAACCCGGGACCTCCTAGAGCGCATTAATCTTTGGGAACTGGGATGACCAATGAGCTAGGGCCCGTTCTATTTATATTTATTCTTATTATTCTTATTATATTTATATTTTTATTTTTATTTATTATTTTAAAATGAAAAATCCATAATATTTTAATTATGATAAGAGTACGATCTCTACTCGATAGAATCGTTCAGAACTTTTGTTGGTAGCCTAACAACAAGCTGAGCACCAACACCCTTCTGAATAGCAACACCTAATCTATGGAAAAGAAATTTACCTACTCCACTACTGACATCATTGCTAACAAGACACTTCTTCAATCTCTTGAAAAAACATACAGTATCATCACCAAGCTCCCCCAACGTGGTAAATGCTAGGACACCCAGACCATAACCATGTGAAACACACTGATCTAAGTATTTTTTGCGTTTACGTAAAACAACATTTGAAATAGCTTGGCCCGGACGGATACCTTCACTTGTGAAGGGCGAGACACCCGTAACATCCATACAAACGTCTTAAACTAAAAATGTTAACTTAGTCCAGCTAAAAATGTGAAAACATAAATCTAATCATAAACTACTATTTTTAGCCGTAGATCTTATAATTTGGGTTGTACAAATATATAATCTTAATGATGGGTTTCTAAAAGAGAGAGGAACCAAACTTAGGTTCCTTAACTTGGGTTCCTTAGAAATTTTCTGAGGAACCCAAATTTGGTTCCTCTCTCTTCCATAAGCCAATCATTAAAATTATATATATTTGTAACCCAAAATACAAGATCTACGGCTAAGATTAACAGTTTTAGATTGAATTTTTATTTTTATATTTTATACAGAACTAAATTAACCTTTATCCTCTATTTTTTTACTAGCAAAATAATTCGTAAAAAATATTTACAATAAAAACTCCATATATTAATAGCCTTGGAACTTCACAAAATTATTAATATATGGAGTTTATTAATATAGGGAGGTTTAGAAAAAAAAAATGTTTTTTTTTGTTAATTCAAAGTATGTACAATAAATGATAATGGATATGAATGTCTTCCTTAATCATCCAAATGAGCAAAAGTCGCATATGCATTAACCGAAGAAGAAATCATCGACGAAATTAGACAAGAAGCGGAGGGAGATAATCTTGATGATGATATCAAAAGTATCATGCCAGAAAGCTTAAAACATGCTCGACAAGTTGGAAATGTTTTGGCTTCAACAAGAAGGTGCACACAATAATGAGGTCTTACGCATCCGCAAATCAAAATATGTGGTAACAGTCCAAAAAGTTACATCATTTTCTCAAACAACTATAGATAAGTATTTTATGTCAACTTAAATTTCAACGTAACAAGATTTATAAGTTTCCAATAATGTTGATTATATTAATATATGGAGGTAAATTCCTTATGACTAACTAGAAAAATCTATTAACATTAAAATATGGAGGTTATTACTATTTATAACTGGCCCAAGTTGGGACTATGATTTTTTATTAATATATGGAGTATCATGGAGTTTTTACTGTACTTTTTACAGTCCATTTAATTTGTTATCATAATTTCCGGTAACCTGTAATATATTATTACTGTATTTATGGAAGTCAATAACCATCTCCACGTTTTACTCGGCCTCATTAAAGCCTCTCCACGTTTAACACTCCCTCTCTCTCAAAGTCTTTACACGTTTCTCACTCAAAATAATTTTTAGATTTAGATTTTCTAGTCTACATTTTTGATGGCTGTTTTTTCATCCAAAATTTTTGTTGCGTAGGAAAGGGAATATTGGCCCTTGGCCAATGCGTTGACAATGTTCAGCCAACATGGTTGGAGATTGGGTTGGCAGCGGACAACCAACATGGATGGACATCGGGTTGTCAGTGAACAACCAACATGGATGTACATCGGGTTGGCAGTGGACAGCCAACATGGCTGAACATCGGGTTGGCAGTGGACAGCCATCTTGGCCGGTAATTCAGAAATATATGGCAACGGCCATGAATAGTAAAAGTGGGAGTTGATGAATGATTTTTGCTCCCCCAATTCAAGTTGTAAAAATATCAAATTAACATATATAGGGAGGGGTACTTGGTTGAAGGTGCATATACGGACCATGCACCAAGTAAGATAGCCTTGGCAATATACAGCCATTACGGCCCTTCATGGGACATGGCTCAAGAAATGTTCAGCCGTCATGGACGGACATTAGAACTGGCACGTGAGCCAGAATTGAATGTACAACCATCACGGTCGTACATCGCATTTGGCCAGGGTGGTAAAGTGCAGCCATCTATGCGGACCATGCACCAAGTAAGCTTCATAGATTAGACGGAAGAATATAAATGATGCCTAAGGCTCATTTATAGTTGTGTAGCCTCGCGAAGAGGGCATTTGATGCTTAGGGATCGTTATGCCATATTATGGACCAAACATGCATCACTTGGATGTATTTTGACGGAACGGCCTATACAGACTAGGCCATTACCATTATTGCTAGGCCACGGTCTTGCGAACGAGTTGGAATAAGTTGCTTGTCCCTTAGGGATGAACTACGGTCCGTGTTTGATCCCTTTAGAGTAGGGAAGGGTACGTAGGCAGTCGCAATGAGTTGCAAAGATTGCCGGCCCAAAGACTTTGTCGCTCATATCATCTAATTGGGAGATGATTGTGACATTCTGGCTCTCATATCATCCGGTCCTCAGAATCGATGAAAGGGATGATTGTGGCCAAACTTGATGAGGCTAGTTGCATTCCATTCACCGGATGCTCATACTTCCTATCAAGGCTTCGACATAGGCTAAAACCCGAGTGTCGTAATTTAGCTCAAGAGGAGTCCATTTTGATGGGAAATGATGAGTGCCAAATATTGCATATTTATACACCTTTTATTGGCATTTTACTAATCTTTTGTGCTTAGAAATCAGATATTATCCCAAATTCTGTATTTTCTTTTTTTCAAGAATAAATATTTGTACTAATTAATTTTGTATTTTTAGGTAGTAAATAAAGCTCGGAGAATCTGAGGAGCCAAAGGAGCAGATAATTGGAGGCAAGCATCTATGGAGCAGAGAGCCAAAGCCCGCGCGCGAATCAGTTGCAACCCAACAAGGTAGACATGGGCTAGAGCTACCCATGACCCGGATCCGAACCCGCTCATCCCGAGCCGTTGAGATCGCATCTAGCTACATCCTACGGTCGCTCCATCACTTAAATCCTTTCTTGATGCCTCCGCTCTACACCAAATTGCACCGAGTCACCTTCAGCCATTCGAGATCTTCCTCAAATAAATCCAACGTCGCCGCAGCCTTCCCCCTTCAAACATCGATGCGGCCGCCTCACAATGAAACGGCCTAAGCCTATACCCCACGGCCTAACCCTATACCCCCACTGAGCAAATCCATTTCCTCTCTTTCTTCTCTTTCTTCTCCATACTTCCATCGAGAAAACCCCATCGACCATACCTCCACCTCCTTTCCATGTCTTTTTACGAGCCATCACCTCTCCCGTCATCACCAACAACTCCTCTAGCTCCTTATCCGCCACCCTTGCATCACTTATCTCCATCCATAGCTTCTCACTTAACCTAGAAGCTAGGGTTGAGATGATTGAAGTTAGGGTTTTCACCAAACCCCTTTGCATGGTCGATTCAGAGGTCAGGGAAGCGTCAAGGCAGAGAGAGAAGGTTTGGGTATTCGAGTATGGTTAGTTTCAAAATATCTTTTGAGAGATATAAATTGATGTTTTGAGGGATGAGAGAGGCGGTCAGTTTTAGTTAAGTTTTAGGGTTCTTAGTTTCATGTTTAGTTTGCAACTTCAATTAAATCTATTTTTAATGTTCATCATGTGCTAAATTTACTTAGCTAGGATTGACATGAAACCCTAATTGAATGTTCTGAGTTTCAACTTGAATTGATTTGCTTTTGTATGCTTTAATTTATAAGATAAGCTCAATTCTTAACATATCATTGTTTCGCTCTCACAATGAATGCCTTGTATTCATTGTAGTTAGGTTCACATTGTATTGAGTGTGTTACAGCCCAAGTTTTATGTATTTTGGCTAACTCTCTTGACTAGTTGTTCTTGATTAGACAACTAGTGCTCTAGGTTAGCACATTAGTCGTGAATTGAGTTATCTCCGGTGAAACCTCCTAGGTAAGTGATAGAGTTGACACACTATCCTCAATTGCCACAGGAACAATAGCATTCAAACAAGTTGAATCCCATAACCCGAGATAGGGTGGATTTGATAATCCTAGTGCTCGTCATATCATCAATTTTAGTCTATCTTGAGTTCACTGTCACCACCTTCATCTCGCCGTAAAACTTTAAACAAAAGCCATAAAATTGTGTCACTTGCCCATGAAAACAGTTGAGAAACCTCTAGAATAACCTAGCACACCCTAGTTCCCTGTGGAAATACCTGTGCTTGCCACTGCCTTCAAAGGCTCTGTGCACTTGCAGATTAAGACATAGGAAAAGCACTTTAGAGTTCCTACCAAGTTTTTGGCGCCGTTGCCGGGGATCTGGTAGTGTACTACTTGTTCTTTAAAGCTTCATTTTACTGTTTTTCAACCCTGCCCTGTACATAATTACTTTACCTCATATGTGTTGTCTTCTGTTGCCTTGAATCATCACTGAGTTTCATTCTTAGCCTTGTATACTTGCTATCATTTGCAACTCAGTACATTGTCCCATCTGTACATTGAGCTTACTCATCTTTTGCTTGGCTGTGTAACTCTGGGAACTGAAATTGATTGTTGAGTAACAAGTACTTTTGGAGCAAGCTGAGACATAATCCAAGGAGCAGAGCTGGTGGACTTGCCTAAACCCAGGATTGCACTGGTAGTAATGTATCTCTAACCTTGCATGAATGAATGTAAATTATAATATGTTTATTTGGTCACCTTGCGCATAAACCATTACAGCCTGAGTGCATGACAAACTTATTAACTTGCTAGCCCCTGAAGCTGCAAGTTTTAAGTTCCAACTTGGAAAGCCAAGTTGGCTGAGCATAACCTGGGGTTGGCAAGCCTTAATCTGAGCTTACAAGTAACCACCAATGTTTGAGCTCCAGCCCCCTGAAGCTGTTGAGCCAACTTATTCTTTTGCATCACTGCAATTTTGTGTTGAGCATCATTATATATGAATCTGTGAGACCTTTGCTGCTCACCGAATCGTTGTGTATTCTACTCCAACCCCTAAGCTCGTAGTTTGACATCAACTCGCATTGTTGGTATCTCGAGTGAGTTGATGCCACAAACTCAACTCGAGCCGATTGACTTTCCTTGTCCTGCACCCTGAGCATGTGTAAAAGGCTAGCATTGTATATTAGCTGATTAACTTGTAATTGTTGTGAATTTGGATACCTTGCAAATATTTTGAAAGTCTTCAATTGCTACAATCTGTGTGTGATCTTGTATTTTGTGATTGAGTGTTGAGTAGCAGAAGTAGAGGTAGCAATAGTATGTTTTTCAAAGTCACAAACCCTGCACATGCTTCACCATTGAGTGAGCACAACCTAAACCCTGTGCACCATTCACAAAATTTTTGTCTTGCTTGTGCAACTGCCAACCTAGGCTGAGCTGAGTTGCAAAGACTCAGTTGTTCTGTGCACTTCCTTAGAGCTGTGCTGTGATCAGCTAAACTGAGCACTCAAATCTGTGTCTTCCAGGCTGTGCACACAGCCAGTGTTTGAGTTTGCCAAACTCTGCACCAACAGAGCCCTGTACCAGACTGCTGGGCTGAATCAAACCATTGACTTCTAGCCCACTTAACTGAACACAACCCTGGGCTGCTTAAGTTAAAACCCATTTCTGGGCTTGGCATTCCACTAAAATTCTCAGCCCACAAACCTGGGCTGTAAACCTGCCAAAAACAAAAAAACCAACTACTGGGCTCATCTCACTTCTGGGCTGTGCATTATCAACCCACTTCTGGGCTTGCACAAAACCGAGCCCAACACCACATAAACTGGGCTGATACCCACCCGATCATCTGGGCCGTGCAACAATTTCAGTATATATCTTTTGGGCTGGAACCAACCTATTCTGCTGGGCTTTTTGAGTCTTTGCTTTCCTGTGTTGAACTTGTTTGTGTGTTAACATGCTAGAGGCGCGTGCTAGGCTATGATTGTGTCTTTTAGAGACCAAACAAATCGATTAGTTAGAATCCACCCGGACGAAATCGTTAGCATACCCAGCTCTTCAACAGAAAGCCCAATTCCATCAGAAAGCCCATCCGGATCAGAAACCATGGGTGAGGAACTTAACCAACCCCGTAGTCTCAAGGACTACATGTACCCAACTAGGGCAACCCAGCCCTCTTGCATCATTCTGCCAGCCGATGCTGGGCAGTTTGAACTGAAAGCAAGCACCATTCATATGCTACCCGTGTTTAGAGGGGTCAATGATGAGAACCCCTACCATCACGTGGGAGACTTTGAGGATATTTGTGGGACTCTCGTTTTAACCAAATGCCGAGGAGTCCCTCAAA
This sequence comes from Papaver armeniacum, assembly GCA_023531295.1. NCBI lineage: Eukaryota > Viridiplantae > Streptophyta > Magnoliopsida > Ranunculales > Papaveraceae > Papaver > Papaver armeniacum. Next base: position 86,020 of record JAJJWW010016296.1, read on the forward strand.
TTGAGATTGTTTCCCTTTTTTCTCTGAAAGACAAAGCCAAGTCTTGGCTACATGCTCTACAACCACAGTCCATTAGAACCTGGGATGACCTCACAAAGGAGTTTTCAAAAAGTTTTTCCCAAACCATAAGACTGCGGCAATTCGCCAAAGTCTAAATGGTTTTGTGCAATTAGAAGACGAAACTCTAGCAAGGTACTTGGAGAGATTCAATGAATTACTACTCCAATGTCCCCACCATGGTTTTGAAAAATGGAGACTCGTGCAAATCTTGTATGAGGGTCTAGATGTTAGAACCCGAACCACGCCGAGTCGATGTGCAATGGTGCATTTATTGAGAAGAGTGCCGATGACGGCTGGACTTTCTTAATCGAAGTCGCCGAAAGACTCAATGCTGGGAGTCCATCCGAGAACCAAAACGGACTACCCCTACAAACAATGTTCATAGAATCGAGTCTGACTTTGAGGGAAGGGCAAAAATGGCTGCTATGGCCCGAAGGATAGAAGAGCTTGAGTTGGAAAAGAATGTAAAATCTAATTCCCCTACTCTCCGTGACCAAATTGCTATGGACACTTGTGCCGCATGCCATAGTTCTGACCACTTAGTGGACAGCTGTCCAGATCTACATGCATTTCAAGAGTCCCAAACCGAGCAAGCCAATGCATTATACCATAGGCAAGAGAACAACCCTTATTCTCAAACATACAACCAGGGGTGGAGGAATCACCCTAACTTCTCATGGTCCAAGGGACCTGTACAAGGGGACTAACAAATAACAACCAAGGATACTCATATCCTAGAAACCCCAAGTACACCCACCCACTCAAGTACCTGCGGAGAAAAAGACTAGCTTAGAAGACCGTGTCGGTCGCCGTTAACCCAACATCTTGTTGAACTTCGCAAAACCACCGACCAACGTCTCACCAACCTAGATCTTAAGATCGGTCAAATCTCGTGATGCATTGAATGAGAGAGAAAAAGGCAAGTTTCCTAGTCAACCCCTACAAAATCCAAAGACTGTGTTTCAAGCAGGCTCCTCTACCTGCAATGAAACTTCACATAGCCATGTGAATGCTGTCACCGCTCTCCGTAGTGGTAGAATTGTTGAGAACCATGTAGGTGTACCATCATCAAGCGAGTCTACATCAGACTCCCAAGTACACACAACACCACGAAGAAAACATCTAATGTAGAGAACGAATCCGAGCCTCGTTGATAAGACCAAGAGTCCTACCGATATAGATGTTCCCGTGCCAAGTCATGTACCCGTTGCTCCATTTCCACAACGGTTGGTGCAAATGTAAGGGGGGTACCCAATACAACGAGACTTTGGAAATGTTAAAAGAGTTAACATAAACATTCCATTTCTCGAAGCAATTAGGCAAATACCGCCTATGCTAAGTTTTGAAGGACCTGTGCACACAAAAGCGAAAGCTTCATGTGCATAAGCGTGCCTTTCTCACCGAGCAAGTAAGTTCAATTATTCAAAACAAAACCCCACCTAAGTTCAAAGTAGCCCTACTATCTCTTGTACTATAGGTGATCATACAATCGTAAAAGCTTTATTGGACTTAGGAGCTAGTGTGAATCTACTTCCATATTCGTGTATGTGCGGTTAGGTATTGGGGAATTGCACCCACCCCTGTCACGCTACAATTAGCGGACGATATCGTGAGAGTCCCTCGGGGAATCGTGGAAGATGTGCTAATCAAGGTTGATAAATTTTATTTCCCTGTGTACTTCATTGTGTTGGATACCCAACCCGTGCAAAATCCCGAAAATCATATTCCCGTTATCTTAGGACGTCCCTTCTTGGCAACGTCAAACGCTATCATTAATTGTCGAGCGGGATATTGAATTTGTCTTTTGGCAACATGACCGTAGAATCGAATGTCTTTCGTGTTAATCAACAACCCATAGAGTGTGATGATGATGAAGTGCACGAGGTTAACATGATAGAGAGTCGATTCAAGACTCATTGTCCGACATCTTATCTGTGGACCCCGAGCAAGCATGTTTAGACAACTTTGACTTGGATCTCTTTGAGTCGAGTACGTTAGTGAAGTTCACTCTTTGCTAGAGTCTCGTGCCACCCATGGATATTGCTAAGTGGGAATGCGTAGAACCACTTCCACTCTCGATACCAAATCGCCCCACCTCTTGATACACCACCTAAGCTTGACTTGAAACCATTACCTGATACCTTGAAGTATGCTTTCTTAGGTCCTTATGACACTTTACCTGTGATTATTGCATCATGTTTAGACACGGAACAGGAAAGTAGACTCTTAGAAGTACTTCAAGAACATAAAGGAGCTTTAGGTTGGACCATCTCCGATCTTAAGGGTATAAGTCCCACAATTTGCATGCATCACATAAACCTTGAGGAGAACACCAAACCATCTAGGGAAATGCAAAGGAGACTTAACCCCAACATGAGAGATGTTGTCAAGGGTGAGATCTTGAAACTGCTTGATGCGGGTATCATTTACCCCGTCCCTGATAGCCAGTGGGTCAGTCCTATTCAGGTAGTACCCAAGAAGTCTGGCATTACTGTTGTTCAAAACGAGATGAATGAGCTCCTTCCCACCCGTGTGACCACTGGGTGGCGAGTATGTATTGATTATAGAAAACTGAACACAGTAACCAAGAAAGACCATTTTCCCCTTCCCTTCATTGACCAAATGCTGGAAAGGTTAGCCAAACATAAGTACTACTGCTTCTTAGATGGCTATTCTGGCTACAACCAAATTCACATAGCACCCGAAGACCAACAAAAGACCACATTTACATGTCCTTATGGAACATTTGCTTATCGTCGTATGCCTTTTGGGCTGTGCAATGCACCCGCTACTTTTCAACGTTGCATGATGAGCATTTTTTCCGACATGGTAGATAAGTTCCTTGAGATTTTTATGGATGATTTTTTTGTGTTTGGGTCTTCATTTGATGAGTGTTTGCATCACCTCACATGTGTCCGATTAGGTGTAAGGAGAAGAATTTGGTCTTGAATTGGGAAAAATGTCATTTCATGGTTAATTCAGCATTGTTCTAGGGCATATCATCTCGAAAAAGGCATAGAAGTAGACAAAGCCAAGGTAGATCTCATTCAACAGCTTGCCTCAACCTCGTTCCGTGAGGGGCACGATCATTTCTAGGCCATGCGGGTTTTTACCGCCGATTCATCAAAGACTTTAGTAAAATTTCACGACCTTTATGCAATCTTCTTGCAAAAGATGTTGCATTTGTCTTTGATGATGCTTGTAAGGAAGCATGGGAGCAATCAAGGCTATCCTTACATCCGCCCCTATAGTCGACCCCCGATTGGTCATTACCATTTGAGATTATGTGTGATGCGTCCGACTATGTCGTAGGAGTTATTTTAGGCCAAAGAGTAGACAAACTCCCTTATGTGATCTACTATGCTAGTAAAACACCTGAATGATGCTCAACTGAATTATTCCACTACCGAGAAGGAGTTGCTAGTGTAGTGTTTGCATTAGATAAGTTTAGATCATATTTGATAGGGTCTAAGGTCATCATTTATTCGATCATGCCGCATTGAGATATCTTCTCGTCTAAGAAAGATGCTAAGGCTCGTCTAATTCGATGGATACTCTTGCTACAAGAGTTTAACCTCGAAATTCGAGATAAGAAAGGGTCGAGAATGTTGTTGCCGATCACTTGTCTAGGTTGAATGTTGAATCGGTAATGAGTCTCGTGTTAATTAGGGAATCCTTCCCCGATGAGCAATTGATGTTTGTGTCCGAAATGCCTTGGTTTGTCGATATTGTGAACTACCTTGCTCGGGTAGAATGCCCTTGCATTGGTCTAAACAAGACCGTTCTAAGTTCTTTGGTCGAAGTTAAACATTTCCTTTGGGATGACCCATATTTGTTTAAGTACTTTTGCCAAGACCAAATCATTAGGAGATGTGTCCCCACCGAACAAAGGGACGTCATCTCTTTCGTCATGACCATGCATGTGGAGGCCACTCTAGTGCCAAGAAAACTACCGCAAAGATCTTGCAAAGCGGTTTCTATTGGCCAACACCGTTTAAGGATTGCCATGCTTTTTGTGTTGCTTGTGACCGATGCCAGAAATTAGGAAGTATCTCTAGGAGAAACATGATGCCCTTACAACCTATTTTGATTGTTGAGCTATTTGATGTTTGGGGTATTGATTTCATGGGACCATTTCCTAACTATGAAGGTAAGATATACATTCTTGTTGCTGTTGATTATGTCTCTAAGTGGGTAGAGGCCATTGCATCCAAAACCAACGACCATAAAGTTGTTCTTTCTTTTCTTAAGGAGAACATTTTCTCCCGTTTTGGAACACCTAGGGCAATAATCAGTGATGGAGGTAGTCGTTTCTGCAATAGACCCTTTGAATCACTAGTGCGCAAGTATGGAATCACTCACAAGGTTGCAACACCTTACCATCCTCAAACCAGTGGCCAAGTGGAAGTTTCCAATAGGGAAATAAAGCATATCCTTGAGAAGACCGGTCAATCCTTATAGGAAAGATTGGTCTTTGCGCCTAAACGATGCTTTATGGGCCTATAGGACTGCATACAAGACTCCCATTGGGATGTCTCCTTACGGACTAGTGTACGGAAAAGCATGTCATCTACCCGTTGAGTTAGAACACCGTGCATACCGGGTCGTGAAAAAGCTGAATTTTGATCTTGATAAAGCCGGTAATTCGTAGAAAACTTCAACTCAATGAGTTAGAAGAATTGAGAAACGATGCATATGATAGTGCCAAAACGTACAAACATATGATGAAAGTGTTTCACGACAAGCGCATTCTGCGCAAGTCTTTCACCCCAGAACATATGATGAAACGGTCCAGCACTTTGTCGCTCATATCATCTAATTGGGAGATGATTGTGACATTCTGGCCTCTCATATCATCTGGCTCGGTAACTCGATGAAAGGGATGATTGTGGCCAAACTTGATGAGGCTAGTTGCATTCCATTCACTGGATGCTCATACTTCCTATCAAGGCGTTCGACATAGGCTAAAAACCCGAGTGTCGTAATTTAGCTCAAGAGGAGTCCATTTTGATGGGAAATGATGAGTGCCAAATATTGCATATTTATACACCTTTTTATTGGCATTTTACTAATCTTTTGTGCTTAGAAATCAGATATTATCCCAAATTCTGTATTTTCTTTTTTTTTCAAGAATAAATATTTGTACTAATTAATTTTGTATTTTTAGGTAGTAAATAAAGCTCCTGAGAATCCGAGGAGCCAAAGGAGCAGATAATTGGAGGCAAGCATCTATGGAGAGCAGAGCCAAAGCCGCGCGCGCGAATCGCTTGCAACCCAACAAGGTAGACATGGGCTAGAGCTACCCATGACCCGATCCGAACCCGCTCATCCCGAGCCGTTGAGATCGCATCTAGCTACATCCTACGGTCGCTCCATCACTTAAATCCTTTCTTGATGCCTCCGCTCTACACCAAATTGCACTGAGTCGCCTTCAGCCATTTAGATCTTCCTCAGCGAAATCCAACGCTCGCTGCAGCTTCCCCTTCAAACATCGATGTGGCCGCCTCACAATGAAACGGCCTAAGCCTATACCCCACGGCCTAACCCTATACCCCCACTCGAGCAAATCCATTTCCTCTCTTTCTTCTCTTTCTTCTCCATACTTCCATCAGAGAAAACCCCATCGACCATACCTCCACCTCCTTTCCATGTCTTTTTACAGAGCCATCACCTCTCCTGTCATCACCAACAACTCCTCTAGCTCCTTATCCGCCACCCTTGCATCACTTATCTCCATCCATAGCTTCTCACTTAACCTAGAAGCTAGGGTTGAGATGATTGAAGCTAGGGTTTTCACCAAACCCCTTTGCATGGTCGATTCAGAGGTCAGGGAAGCGTCAAGGCAGAGAGAGCAGGTTTGGGTATTCGAGTATGGTTAGTTTCAGTATCTTTTGAGAGATATAAATTGATGTTTTGATGGATGAGAGAGGCAGTCAGTTTTAGTTAAGTTTTAGGGTTCTTAGTTTCATGTTTAGTTTGCAACTTCAATTAAATCTGTTTTTAATGTTCATCATGTGCTAAATTTACTTAGCTAGGATTGATATGAAACCCTAATTGAATGTTCTGAGTTTCAACTTGAATTGATTTGCTTTTGTATGCTTTAATTTATAAGATAAGCTCAATTCTTAACATATCATTGCTCTGCTCTCACAATGAATGCCTTGTATTCATTGTAGTTAGGTTCACATTGTATTGAGTGTGTTACATCCCAAGTTTTATGTATTTTGGCTAACTCTCTTGACTAGTTGTTCTTGATTAGACAACTGGTGCTCTAGGTTAGCACATTAGCTGTGAATTGAGTTATCTACTGGTGAAACCTCCTAGGTAAATAATAGAGTTAACATACTATCCTCAATTGCCACAGGAACAATAACATTCAAACAAGTTGAATCCCATAACCTGAGATAGGGTGGATTTGATAATCCTAGTGCCTGTCATATCATCAATTTTAGTTTATCTTGAGTTCACTGTCACCACCTTCATCTCAGTCGTAAAGACTTTAAACAAAAGCCATAAAATTGTGTCACTTGCCCATGAAATCAGTTGAGAAACCTCTAGAATAACCTAGCACACCCTAGTTCCCTGTGGAAAGACCTGTGCTTGCCACTGCCTTCAAAGGCTCGTGCACTTGCGATTAAGACATAGGAAAAGCACTTTAGAGTTCCTACTAGGAAACGGCCCAAGGATCAAGACATGTTGATCTATAGACCCACATGGTCACCAGAATTTAGCCAAATTCCATCGTTTAGGGCCTCAAAAGGCCCTTTTTGCCGTATTAAGAAAGTTTTTATTTTCTTAATAAACCCTTTTTCGGAACAAGGGTAAGTTGGAACGGTGTGGAAGCTAAGTTAGCCGCATCACGCTCCTCGAGCATGCCTGCGAGGCGGATGAACGTGCATTTGCCTAGCTTTAAGGCCTGGATCGTAGCATCATCATGGCGCATCGGGGGTGATACGGCTGCGTGCCCGTGCGCGCCGGGGCGTAATTCTCGATCCGTCACACACATAGTTCTCTATTTGATTTCCATGAGTCCTTTACTATGGATTATTCATTTTTTTTTCTTGTTTTCATCTTTGTATTAAGTTTTGAATAAAAGTTTTGGGAAGTTCTTTGATGAGGTCATTACTTGATTTTTTCATGTTCCATTAAAGTAATTTATCTCCTTCTTCCCTAGTGTTCATTACAGTTAGTATCTCATTTATTTGAATTTTGCAAGGGAACTAGTGATAAACAAGACTTTCACACAACACAATTGATTAAAAGAGTGAAATTTGCAATTATCATTTTGTGTGAAAATTTAAAAATTTCGGTGATAATTGAAATTTTTCAAAGCGCAAATGATAAACACATTTTTGTGTCTCGATATAATCTCAATTGTATAGATTGTTAGTGCTCGATTTTGTATTTATTATGGCTTTTTATGTTTTTGTAGGTGTTTTTGGAGAAATAAGCTTTTGCGGCGAAATTGGATCGAAAAGTGGTTTTTGGGCTCGTGGGAGAAAATTGCTATTCGGACTCTCACTATGGATAAGGGGTACCCAAATTACTAAGGGGCACCCTAAGGATACCCCAAGGCACTTGCTATTCGCACCCCGGAAATGGATAAGGGGAGGTCATCCCCTACCTTTTGAATATTGAAAATTGGCGGGAGATAATTTGTGCAGCAAATATCAGATTAGGGTTCGACTTTTAGGTTTTTTTGGGAGAGATTTAATCGAAGATTTTGAGTGGGCTGGACCTGGTTCGACTAAACAGGGTCTATATAGTTAATTGTTTCGACAAAATTTGGCCAGGTCAATTGAATCAATTAAACAGTGAGAAAACAAGCAAGAACATTTAAAGCGCGATTTGGTGCGATTTTGTTGGATATTTTCATGGGTATGGATTGTTATGGGCCTGTTTTGATAAAACAGGGTTGTTAGTGGTGTTGTGAACGTAAAATAGAATGATTCAACAAGTATCTTGGTTAAACAGGGAAGAGAGAAGTTCTCGAGAACTTTATTCTAAGTTTGGAAGTTTCGTGGATAGAATGAGAAAGGATATATTTCGAGATTTGGTTTTATCCTTAGAGTTTCAAGCAACTATGAAGTCGCGTAAGAGATAAGCTAAAAGGGGAAGGAAAGCACGTAACTTGCAGAGAAAAAAAAGGAGAACAACCGAATATTTTGTCGAGTTATAATCGGCCTGTGGAGTATAAAAGAAGTGGGGAGAGCCAACGAAGGGTGTCGAGTATTTGGGGGTCGATACACGGAGGATCGGAGAAGTTGCGAGCTCGATTTGGCAGCAGAAGTGAAGAAGAAGGAGGAGGGTTGCAGACGACACTAAGGAAGTGTCGTTCTCAAGAACCCTAATCCGAAGAACATTGGACCAACACTAACTATCGCAAACCTGCTACACCAGAAATCTATCGTTCCTGCTAGCCTTATAAAATTGTAATAAAGCAGTTTATTGTAACGATCATTTAGTGTTGCGGATTCTCTGCATTATTATTCCTCTTCAATAAAAACACCTTTTGAGCCATGATTTATTATTTTGAGCGTGTTTTTGATATGAGGAGCTAAACCCCAACACTGGGATGACGGAGGAAGCCTTATTTCACAATTCTTTGGTAACTATATTTGATTCTTTATGACTTTTGCACTTGTTTTAATTGATTTATGATTTTTCTTGATTAGTTGTGATTTTGTCTGATAGCGTATGCTTACTCTAAGAACTCTTGATGCGCTATGCTTATGATTTACATCTAATTCTTTATAAAAACTACTTTCGGCAAAGAAAAGAGTCAACTAAAGAGCTAGAATTGTTATGAGTCATTATATGAACCAATTGAATGTGATTGATGGTGGAATCCGAAGTCCTAGTATCTCTCGATATTGTGACATATTTTGTATATATTTTTATTATTAAGTCTGAAATCAATCTTTACAAGTCTGAGAGGAACGACATCTTACTACCACTTTCTACAACAAATTAAAATCACATCAGCAAACCGTGAAAAGTTGAATTTTCGGTGATAATTCCTTTTTTTGCAAAATGTACTCGTGAGAATTGGTATTATCACTTAATTGTGAAAATTTGAATTTTCAAAGAGTTATATAACGATTTTTTATTTTAACTTCAGTTACGGTATTACGATCAGATATTAGAATGAGTGATTTTAGGGAGGTTACTGCCAGAGTTAATTTAGGGTTGTTATAAATTATAACTGTGAGAGTTAATTTAGGGGTCAGTATAAAAATCTGGATAATTACTAATATAAAAATAAGATAATTACTATAATAGAAGGTCAGTATAGTAAAACTAGTAGTCCTAAAACTCATTTTGGGTTTCTAATATAGGTATCTTAATGGTGGTTCCTAATGTAAAAAATTTCCAAATTGGGCTAGCCATATTTCCCCATTAATAAACTTTATATATTAATAAAAAATCAGAGTCCCAACTTGGGCCAGCTATAAATAATAATAACCTCCACATTTTAATATTAATAATTTTTTCTAGTCCCGTCATAAGGAATGTACCTCCATATATTATTAATATTATCGTCATTATTGGAAACTTATAAATCTTGTTACATCAAAATTTAAGATGAAACAAAGTACTTATCTATAGTTATTTGAGAAATGATGTAAATTTTTGGATTCTTATCGCATTTTTTGATTTACTAATGCGTAAGGCCTCATTACTGTGAACACCTTCTTGCTGAAGGCAAAATATTTACAACTTGTCGAGCATATTTAAAGCTTCTTGGCATAAAATATTTGGTATCTTTTTAGTATCACCATCAAGATTATCTCCCTTATTTTCTTGTCTAATTCCACCGTTCTTTGATTAAAGCATATACGACTCGTTGCTCATTTTGGATGATTAAGGAAGGCATCCATATCCATTGTCATTTACATACTTTGAATTAGCAAAAGAAAAAAGATTAGGTATGCCTCTATATTAATAATTTTGTGAAGTCTCAAGAATATTAATATATGAAGTTTTTACTGTATAGGGGAACTGACTCCCCTAATTAAGCTCTCATTTCTCGTTCAACCTCAATTTCGAACGAAAATATTGGGCGAATGAGAACTCAGGAGTGTCTGACCAAAGTGTTGTTTTTTACCGGAAAATGCTAGTTATTGTCAGGACCCTGCTTTTGGCCTGCCAAGTTCAGTTAAGGGCCACCTGGGTTATGGGGGTCTAATAACCTGTTTAGTTTAATTAGTAGTTAATTAATTATTATTATCATTGGTTAATAGCTATTGCTAAGTAGGATTAGTAGAGTATGTGTGTGAGTGGCACATGTGCACACCAAACCCCTTCATTTATATTCCCCTTCTTGTTGTAGAACTCATCATGAAAATTAATCAGTAAAATTAGTCTTTTCTCTCTAGAATTTCTGTTCTCCTTAATCCAATCTCTATCCTTAGAGATTTTGAGTTGTTTTATGTGATAATTTGTAAGGCAAGTCCTTACAATTGGTATCAGAGCACTCTTTCCTGAGTGACCTAACCATGAAGAGTCGAGAAGAAATTGTAGAATCATCCACTAGGTTTGATATCTTAGAACAAGCTCAATATGAAGCCGGAAAGGCAGTATACTACGAATTATTTCATCTGAGAATGAAGTCTATAAGTTTAATCTGGGATAAAAACTCACCAGATCGAGATTTTAATTGTTTGCAAACGGATATTCTCATTTCCATCGCCGAGAAGAATTTGGAATCACTACAAGAGGTTGGGGATCTGGAAGCTAAGGAGATGGAGGAGGTAATTATCACGTAAGAAGTGGTAACTGATTTTAGTCAAAACTCTTCGATTCCATCAAAGAAAGCCGGAGATGAATCTCTCAATTTCGAGCTGATTATTCCTTCGTTCTTATTTGAGGAAGAAATCAATCTCCAATTGGAAGTAATTTCTCTTTCTCCAAGATCAGAAACTGAATTAAATCAACAATCTTCAATCTCATCAATACCATATGAAGGTAACTTCCGATCTAAACCCACAATCCATTTCTTCGATGTTTTTGAAGCTACTTTCAGCTTGAAATTGTAAATATGAGAGAAATGATTCTCAAGTGGTCAATTTAGTTTCTCTTCGATTCGAGTTAGAAGAGAAGATGGAAACGTGTTTTTTGGATTATCAAGAGGGTAAACTCTTTCTACTTGGTCGGAATTGATTAATGATGCTTGTCTTCAGTTGGAGAAAACGGAATATGAGATGAATTTCAATAGAACGAGTCCATTATCAACTGTGGAGATGTGTTATGAGCATTTTAAAGGCCAAGGGTTCTTAATTGTTACCAATAAAAATGTACTTATGGACAAGACTCTTACTCATCACACCACCATTCGCTTAGCTAAGCCTTAGGGATTCTATTGTGATCAAATTAAAAGAATTGCAGATTATGAAGTGAGGAATTGCAACTCAGCAAATCAGAAATTCCGTGTTAAATTCCTGAAGCATATTACTGAACCTAACTCGACTCAATTAGTTTTGCACATTATCAGAATTACCAAGGTATATCTCTTCATATACATAACTCTAAATACTTCTATGTGTGCTATTTCGCTTATTAATTATACTCGACTGGTATTTGACCTAGGGAAAAGAGTTTGAAGTGTTGAGGAGGTGTTCTTATTATGTGAGCATTGGTCCAAAATTATATGTGGGTATATTTACTTCTGTTGTGGTAGTTCTTAACGAGTCGATGTTATTGCTTAGATCCTATACAAATTTTGTTTATGAGTTGATTGTTGAGTTGGGGTACCATCTGGATTTGTCAATTGAGTATTCAAATATGTTTCGTTTGCTAAGAATAGTGACAAGCTTGTGATACTAGCAAGGTAATTGAGGGAATGGTATATCAAATTATTATTCTCGGGACTAGAATGAGGTTGCAAATGACAAGCCAGAGTGGGTTTATCTGTTCACATGAGATGTGTGATTCGTGGCTGGGCAGAGATAGTAGATTTTCTACTCAAATGGAAAAGGTTCGCGGAGATTTTGTTACAACAATTTTAAATTCGATTCGAAACTACAATCAAGTGGTACCAAGACTACGGCTTGAAATGTTTGATAACATAATGGGTAAATTGAGTAGTGCAAGATGTATCTTGGTTTTTGCTGGAAGGGTAATTGATCATGGAAGGTTTCTGGACTCGACTAATTCTAAATTCTGCTTGAATAATCTTACACTTGATAAGTTAGTTCTCATGGGGTCAACTGGGATTAACGAGTATACTGGGAATATGGTTTATGAGATGAGTCTAACACATGAGAACTATTCAGAATTGTTATGGGAGTATTCAATTGTGTTTGTGTTCGGGAATGATGGTGACAATATCAAGTTGTTTGCAAGCTCCTCGAAGAAATGTTGCGGCTAGCTATTGGTCTCTCGGACTAAATTGCTTATTCAAGGGACAAGGCAAAGGAGTCTAACCTTTGGGTCTTCTTAGTTGAATCCACCTGGTACTCATGGGGTTTATGGGGTATGGAATATGACAATGATTATGTATTAATTGTTACCGAGTTACAACTTGGTTCCCCTTTCGTATTGGTTATGATAGCAATATATGGTGTTTAGGCTGGAGGAAATCCCTTGTAAGTGTGGTGGGAATCATAGAGATGCTTGTTGTATTTAGGAATGGTGAAAGCATTACACAAGAGTTGAGGGAGAAATTAAGTAAGAAAACTACCGGTGTTTTCACTCGATAAAGAAATGAACATCTGAGGTGTTTCTTCATGGTGATTCAAATAGCCATTTACAAAGGAGCCAGTGGAGTCACTCGACAAAAAAATGCACATCTCGAGGTGTTTCTTCATGGTGATTCAAATAGCCATTTACAAAGGAGCCAAGTGGAGTCATTGATGGTACCGTGCATGGTAAAGTTGTGTTTGATAAAGGGCTCAACCATCGGCATAAGGAAGTTGTGGGTGCAATAGTAGGACAACTGAAGCATGGGGTGTTTGGTGGTGCTAAAGAAGTCATATGCAGGAATTCATGGCAATCTTGTGACGATGTGGAGGTGAACAGAATGATCGTGCCTTGATGCAGCTAGGAAGTAATCTTGTCCCTTCCAAGCTAATGGAATGTTGGGCATGGGAGTTGTCTCGTTGAACAAATAATCGACTCTCATTATAGTTTCAACTCCACATTCGATTAAACATCGTATCACCGTGAGATACTGCTCAAAGTTGGTTGCCGTATGTACTTCTTTTCTCAACATTACATGGCTCTCCCGTTTACAGACTACACATAAAAGGGTATATAGCCCTCCTTGGATGTTTTTGTCCAGAGTTAGTCACCAAAGTAGCTTCTTCGCCTCAACTCATTACAATTCATTACCTTGAGCATCAGAACAAAGAAAAGACCTCTTATTCTCCTGGGTGCTTTCACAGTCAGTAGCAGTAACATTTTTGAAGTTATTCAGGGTTGCGATGGGACCTTAGCCAATATTAACACTACAAGTTATGCTTCTTTAGTACTGGGCAGCGACTTATGGTTTGTTAGGCTCTTGACAAGAAGCACCAAGTGAATCGAGTTCCTTTATTATTTCGAAGGAGAAATAGATCAAACCGATCCTTACATTCTGGAAAGATTTCATCTTGTTTTGGGCCTTATTGTCAAAGCATTTGAGACCACATTCATATATTTTACCGCATTAGAGAAGGAGTCGCCACGTATGTGCTCTCTATGGGTCGAGCTGAGTTCATATCCTTGAGGACAAGGATAATTTGAAGGAGTGGGATTTGTCAGGACCCTGCTTTTGGCCTGCCAAGTTCAGTTAAGGGCCACCTGGATTATGGGGGTCTAATAACCTGTTTAGTTTAATTAGTAGTTAATTAATTATTATCATTAGTTAATAGTTATTGCTAAGTATGATTAGTAGTGTGTGTGAGTGGCACATGTGCACACCAAACCCCTTCATTTATATTCCCCTTCTTGTTGTAGAACTCATCATGAAAATTAATCAGTAAAATTAGTCTTTTCTCTCTAGAATTTCTGTTCTCCCTAATCCAATCTCTATCCTTAGAGATTTTGAGTTGTTTTCTGTGCTAATTTGTAAGGCAAGTCCTTACGGTTATCTACCGGTGTAAAAAATACACCACTATGTGTTAATTTTTTAGTGCTCAATTTTAAAGCGGACTTCCTATTTTTCCTAGTGGGGTAGGGTGAGGATGAGATTTGTGGTTGATATAGACGACACATTGGGGTGTAAATGGGTGGGGGAAAGGAGGTAGATGCTTCGTTTTTTACCCCGGTCGACATGGACAGTGTTCTGGCAGTCGTTTTTTTTATTCCTTCACTTTGAGATGGACACGGACACCCATCACATCACATAGTACTTTTGCTGCTTATTAACTCCCTGAGTAAAGGCCCTTTCAATCAATCAATATACTGTGTCATGCAGAATTCTTCACCGCACATGGAGCTTCCACATCTATAGCGACACAAGACAACAATGCTCGGTGCCGTGAGGGGACACCGCACATTCTCCCGCGTGAGAGAAAAAAGAAAAGTGGTCCACCATAAGCCCCACCCCTGCAAATCTCCCCATGGCTCCATCTAACCGTTTATTCTCCTGACGGGATTTCTTACGATATAAAACCGTGGTCAACGTAGCATCACTCGACATAAGACAAGTCAAACAATGTCCTGCAGAATTGATTGGCGACCCTGAAAAGATCCAATTTCAAAACCTTAATTCGGTACATTGTAAATAAAGAAATCTATATTATATCTTACCAAATTGACTTAAAACATTATTTTATTAGTTATATATTATTTTTCTAATACTTTCGATTCAAATTAAGATCAAAACAGAAGCTTAATCAGGAAAAACTAATGCAAACTCATTTTTAAATTAATAATATCATGCTATGACTTCTTCCGTCTTCTTCTTCTCTTCGTCTTCTACTTTTTCCATCTTCTTCTTCTCTTCATCCACTTCTACTTCTTCCTTTTTTCTTCCATTATCTTCTTCTTCTCTTCGTCTTCTACTTTTTCCATCTTGGTCTCTTCGTCTTCTACATTTTCCTTCTTCTTCTTCTCTTCGTCTTTCTGCTCTATCTTTTTCTCTGCTTCTTCTTCCATCTTCTTCTTCTTCTTCTCTTCTTCTTCAGCTCGTTCCTTCTTCCTTTTCTTCTCTTCTTCAGTTTCTTCGTTTACAAAAGCCGAAACAGGAAAAGTTCGAGAAAGTCCAAAAGGTGTTTTAAAAGTAATCTTACCACTACTAGGATCACTAATAAAAATATCAGAAACAGTAACCCATAACATTGTATCTTTACTCTTAACACCAGTTATTTTCTTCAACCTATGTTTCTCAACAAATGCTGTTACTTCCGCAGCATATGATACAGGCTTACCAACACTCTTGAAATAATGTTCTTTCTTCTTTTTCTGTCTCAACCAAACAAATCCAGTTGTTTGGTTATATCCGACCTCTACGATATCTTCTAATGGTAACAAACCATTTGGTAATGATATCTCATCTAACAACTCTAAAGACTTCGCCTTACATATTTCATCTCCGGTGTAAGTTTCTGCATTCTCTCTGTGATTCTCGATCAGCTGAGACGCCATTTCTACAGAACACAGAGAGAGTTTGGGGTTTTGTGTGATTGACAAGGAAGAATGGACATGAATATATAGACGTGTGAATGTGGTCGATTGAAGTTACAACAATACCCTGTGCGGAACATGATGATTTCAGTCCCGTCTAAAACTTCCCAACCAGATACCTATTAAATGAGGGTTTGGTGTTAGATATCAGTCTGTTTTTATTTATTGCCTGCTCCGACGTGCTAAAATGCATGTGATGCTGGGAAAGGCTATGAAGGGAGCTTGCTGATTAAATCTTTTAATCTGACTTGATTGATTCCTTCTGCACTAAACTTTTCCCATTCATTCAGTTTTCGCACTGTTTAAGTTTTCATTTATTTGACTCTACTAAATGGAGTGGTGGTTCATGGTTGCGGGATAGGATATTCAAGTTGGTGCAGAATAATGTCTCATGCATGGCAGCGGGTAATCGGGATCAGGACAATCATTACACCAGAATTACCATATGGTCCTAGGAATAATATATTAAGATGAGTCTAGTCCAATTGACCCAGTCAATTGTCTGTTTGGTCCTTTTAGTGAAAATAAATTATAGTTTGATCTTACAAATTATTGTTTGGTCCTAGGCTGATGTCATGGATGATGTAAATGTCATCATGTAGAATGACATTTAAATACCCTTTTGGATAAGGACCATATATATAGTCAATTGGTAAGAGAAAAAATCATTTCTCGATTTACATTCTCTCTCCTCTACGGTTTCTTCTCTTCTCTTTGGTTTCTAGGGTTTTTTTTTGCCTCCACTGATGAAGACGACAGAGAAGGTTTGAAGATGAAGATGAAGATGAATTCATCTGTTGTTGTTCGTGAAGATTAAGAAAATCTAACACCTCCTTTAGTACTTCATTTCTGGCGCTATGGCCTCACGTCTGTTTCGCTTGACTGTCTTTCTACCCGGACCCCTCTCATATTCTTCTTCATAAAATGGATTTATTCGTGTCGCATTAGAAGATTCACCGGCAGTAGCTTGTGAACCTTGTAACACCTCCTTTATTATCATCTTGCACGCTTGCTGGCTGGGTTTGTGGAGTTATTGTTTCACGATCAAAAATCTTCGGATTAAAAAACCCAGCCAGCAAGCGTGCAAGATGATAATAATGGGTTACAAGGTTCATTTTTGGTAAATGAACCTTGTAATAAAGGAGTCATTCCAAATTACAAGGTTCATTTTTGGTAAATGAACCTTGTAATAAAGGAGTCATTCCGAAATGAAGTCATTTTTTTAGGCTTTTTATATGGACTTCATTCCAGAAATGAAGTCTGTTTTTTAGGTTTTATATGGAAATGAAGTTTGTTTTTTTTAGGCTTTTAAATGGACTTTATTTTCTGGATTGAAGTCTATGTTTTTAGGCATTTATATGGACTTCATTTCTGTTTATTTATGTTTTTATATGGACTTCATTTTCTGGAATGAACTGCTACAAGAAAATAAGTAAAAATTAACACGGAAAGGTATTTTTGTTTGTTTTATATTTTTAAATAATTGGGACCAAACAAGTAAAGGCGTTTGACCAAATGACTAAACAGACATAGACCCACCTAAAAAAGGACCAAACGATACTTTTCCCATTTAATTCACCCAGAGGAATCTCCAGAGAGATCAAATCCTAGCATAAATGCCGAACAACTCATTTCTGGCAGCCATCACCGCCATACCTTATTCAATAAGTACGATCCTGGACCTGGTTATTTCGGTAAGGTTGGCGTGAGGTATTTTTATAAACTTACTGAAAGCATTAAATGGTCAATGGTACCTCGAAATGTGAAAGCAAAACTTAAAGGTACTGACGGTCAACGGTACCTTAAAATGTGAAAGCAAAATTTAAATGCATTGATGGTCAAGTTTATTGAGGTACTTCGAGGTTGTTATTTTTTTTTTTTGGTTTTGGTTTTGGTTCTGGTTCTTTAGAGCAACTGCAGTGGTGCGACCATAACCAAAGAGCAAAGAGCAAAAAAAAACTCAAAAAATTTGGTTTACTCCGTCCTGTGGTACTACGGTGCAGACTAAAATCCATCTCAAACTACGCCCATTTTTTTTTTTTTTTTTTTTTTGTTATGGGGCGTAACTCAAAGTTACGCCCCATCATCATCAGGCGCAATCAACTCCTCTCGTTTCCAGCAAGCGTAGTTTCAAACTACGCCCAATTTTTTTTTTTTTTTTTTTTTTTTTTTTGTTATGGGGCGTAACTTTGAGTTACGCCCATCATCGCGCAATCCCAACACCCCGCTCCATCAGCGTAACTTTAAATTACGCCCCGACTAAAACCAAATTAAAGACCAAATTTGGTTTGGTTTTTTGTTTTACTCGGGTCTTTGATCTTTACTCCTTCTCCACTGCGTCGGTTTTTGGACCAAAATTTTAGTTTTGGTCTCCCACTGTGGATGCTCTTAGTATTAGTGTATTACTGTTCATGAATCATGATGTTGATGGATTAGTTGAGGGCTATTTGTTTCATAAGAACTGTTTAAACAGTTTTGTTATGGGAATTTACTGGAGTTGTTACTTGCTAGTACTAGAAACTTCAATTGGATGTGATAAAACAGTTTTGTCGACAATGTAGAAGTGTCTACAGACATTGCGACTACTTATGCTCCTTTTGAGTTTCTTAAGAAGAATAAAAAGATCAAGGAAACTCAAAGAAATTCTTTCGGTTGAGGAGATCCAAGAAGGTATTAAAATGGATATAAATGCTCAACCGGTCATGGAAGGGGCAAGTACCTCATCCACCGACCCATCAGTTCCTCCTGGCTTTGAAAACCATAATAGATTTCAGGCCTTGGAAGAAGAGGAGGGGGTTGCCACTTCTCAACTAGCTTTGGAAGACTCAGAGATAAGCATAACGAAGCCATCATCGTCCGAGCCAATTCCTGAATCTTCTAAGAAATTGAGGTTAAAAGCTAAAGCAACATGTATGTTCCCTACTGGTACTTTAAGTACAAAAAGAAAAATTTCCAAAAATCTAGAGTCCCTAAAAAGATATCAACAACTAAGCTCTTGGATTTTGGTTCTTTATGGGGATTAGACTTTCCCCCTCGTAAAATAGATCGTCAAGACATGTTTAATGATCTTGCGAAAGATCATGATGATTTATCCATAGATGATGTTGAAGAGCATTCTACTTGATAGTATGAAGTATTCTTTTTCTCCGGTTTGCGCTTGCTTCTTGAATTTAAGGTTCGACAAGTTGGGTCTTCGCTTTTGATCTTCTTTGTGTTCTTAGATATTTGCTCTTTAGTTTGAGATTTGTTGTATTACTGTCTCTTTGAGTTTTTGCTCATCTGTAGTTGTATCCGCCTGCACACGGCTTATGTGCTTTTAAGCTATTCTCTTTGATCGATCAAAAAATATGTGATAAAACTTAAATCACACTGTTCGTGTTTTTCCTCAGGTAAGAAAGCCTTAAAATGAATTAAGTAGATAAAATGTTTGTGCCAATCACCAAGTGGTCTGGTGGTTGGCATGCCCTCTCCCATTGTGAGGTAGGGGCTATCCTGTAATTGCTGAAATCTACTTCAAATTAAAGGAGTGTGGATGTAGTCTAGAGTCCACTAGTATACGCAAAAAAATAAAAAAGTCTGTAGTTGTGGGATGTTTTTGTCATTTTAAAAAAAAAAAAAAACTTTATAAAATAATTCCCACATCTCGAATGTGTGGCTACAGTGTCATTGTTTTGTCCCGTTTGGGATTGCTTTTTTTCCTACAAAAGCACTTTGTAACCAACTTGTAACAAACTTTTTAGGAAAATAGTGTTTGGTAAACTTTTTCAAAGCGCGGAGTAGCTTTTAAAAGCAGTAAAAGCAGAAGTTGTGGACCCACTCAATTTTAATTAATTGATTCTCTATTTTAACCTTGTTATTATATTAAAAAGACAAAATCTACCCTTAAATATTTATTTATGTGCAATTATTTCACTAATCAAATTTTATTAATTTTTGTTATAAAATAATAATTACAACAACAATAATAATAATAGTATTTAAATAATATTAGTCATTCAAAATAAAAAAAAATAATTTATTAATGTAATTTAAAAAGAATTTTTAAGCCATATCTATTTTCGTCATTAGCCACATCATAAGCACTTCAACATGATAATTTACCAAACAAAATTTATAGTTTGTTGGTTTCACATCACTTTACATATTATAGTTTACCAAACATCTAACTACTTTATTTTTAAAGCACAAAGACAAAGAAAAGCACAACACAAAGACAACAGAAAATCACTTTTGTAAAACTCACAACAATGGCAAACTAGGCTTAAAGCGCTCCTATGTTATTGATGTTAATTTTCATGGATCAAGGAAATCATTTTGCTGATGTAGTATAGTTAATCATGCGGCCGACAACGGCTAACCCAGTCAATTTGGATTATGTCGCATTTTTTTTCCTAGCATTTTTAGGGGCCACTCAAAAAGAATTGGAGGCCACTTTTTATTGTCATCCATTGAAGGGGGTTAAGGGGTGTCTTAAAAATAGAAAATTGTCTATATTGTCCTTCACCTTTATACTAAATCTAAACATATATCCTTTATTTTTATAATCATATCATTCCTCATCTTCTTCTCTTTTCTACCCATTGAATTTCTTTTTCATCATTTTAATTTTGATTGAAAACAAAGATCGTCGATCAAATAAATGTTATGATTGATTGTTTAAAATTAAAACCCAAAATTCATTAACCTTAAAGTTGAAACTTAGAACATATAAAAAAAAAAAAAAAAAAAAAAAAAAAAAAAAAAAAAAAAAAGTTAAACAAACAAAACGAATAGATGATAGTAGTTGTGATTCAAAATTAGGATTTGATTACTTGAAATCAAAATTTTGATCCGAAATTTTTCTTGGATTTACAGTAGCAGAAACATAATCGATAGATAACAATATATTTTACCTACCGATTATGGCTGATGTTCTTGGATTTAATTATAGCAGCAGAAACATAATTGGTAGATAATAATCAACTTTACCTACCGATTATGGTTGATCTTCTTGGATTTACAGTAGCAGAAACATAATCGGTAGATGATAATCTACTTTACCTACCGATTATGGTTGATGTTCTTCATTTCTTAAGAACATCAACCATAATCGGTAGGTAAATTGATCGTTATCTACCGATTATTCTTGATTCAAAAAATTCAATTTCTCTCGTATTAAAAAGAGCGCGCAATCGGTAGATAATGAGCACCATTAACTACCGATTGTGAAAGTAGAAAATTTCGAAAATTTATTAAATTTGAATTTGGGGACATGAACACAATCGGTAGATAATAAGCATCACTTATTAACACAATTTACTACCGATTATGGTATTACTAAAATTCGAAAATTGAGTATATTCGGAGGTTAAAATAACACACTTTACTACCGATTATGGTAGTACCAAAGTTCGAAAATTTTAGGATTTTGGCAAAATCACATTTTGGGGCCAATATACATTCGGAAGTTAAATTTACTATCGATTATGAAATTACTAAAATTTGAAAATTGAGTATATTCGGAGGTTAAAGTAACACACTTTACTACCGATTATGGTAGTACCAAAGTTCGAAAATTTTAGGATTTTGGCAAAATCACATTTTGGGGCAAATATACATTCGGAAGTTAAATTTACTACCGATTATGGTAGTACTAAAATTCAAAAATTGAGTATATTCGGAGGTTAAAGTAACACACTTTACTACTGATTATGGTGGTACCGAAGTTCGAAAATTTTAGGATTTTGGAAAAATCTCATTTTGGGGCCAATATACATTCGGTTTACTACCGATTATGGTAGTACCAAAATTTGAAAATTGAATACATTCGGAGGTTAAAGTAACACGATTTACTACCGATTGTGGAAGGGCAATTTTTCCATTACGAAATACGCGAGATAATGGCTAGCTTCAATTTAGGTTTGGGTGACCCTATTTTGTCTTATTGTTGACCCCTAATTCCTTTTAGATGGCCCCTAAAAATGCTAGGGACTTCATGGGCAGATTCCATCCCTTGGAGCAAATTTTTTTTTAGGAAAGAAAAAATTCATTGAAGTCTTAAAAAAGATTGAGCAGTGTGGTGAGTGGTGACCACCTAAGGTCCAAAACGGCTAAACTTTGATCGTCTTATCGGACCAATTACGTGATTTTTTTTTTTTGAAGCATGATATTGTATTAAAGTTAGGAAGAAATAACACGAGGGTATATTGTACCCATAGAGTCTGACATTACAATAGGACCAATACACGATGGTGTTTTGTGGTCCCAGATTGTTGTGGATAGATTTCTCGTTGTGCTGTCATCTACTGCTTTGTTTGCTAACCCGTCCGCGCCTCGATTTCCTTCCCTGTAAATATGGTTTATGGTGCAATGCGGAATTTGGTCCAATCTAAGCTTGATTTCTGCTATCATATTTTTTAAGTACCAAGGTGGTTCGGCTGTCGAGGTTAAAAACCGTAAAAAAAATTCCGAGTCCGTTTCGAAATGCACCTTTGGCCATTCTCGATCTGTAGTTGTTCTTGACGCTATGAGCATGGCCCAAGTTTCCGAAATGAGCGTTGTTGTTATCCCTAGTGGTTGTGCAATTGCTAAGATTGTGATAACATTTTCGTTTCGGAAAATAATTCCCGCTCCTGCCTGTCCTGGATGTCCTCTAGCTGCTCCATCTATGTTGATTTTGATCCAGTCCGGGTGGGGTTTACTCCATCCTACTAAAATTTTGATTGACTTGGGAATATGATGCATAATATTTGTAGAAGATTGCATTCTTGGTAGTACCGGTGGGAGGTTCTGTTGAGCCTAGGTGTATTCTTGTTGTTGGCGGGTAGCCATTTGGAGTATGTTTGTTGGGTTTGTTTGCTTTTGGTTGTATACGACGTCATTTCTACCGTAAGAGAAAGCAGAATGTGGTGGTGGTTTAGTTACCGATTTTAGCCTGAAGAAGTAGGGATATAGATGTTTGTGGGTTTAATGAAGTGGGTATTACTTGGTGGGTGCTATGCGCAGTGGAAATCCGGGAGCGAGAGGTTCCACGAATCCATAGCGATCGGACAATGTAGCAGGATATGCTTTAGTTTGAGTTCGAATCGTGCATTGGGGGCAAAGATTGGAGTTGGCGAGGCGGATGTGATTGAGTAGTTGGAGGGTTGGTAAACCCTCGTTAAGTGTTTTCCACAAGAAAAGTTGAACTTTTGGTGGACATGGGAGCGTCCATAGGAAGTTGGTTGGAGGGAGTGGTGGGTTGTGCTACAATTGATCTGAAATGTCTGTTAGGCATTTGTATCCTGAAGACGTCGTGTATTTTCCTGATTTTGTGAAGGGCCAGATTATTTTATCTGGCAGGTTCTCATGTGGAAGGTGAAGGTTGACTATTCTTTGCATTGTGTTTGGTGGGAGGATGCTCAGCTTTTCGTGGTTCCAAGACCGGGTTAATGGGTCAATGATATCAGCTACTGATTTTATGGGGTAGCAAAGTGTTGGGTCTATGTTATTTTCGAACTGAGGGATCCAGTTTGCTTGGATTGGGGTGGTGGAGCCGTTTCCTACCTGGTGAAGCAGATGTTTTTTCAGGGTTGTTATGAGGGAAGCCAGATTCCTCCAAAGGGGGCTTGTGGACGAGGGAGGAGGAGGGATGTTTTGGAGGATTGGTTGATGTTTAAGGTATTTCTCGTTGTACAACGAGGCCACTATAGAGTTTGGTTTCTCATGTATGTTCCGGATTCTCTTCATAAGGAGGGCCTTGTTATTCTCTTTGCTGCTTCGAATTCCCAATCCTCCTTTTGATTTAGGTTTGATGAGTTTATCAAATCCTATTGGATGAAGTTTCCTTACGGTTGAGTCGTGTCCCCAGAAGAAGTCTCTAGTTATGCGATCCATTTTTTGGTGGATATGAGCTGGAAGCAATTGCGTTTGCATGAGATGATTGGCTGTAGGTGTGAGAAAAGTTTTAATGAGAACTAATCTTCCTGCCTGATTTAGGCATTTTGTCATCCAACCTTTTGCTTTTCGAGCAAGTCGCTGAAGAAGAGGGGAAAAAATATGTTGAGATGTTCTTCCTTGTTTAAATTGTACTCCTAGGTATGTGGGTGGGTTTGATGTTGTTGGCATGCCGAAAGTTTGTTGAAGTTCGATTACCTGATGTTGTTCGAGATTTGGGTGATGGATTATTGTCGATTTTGAGGTATTGATATGTTGACCTGCTGAGGTACTGTAAGCTTGCAATAAGTGCTTGAGATGGTTTGTGCCCTTTGTTGTTGCTTTATATGTTATTAGCAGATCATCCGTGTACATAAGATGCGGATTGGGGGCTTTTCGAGAGATGCGGTCCCTCCACCTTTTTTGTGCTTCTAGGTTTCCCAAATTTGTTAAGAGGATTTATACGGATAATAAAGATATAAGAAGAGAGGGGATCACCTTGCCTAATTCCTCTAGTTGGGGTGATGTACCCGTCACGGAGTGTCGTTGATGTTGACCGAGTATGTCTTCGTGGTGATGCATAGCATGATGTAGTCCACAAAGAGTTGTGGGAAACCCATTTTGGTAAAAGCTCGTTTGATGAATCCGCGATCTAAAGAGTCATAAGCTTTTTGTATGTCGAGATTGAGAGCCACTTTTGGGTCCTTGGTTCGGCTAGAGGATTTGATATACTGGAAAAGCTCACCTACGATTGCTATGTTATCATGAATAGATCTTTGGGGCACAAAAGAACTTTGGTAGGGGCTTATGAGGAAGGGGAGAAGAGGTTCTAAGCGGTTGATTAAGATTTTTGAGATAATTTTGTAGGTGACGTTGCATAGTCCTATTGGTCTGTATTGAGAGGGTTTAGAAGGGTGATCTACTTTCGGGATAAGGGTGAGGTTAGTGTGATTCATGAGTGGGTGTATGTTAAGGGAGTTAAAAAGTTGTGTACCATATCAATTAGCTGTATGCGGGGTTGTTTCCCAAAAACTTTGAAGAAACGCTAGTGTAGCCGTCTCAGTCCTGGGGGCACGTTCAGAGCCAATGGAAAAGAGCGCTTTTTTTATTTCCTCAGGGGTTACCTCTGAAGTAAGAAGAGAACATTGTTGAGGGGTTAGCCTCGGGGTAATGTCTTCAAACAACTGGTCATCAATTCTTGTACTTGGTGCTGTATATTGATCGGTGAAGTGATCTAGCATAATTTTGATGATTGCGTCCTTATCATGGATCCAATTATTTTGTTGATCTTGGAGTTGTTGTATGTTGTTGCAGCTTCGATGAATTGTAGCCTTGGTGTGAAAGAATGTTGTGTTTCGATCTCCCGATTGCAACCACTGTGTTGCCAGTAGATTGCATGGCAGTCGAGCAGGGTGAGGTGATCTATGTGAAGTTGTTTTTCTTGTAGGAGCCACTGGTCCAACGCTGGGCCCGTCTGCGTAGCACATTGATGTTGTTCCCTTGATTTGGGTAGTTTATTTTTTAATTAGAGTAGGTAAATGGCCGAAGGTTACCTTATTCCATTCTGTCAGGGTTTCGCTGGTTGATATGAGCTTCAGTTGGAGATTTAAGGAGGAGTCCGAGTCATGCATTTTGTCCCAAGCTGAGTTGACCACTTGCTGTAATTGTGGGTGAGATAGCCACAAATGTTCGAATTTGTAGTTCTTGGTTCCTTGCCAGTCCGGGGCTTTGATTTGTAGAAGAATTGGGGCATGATCTGAAGCTATTCGTGACAAATGCGTGATTGCCGCGTGAGGATTGACAGTTCTACACTGTTGGTTTGATACAGCTCTGTCGATGCGTTCCTGGATATTGTCTTGGCCTTGATGGTTGTTTGTCCAAGCGTAAGGGTCGCCTCGGAATCCTAGGTCTAAGAAACCCATCTGATCAATTATATTAAGGAAAGGTTGAGTTTGAGCATAGGTGAATGGTCTGTCGCCTTTCTTTTCGGATTGTTCCATTACTTCATTAAAATCTCCGATGAGAATCCAAGGAGTAGATGTCTTTGGGGAATAAGGATGGGAAATCTTGCCAAAAATCTTTTCTTGCGGCCGGTTGTGGTGGACCATATATACCGATGCAAATCCATGGTTGGGCTGGGGCTGGGGGGTGACAATGGCGTGAATAAAACTTTGGGATGTCCTCATGATTTGTAGGTTGACATCATTATTCCATAATAGGAAGAGACCTCCTTTTCTTCCAATTTTGGGGACAGAGCAGTGGTTCTGGAATTTTAAAGTTTGAGCAATGCGAAGCATTTGATTGTTATTGGCTAATGTTTCTGAGATGAATAAGATAGTTGGTTTATATATAGAGATTAATCCTTGTAGGTGTTGTGTTGTTGGTGGTTGGTTTATACCTGGAAGTTACATGCCAGGATTGACATGGTTAGGGAGGGAAGAGTTGGTTGGAGTCTGTGTTGTTTGGTGTTGGTAGAGGTTTGAGGTATAGTACAAAAATGAGAGTTTTGGATTGTCGGCTGACTTAAGAGAGTTTTTAAACAGGAACTTTTTTTTGTAGCCCATTTTGTCATTTTGTTGAGGAAGGAGACTTTAAGAGGCAGTGAAATATTGAAAGACTTACATTGGGAAAGATTTAGACAGGAGCACGGATAATTTAAAATTGGTGACGTATCCGTATCGGCGCCGTATACTTGGGGATACCTGGGATACGTATCAGATACTCCATTTAAAGTGTCACATTTTTTTAATGACAAAAAGGGTAGGGGATACTCTGGGATACCTCTCAGATACTTTATGAGGGGATACTTCTTATAATATAACATTTATTTTTTTATACAAAACAAACAATTTGTCGCTAGGCTACCAACCAAAAGCTCCGTGTAATATTGAATTTATTTACAGTTTCTAAAAAAAATCTATATATTTATAAATTTATACATAAAATCTAAATATTTATAGATATTTGTACTCATGAACATATCGAATAATTATATCTAAACCTAATAACTTGTTGACTATAAAGAAAAAAGGCTTGGTATTTATTTTTATGGTGCTTAAAAAAAAAAAAAAAAAAAAACGGTGTTAGAAAAATCTAGCTTTAAGGTTTATTGGGCAGTCATGTTCTTCATGTTGTTTAGAGAGAAATCAGAGCATATATGATTTTATCCATTCAATTAACATAAGTAATACTGAAACCCAAAATGCTGAAAATTTAATGTTTGCTCACTTTAATATTCAAAATAATATCTATCGGATTTTTTTTATTTTATGATTTTTTAGTAGAATGAATTATTATTATATTAATTACTTTTTTTAATAAATACAAGTATCCCACCGTATCCCCATTTTATAAAAATTGACGAATCCCCATATCAGTGTCACCGTATAAGTATCCCCGTATCAGTATCGGTGCATCACGGGAGTTTAATTAGGGGACGTTGAGACTAAAATTCAACTTCCCTCAAATAACGCCCGTATAAAACGCCTACATTGACCATAACCCAAATCAACTAACGCCCATAAAAAACGCCTACATTGACCATAACCCAAATCAACGGATTTTTGTTAATAATTTAGTTGAACTAATTTATTTTTTAATAAGCCGTAATAATTTGTAAAGGTTAATTTAGTCTCACGTAAAAATATGAAAACCTAAATTCAATCCAAAACTGGTAATCTCGACCGTACATCTTGTATTTTGGGCTACAGATATACACTTGTCATCAAAAGAAGTTAAGAGAAAAGTGGTCCCAGAAAAATAAAATAATATTTGACTTTCCCAATTAGGAAACCAACCTATTTTTTTGAAACATGTATTAATGGAAACCAGCCTATTAAAAAGGAACAGAGAGAGTACTATCTTATTGATGAGTTTCTAAAAGAGAAGGAACCAAACATGGTTTCCTCGTCTTCCTCATCTTGTCTGACCGAGATCTGACTCAATACTCTTACGAGGCGAGTCAGAAGAGCCAAACTGAAATGACGTTCTGTTGATATTCTCAGACCCAAATACTGAAATTACCAGGCATTATTTCTTTTCCTTTCCCCAAAACTTGTTTCTTTGTGTGTTGGATAATCTCTGAGGTCTATCTATACAGAGATATGTCTTGTTTGTTATCTTGCTGTGCATCGTTGAGTTGTGGATTGTGTACATCAGTAGCATCAGGGATATCAGGAAGATCAGCAAGATTAGGTTACTGTGGTTTATTTGGTCTTTCTCTTATCACTTCATGGATTCTTAGAGAAGTTGGTGCTCCTCTCCTAGAGTATCTCCCATGTAAGTCTCCCCATCTCTCTGTATCTCTATACACTCTTTTCTTATTATTCAAATTAGGGTTTGTTTGTTTTGATTTTGAGTTGTTTGTCAATTGATCTCTAAATATGAACTGTATGATGGATCTGATGTTTGATGAGTGGTTAGGTTAGTGTTTCTGGAAGAAATCAATTAGCCTTGCTGATAACCAATACTATGATCCTATTTTTCAGTTGGATTGTCATGCCTTTATGGAAAAAAATTGTATGAATTTGTTTACTTTCTGCCAAGTTCTTTATGTTGTTTTGTTTTGCTTAATTGTGTTTGCGTTAAAGCTTCAAATAGGTTGATGCTGTAGGTTTTCTGTTAGAAACTTAGAATGTTTAGGGGAGTGTGGGTAATCGTTGGCGAAACTAAACTTGCAAGCTGGTAAATTGCCTATATATTTATGGATACAAAATGTGAGGTAAAAACTTTTATTCATTGTGTAAAATTGCTTTAGTCAGTGGCAGTGCAGTTTGTTTTGAGTCGGTTTTTGTGTGTTCCAAATTTGGATGTTCATGACCACACATGTAGGCGTATATATATGAATCATCTGGTTTCTGAGATCCACTTTAGCAGAAGTACTAAGATCTGCCCCAGCAGAAGTTAGTTACATCTTCTAGTATCGGTTAATGGCCTATGAAGTTGGTGATAGCAATTTCCTTTGTAAATAGAGATGTCAACTCTCAGCTAACTGATTCTCGTTATCCCCAACACAGAGAAAGGTACAAAAAGCTCAGTAGTCTTAATTTCGAAGGTTTTATCTGCTTTGAGTTCTGAAAAAGCTCAGAATACTAAATATTCTTTATCTTCTCCAAAGATCGATGGCAAGTCTTTCACCTATGCTCAGAATACACACCCATCATATGTCAGATGGAGCTGTAAAACTGACAACTCTGAATGTTCCAGTGTGTTTTTATCATCAAAGAAAAGGATCGTATTGCTTAAAGAGAATGAACAGTTTAGGAGGAGGAAATTTGTTTTCTGAAGCACGTGGAATAAATGTATCAAGGAGTTTTAACCCCTATCCAGATTTGAATGTTGCTGCTGCAGCAGTACAAAGCTCTGGTTATCAAACTGGGACAGAACTGTATACAAGAACTATTGAAGAACTAGAGAATGTGTCAAGTTATTCGTTTAGGACAGAAGTGGGTGGAGAGGTTAAGGTGATTGTTGGCAAAAGAAACACGAAGCATGTAGTGTATGTTGAAGTTTCGTCATTATCGAGCAACAAGGATGAGTTGGTATTGAATTGGGGAATGTATAGATCTGATTCATCATTTTTCTTACCCTTAGATCCTCTACTTTTAGCTTCTGGAACTAAACCAAATACCACTCAGAGTCCTTTGGTACAAAACTCTGCTGGCAGGTTTTCATCCGAGTTGGAATTCGAATTGAATCAAGACCCATTCTATCTGTCATTTTTACTGTTATCCATGAGCGATGCTGCGTCAAGTAACTACTCAGAGATAAGAAGTCATAGAAAGACAGACTTTTGTGTGCCGGTGGGTATCAGTTCAGGGTACCCTGCTCCTATAGGCATCTCATTTTCCGATGATAACTCAGTTAATTTTGCCCTCACATCAAGAAATGAAGAAAGCATTGTATTGTGCTTGTACGATGAAATGTCAGATAAACCCTCCTTAGAGATTGAGTTAGATCCATATGTTAATCGGACGGGTGATGTTTGGCATATTTCGATGAAAAATGTTGATCCTTACAAGAGCTATGGTTATCGTTACAAGGTGGACATGATTGAGGGTAAAGGAAATGTATCTCAAGCAAGCCATGTTTTTCTGGACCCATATGCAAAAGTGCTTAAAAGTTTCTACAGCAACCCACCCGAATCTGTTTCACTTATCAAGTCTCTTGGGTGCTTATGCAGAGAACCTACTTTCGATTGGAGTGGTGATACTCGCATATGCTTACCTATGGAAAGTTTAGTAGTTTACCGGTTAAATGTGGCTCGATTTACTGAGGATAAGTCTAGTCAACTACCTTCCGATATTTCAGGCACATTTACTGGTTTGGTACAGAAGTTAGACCATTTTAAAGCCCTTGGCGTAAATGCGATTTTGTTAGAGCCAATATTCCATTTCGATGAGCAAAAAGGACCTTATCTTCCGTATCACTTCTTTTCACCTAGTAACTTGTATGGACCTACTCTTGATGGTGTATCTGCTATTAATTCTATGAAAGAGATGGTTAAAAGATTGCACGCCAACAACATGGAAGTTCTTTTGGAAGTCATTTTTACCATTAATGCAGAGGGTGGAGTTTCTCTCTCTCAAATAATTGGGTATGATGATGTTATAGTGACAGGAGGAACTGCTTTGAACTGCAATGATCCCATTGTGCAGCGTTTCATTTTGGATACTCTACGACATTGGGTGACCGAGTTTCATATTGATGGGTTCTGTTTTCTGAATGCTTCAGCAGTATGTAGAGGTTCAAATGGCGAGTACTTAAGTCGGCCGCCTTTGATTGAGGCCATTGCATTTGATCCTCTACTGTCGAAGACTAAGATTGTTGCTGATTATTGGGACCCACATGAGCTTGTCTTTAAGGAAATCCGTTTTCCCCACTGGAAAAAATGGGCTGAAATGAATAACAAGTTTAGTCACGATGTTAGGAACTTTGTCAGAGGGGAGGGTCTTCTCAGTAATCTTGCAACTCGGTTGTGTGGGAGTGGCGACATTTTCTTGGATGGTAGGGGACCCCCCTTCTCTTTTAACTATATTACAAGGAACTTTGGGTTACCTCTTGTGGACTTGGTCAGCTTCAGTTCCGATGAACTCTCTGCTGAATTAAGTTGGAATTGTGGGGTGGAGGGTCCCACAAACAAGGCTGTTGTTCTTGATAGACGACTTAAACAAATACGCAATTTCCTTTTCATCCTGTACATCTCACTAGGTGTTCCAGTTCTGAATATGGGAGATGAATGTGGGCATTCTTCCAATGGATCCCCATCATACAGTGAGAGAAACTCATTTGATTGGGAGGATCTGAAAACTGGATATGGTCTTCAAATGATGCAATATATCGCGTTTTTAAGTTCTCTTAGGTTGAGGAGAAGTGACATTTTTCAGAAGAGAAGCTTCATGTTGGAAAAAAATCTTGACTGGATAGGAAGCAAGCAGACTCAACCAAGATGGGAGGATCCGTTGAGCAAATTCTTGGCATTGACGGTTAAAGCTAATGAAGATATTACTAATTCAAGTTCTGAATCTTCTCACAAAGCCGGCGATTTATTTATTGCCTTCAATGCCAGTGATCATTCAGAGAGTGTTAATTTACCTCCAAATTCAGAAGGAACGGGATGGGTTCGTTTAATCGACACAGCTCTCCCATTTCCTGGATTTTTCTTAACTGACGGTGCTTGTGTTATTGAGAAGATGGACGGAGTGGTAGTTTATGAAATGAAGTCTCTCAGTTGTGCCCTCTTTGAAGCTAGGGATTCCAATCTGGAGGAAGTTATAATTTGAAGCATTATGAAGTAGCATTTCTTCTGAAGGCATATGTTATTGCCTGTTAACATATCCTTTTTCATTGTACCAGCCTCATGTAGTTTCTTGGATTCCTGTCTATAATGATAAATAGTACAAAAATAAAATAATAAAACAAGCTAAGAGGCCCAATAATTTATTCAAGCTCCCGCATCACTGAAATTCACATGTTTATGCCTTTGATTATTTTCACCATCATCTTTGTTCCTGAACTTTACCGTATTTCATCATTGTCATGACGTCTGTTTTGCTATCCTTTCGTTATAGGCTTTCTTTTCTACTTTTCTTTTTTTTCCTTTTTAATTTGTTGCTCTGTTCCTTATTTGTTCACTCTTTTGCCTTTCGATAGATTGTTGTTGTGCACTTGCACTTAATCACTGGTGATGATCTTGATTTGAGTCCCATTTTATTCTTATTTGGTACATACAGGGATAAATACTGCCGAGAACCCGCACTCGAAGGAGTGGTTGCAAATCAACGCAGTT
This sequence comes from Papaver armeniacum, assembly GCA_023531295.1. Lineage (NCBI taxonomy): Eukaryota > Viridiplantae > Streptophyta > Magnoliopsida > Ranunculales > Papaveraceae > Papaver > Papaver armeniacum. The sequence goes on from JAJJWW010016296.1 coordinate 117,869, forward strand.
TTTCGTGTCAGTTTGGGGAATTTCTTGTTTTTTGCATCACTGGCTCTCATAATGATTGGTGTGAAGGACCAGAACGACAAACGGCATGTGATTCACCATGGTGGATGGACTGTGAAGTTTGTGGTGTGGGCTTTGCTCATTGTCCTCATGTTTTTTGTTCCTGATGTAATCATCTCATTCTATGGTAAGTTACATGTATTGAATTATTTGGGATTTGTGACAGATGTTTTTATTTGAGATTTGATTAGTTTACTTCCTCTTTTAAGTCGATGAAACTTGAGTTGATATTCTATCCACTGTTTTCATGTGCATATGTGAAATTTATGTTTTAGTTTCTCACTTGTGTTACGAAGAGATTAAGTATTTCCCTCATTTTCGGAACTCGCCCACGTAATTTGCAGAAACATTATCAAAATTCGGATCTGGGTTGTTTCTACTGGTTCAAGTTATTATACTGTTGGATGCCACACACGCATGGAATGATGCATGGGTGGAGAAAGATGAACGCAAATGGTGTGTGAAGCATTCTTTTATTCCTTTTCTTCCCTTCTTTATTTCTATGGTTCTTCCATTAAGTATATTTAAGTGTCTGACATTGAGATTTCTTTTCTTAAAAATGAACGGCATTGCAGGTACCTTGCGTTACTTGCAGTATCAGTTGGATGCTATATTGCAGCATTTACAATAGCAGGACTTATGTTCATTTGGTTCAATCCCTCAGGCCACGACTGCGGCCTCAATGTCTTCTTTATTGTCATGACTATGATTCTAGCATTCGGGTTTGCAATTATTGCATTGCACCCACAGGTAAAGAATAACCGACAGCTAGTGGCATCATATAAGTTTATCGTGCAACTCCCTATGTTTTCGTTCAGCCATATGACCTGTGGATTTTGGGGTTGAAACAGGTGAATGGCAGTCTTCTGCCAGCTTCTGTGATTTCGGTGTATTGTGCATATGTGCTCTACAGCGCTCTTTCAAGTGAGCCCCGAGATTATGTATGCAATGGTCTCCACAACAGTTCAAAAGGTGTATCCACGGGTAACCTAATTCTTGGTATGCTCACAACAGTTCTCTCTGTCCTGTACTCTGCCTGTCGAGCTGGATCATCCACGACCTTCCTGTCCCCACCTTCCTCACCAAGATCAGGTACTTTAAACTACTAAGCCGTTATTCAGTGGTTTCAAACTTTTTTCCAACAGTTCTCTCTGTCCTATAATTGAATGTTAGTTGCGGAAGATTTTTACCCTCACTTTTCAATTGAGCTGCTCATCTTCCAATTAAACCTCCCACATTCATAAACCAGGAGCAGTACTTGGGCCTGCACCATGTGTTCTTTCCAAGGTTGTAATTGCATTTAATCCTCTGTTGTAGGTGGAGGAAAGCCTCTTTTGGATGATAAGTTAGAGGAAGGGAAAAAAGGCAAAGAAACCGAAGCAGTACCAGTTAGTTATTCCTATATGTTCTTCCATTTGATTTTCGCACTAGCTACTATGTATTCGGGCATGCTTCTTACAGGATGGACCGGCTCATCGTCATCTGATTCAGCTCTCATTGATGTTGGTTGGACATCAACTTGGGTTCGAATATGCACTCAATGGGCGACTGCTGCTCTTTATGTATGGTCCCTTGTGGCTCCTCTAGTCCTTACAGACCGCGAATTCTATTAGTCCCCTGTATGCAGTTCTTTCTCCCTCTATATATATATATATGAATATGAATATCCAGTTTCTGATGTATGTAAATATTAGAACTTGAAGTACTGAGTGTTTAGGTATTTGATGTATTTTGATATGGTTGTAAGTTTGTATGAACAGTGTAGACCTCTCTATAAATAAACATGGATTATGGTTGGAATACATAAGCAGAGAAAAGTACGCCAAATGGGCTGATGCATGACTAATAATTCCATGTGCAGTTATTATTAGCTTATCTCTTGATCAACTCAGGTAAAAAAAAAAAAAAAAATCTTGAGTAGTCGGATCGATTTTAAGCGTACCGAAAGTCTTCACCCATTCACAATCAAAAAATACACACTTTCTGAAAAAGAGATATTATCTCATTTAAGAAATGCAGGGATATCCTTGCGGTTTTTCGCTTCTAAGGTCCAAATAAGCAAAACTTTTAAGATCTTCCACCCTTCAAAGAAAGACTACAAGCTCAATAGTCAAATCTCTTAGTTCCAGGGGTTTATCTGCTTTGACATTGGATCAATATCAAGTCAGCAAAAATCTGACTAAATCCAGATTGTGTATTCTACTCATGGTTCACAGTATCAGCTAATACTCACTGATACTCGATCATATTGATGTGGATCGTAAATTTATAAAAACAGTGCAGACATGTAATTCTTTAAGAACAGCGAGGCAAAACATACAACACATGCAGTGAAGTCTAAATGGGAACATTTCTTTTATCCTTGAGAAAAGAGAACAAAATGGACCAATTCATGGTGCAATGAGTACATTTAGTCTTGCTCTTTCAAAATCTCCGAATTCCTGTGCTACCGATTAGGATCTCTGACAATCATTGTTGATGAAGCAAATTTCCAATTACCATGAGATGCGGCCTTTTCTTATCTTCTCAGGTCCATCGAGGCACTGTTTAAAATCAGGCAAGCAGTTTATTCCAGATCTGTATAATGTTGGCAAGTGGTGACATCTCAAATCCACACAGCTCCCTGACCTCTCTCAGTGATCAAACTACGGTCCTTGGGGTCACTGAACTACTACCATTTCAAAGATGCTGCTAGATCTAGTACGGCTGCTATTTGTTTATAGTCCTTTGTTTCTCATTCTGCCTCAATCTTCTTGCAATGGATTCCCATCATATCCTTCTGCAGTGTCTGCTTCATCCTGTTCAGAGCGCACTTTTTGTAACCTCTCTGACAGTCTATCCTCAGTGAACGGTCATCAGAATTTTCTGGCGGCAGTCTGGATGGACCTTAGTGCTGACAGAAAGAGGAAGATTGTAGAGTCACGACATAAATTTAGACAAGTACAAGGAAGTGGGACAAATCAGAATGGAACTAATAAGCAGTGAAATTGACTTCCACACATTTACAAAATCAATGAATGCCAAGGCTAAAATGCAACATAGACTCCTACAGGTAGCTAGAGAAAGACATTTTGGTTTGGACCTCATGTATTGTTTCAGCCAACCTTCAACATCAAATCCATCGTGACGATTCAAGAGATCATTCAGGAATCACATGGCGGGAGTAGCTTCCCCCTTCAAAATTTCTGTCTCAATTCAAATTCTACGAAACACAAAGCAATCCCATCATGCAGGTACTACACACTGAGGTAGCTTCGACAATAGCCAAGGGTGGGTGTACTTTGGCCACTTGGAGACGGATAATAGAGTCCTGGAGAGGTGAAGGACCAGGCAGAGGGTTGTAAAATGATTGAGATGGCTTCAAGCTTGTAGATGCAGAGTTTGTAAATTCATGGAGCAAGAGTTTTGGATAGAGATGAATATAAAAGGAGAGACGGACACACCTGCAGTCACAATACCATGACACAGGTGGAGGTGAATGGTTGTGCAAGCCAAAAAGAAGCAGAATCTCTGCATATGTCTTGAATTTAATACCAAAAAGAGTCTCCATCCGAGGAATCTCCAGCACCACTTCGCGAGGAGGAGTTGTTCCTTTGTCGCAAACTCTTGAACCCCAAACCACCATTGGACATATCTTAACGCACTTGCTTTCAGTTAAGTTGAAAGAAAACCTTGAGTTCCATCCTCCGTCGCCCTAACAAATTTTGTAATTTTTACTTCGTGCCAGTCTATAATTGATATCGAAGCTTTAACAGAACAGGAAGTACACTAATATTTCTGAGAAAATAATTTAGCAATCACCAGCCTCCCCCACCCTCAGATAGCACTTCAATTTCCATCTGTAAGAATTTTCGTCAAACCTCAACCACTAGATTCCAAAAGGAATTTTATTAAGAAGCAGCCACAAGTTACGCGAGCAGCCGTCACTAAAATTTCAGGAACTAGACCCACATATTGTTCACTATAGCAGTAGCGTCGTCAAATAAACTATGTTTCAACTGATTTAATGCTTCCTTGACTTCATGACGAGTGTTTAAGTAAGACTAGGGGCTATAGGAGTTCTCTGCTCAAGCTACGCTAATCACCACACCAATATGATGTGAACCATCAAGGATGTAAGAAAGAAGAAAGATTCCAAAATCAATCTCATATCCAAATTGAGGTTATTACCTTATAAAGCAATGGAAATTTTAATTATGGATAACTTTGTATCAATAAAAAACAAAATTTTAATCTAGTAACCAAATACCATCCTAAACCACAAATTTAAATGACTGCAGACATGGCGAAAACAACATTGCATCGATAAACATGGCTCTGAGTTTTAACACTTTTAAAGAATTTTAAAAGATTGCATGAATTAAGAATGAACTACAATACAGTCTACATAGATATATTACTCTAGATTGGGATTCAGGGTTCAGGGCTCCAACGCAAAATTTTCATCCCAATATATTAAGGTTCAAGGATTTAAAAGTATGAGAAGCAAAATGCAAGACAGTAACTTTATAATGTCAAACTTGACACTTCAATCCACTAAAAAACTGCATTAGTATATATCAATACCAAGAACTAAACAACATATTCACCTATTTTTCTTCTCAAGCTGCCTCTTCAAGTCTCCATTGATTCTTTAGATGTCGTCTTCCCAAACATGAGTACCGGAGTTGAGAGAAACTAAGCTTTCAATATAATTCCCGGCGTCTAAGAATGGAACATTGTCAATTTCTTCTTCTCTAGCACTTCCATATTTCGGGTCATACGATACTAGCATACCGCAACTCAAGAACAGAATCTCGCCATTCTTGAAAGACCCCATGAGCCTCAAAAATAACTGATTCGCTATAATACTCTCATGGGAAATGACATAATACGTAGACCAAGATTCTCCAACCCCATAATCCAGCATCTTCCAGACTTCAACATGAAGCTTAATGCCATTAGCATATGAGTTGACAAGTATGCAAAGGCACCCTTCCAACTCTCCCAGAATCATATGCGGATGCTTATTCTTGTCCCGCGGCAGTTGCATTTCTTTGAAACTTTCGTCACCCATATCCAAAGAGAGTAAGATAATGTTACCTTGGGCTTTCGTTAACCAATGAAGGTATTCATTAACAAGCACCCCAGATTTTTGCAAATAAGAAAACTTATAAGGTACAATTTGCCCATTTTTCCATGAATTTGATGTTAACGTATAGACTTGGACTAGAGAACTATCCTTGGTTCCATAAGCTTCTATACCCATTGCCAACTTATAATCATCAGTCTTGCAATCATACCCAAAAGCACATAAACAAACTTCACATCTATCAAATCCATTTGGTGATTTTGGCATTTCTTTATACAACCAAATGGATTTTGGCATCTATCAAATCCATTTGGTGTTGTAGCTGGGTTCCAAAGACAAAGAAAATCTCTACGACCTTCATAATCATACAACCACATGCAAACCAGACCATTACAAGTACCCAGCAGTCGAACATCATAATCTAAATGTTTGAATGGGTAATCAATTTCAATAGTATCATCATTAATTTCACAAAATGGTGATGCTAATGAATCATAACCGATGGAGTAAAGTGAATGATTGCTGCTAGACCTAGACGAACCTTCAAGCATGAGAATAGGGTTGTCCTTTTTCTCATGATATAGCCATGCACTTATAGCGTGTTTGAATATAAATCTCTTCTGGAATGCTTGACATCGTTGCTCCTTTTTCTCTCGATTCAGCTACTAATTTTCGTACAAGAGAAAAAAATTAGGTTTATCTTTACAAAGGAAGACGAGAAAATGATTTTAATACGAAGCTGAAGAGCGGGGATTTCCAGCACTGGGACCAACGGTTATGAGCCTTAATGTCAGAGGTTTTAGTGATTTCTTTAATTTAATTTGATCGAGTAATAATCTCTGCCAAATACAAAGTTCATTTTCGTTTATTCTCCACTACAGGTTAGTGTTTCATCTTTTCGTTGATTTATTCTTTTATCCTCATTTATGGATTTTGTTTTTTAACCGTCCTTTCATTTTTCGTCGATATGTGATGTTTGGTTTTGATGTTTTGGTTTTTTGATTACTGTTTTTTGTTGTTAGAACTTAGGTTGTTTTCAACGATTTTTTAAACTAGTTTTGATTTGATTTTTTATACTCCCTCTGTCCGTTTTTATCTATCCTAATTTCTATTTTGGTATATCCCCATTTTTATCTGTCATGCGTTACGTTTATAGAGCATACTTTTCCCTTAAACTATCAAGTATATCTTTATTTTTATAATCATAAAATCATTTTTAATACCCAAATCTTAAATAATATCACCATATTTATGGAAAAAAACTTATTCAATATCTTTGTATTAATTGTTAATCCTTTTTTAAATAAAAACATTTATGAATAGTTATAAAATTCGTAATAAACTTCTATTTATTTTAACACTAATAATTTAGTTTTGGTAATAATATAACATTAAATAGGTTTGATCAATTTGCTATCATGATGATTTATAGGATTTCCTTAATATCTTGACTTAGTCAAAGCGGACTCTTAATTTGGGACGAGGGAGTAGGTTTTATTTTTTGATAGAACTTCAATTTGTTTATGTTTATTTTAAATTTAATTCAAAGATTAGTGAAATGATATGCCTGATTTTTTGGGTCTTATTTGTTTCGGTAATGCTATTGGCCTCTCTTAATAGCGCATGACTTGGCAAGCTAAGTCAATCGGATGTCCCACTGGTTTCTCTCTCACATGTAATTATCTTTTTGTGGGTACATTTATTTATTTTATCTCTCATAATTATTATTTCTTTCCTTCTTTCTTCTTATCTTTCCCTAATTTCTGTGCCTCCCTACCAGACAACTCCATCACAAAATCTTTCAAAGTTCAAACCCAGATTGCAGAAATTTTAATTAAATCAACCCTTGTTATATGGTTTATGGATTGGTATTACCTATAAGTAACAATTGATTAACAACAAATTAGGTTTAATAAACAAGAACCTCTAAAATCAAAGATTCGATCTATTGTCCTTTCATATTGGATTAACAGAAGAACAATGGAAAATTGGTAGTTAATTCAAAATAAATATCAAACCTAATCAGTAAATCAAGGTAGAGAAGAACACAAAGCAAACAAACTTCGTATGAATTTAAAAATCAATCTCTAAATCTAAAATTACTAGTCTCGGGTCTTGGTAACGAGTTTTGATTTGATCTTGCTGATGAAGATTGGTGGTGTCGTGTGTTGGATTGTTAATAGATACTAATAATTACTATCATAAAATGGTTCATCACCACCAGTATATGATGACTGCATACTTCCAAATATAAAAAATTCGATCGAAAATTATTCCACTCACTTCCACTTCGGTAAAAATGAAAGATTTAACAAGAAGATGAAGAACGTTCTTAACAACAACCTGGTAAAGAAAATTAAGAAGGAGAATGGAATACAGAGAAATCGAAATTTTTCACAAAATGGAAAGGAAAGTTAGAGAGAAGGAAAAACGTGAGAGAGAGAAAAGCAATGAAAACTGAAAAGAAAAGAATTACGTGGTGTATCAGTGTTTTGTCTTCTAGTATAACTCAGCTTGCACGTCATTCCGAGTGCAGAATAGAGCGCTATTGAGAGAGGCTAATAGCGTTTCCGTATTTGTTTCTAGGGGTGTAAATTGGGCCGGGCCGGGCAGCCCGGCCTAATTATTAAATGGGACGGGACAGGGCGGGCACCAACTTCGCTTACCCATAAAATTAAAAAGGCCGGGCGGGCAGGGCTATACTAAAAAATAAACTACCCATGACCTGCCCAAGCCTGTTAAATAATTTGGGCTAGGGCGGGCAGTGCCGGTCGGGCCTTGAATATACAGTAATATTTTTAAACCAGGAAAAAAAAGGCAACAAATTCTTATATTTAATACCTAAATAAATAAATACTTCATGACAGAATCAATAAAATAATATTCAATATCCAAATAATCTAAATCAAAACCAAAGCAATAAAATTTACCTAAATTAATAAATACTTTTTGGATCATCTTTCAAGAGAAAACGCTATATTTTTTCACTATGATTAGCGAAATAAATTATATGCAGAAAGATATTTGGGAGAGATTGATTTATCGAGTATATTATAAAATGGAATGAAGAGGAAAGGGACAACTAGGTCGGGTAAACAGGTAGATTAAATGGGCAAACAGGTCGGGTAACTTTGACGGGCTAACGGAACGGGTAAAGGGCCGAGAAAGACTTTTTAAGTCATGGCCTTTGCCCGTCTGTTATTTAACCGGGATATCTTGCCGGAGCTAGCTTTGTAAAGGGCCACGGGAAACCATGGCTGCCATGGGACAGGGCGGTTGGTACTGGGCCATGGGCTGCCGGGCAAAATTTACACCCTTATTTGTTTCTATTTTGTTTGTCTGTATAAGTGATTGAGAACTAATTTGTTTAGGCCTTTTTTTTTGGTGTTTTCCATGTGCATTTTACTAACAACACCAAATACCACCAAAACATCACCTTCCACTAATCAACACCACCACATCTCCAAGCACCATCCGTAAAACTGCTAAAATCTACGTACCATGACCTTCCTCAAAGTGACGAGAAACACTAATATTATAATGTTAAAAAGAGGTTAAACTCCTAAAATAGGCATCACCACTAACCCTAATTAGAGCTTGGATTTTTCATAACTTCACAAATCGTGTAAAGTAATCTGTCTAAAATTTCTCCATAATTTTCTTTCTTTATCTCTTTACGGGGTTTATTATTTTGTATTTATCTATTTGAAACCTTAGCCTTAAAATATGTATATATGTTAATCAGAACAGTGAATAGAGTATGAGAAAATGGTGGATCTACGGTGAATTTCAATTCATCGAGTTTAATTAATTGATAGATAGTGTTGGAAACAATGAAGAAATAATGAAATCGGATCTCAAACAGCTGAGTCGCGGACTAGGTCGCTATCTTTAAGGTATTTCGCGACTCGCCTCTTGATTGTGCTAGCTTGAGTCAAAAATTGTCGAACACCTATGGGATAAAGCAAATGATAACTCTCTTATTCGATTTCTCTCGCACTATGAGAAATCGAACCAACAACTACTCTTTCTTCACTTGCTCGGTACTCAAAAATAGATGAAAAACAAGCTGTTTTCATCTTCTCCAACTTCATTCTTTTATAACTCAAAAAGAAATCAATACGATTTTAATGAATATAAATTCGTAATTAGTGCTCACTTGAAAATCCTCCATAACGATCAGAAAATGGTAACAATATAATTACCAAAAATTAATAGAGTTAATTAGAGAATATTAAGTACAAAAACCGTTTTGGAAATCAAGAGTTAAAACCCGCAAAAAATCGGTTTCGAATCACCGGACCTCCTAAGACCCCAAGGCCCCGCTCTCCGGATTTTTAATAAATATTATAGATATATAAATATACCTATTCAAATGCATGGGGTGAGACTTGAACCCAAGTCTATAGTGTGGGAGCCCAAAATTATACCACCACACTATTTCTCTAAGTTTGATATAATATTACAAAACTATGTTTTTAAATATATATATCTCCCAACAATCCCCCACTTATATTTTAAAACATTGAGCAAGTGTTGTATAGTTGTGCATCTGCAAAGGTGCCTTTCGACTTGAACCTCTCGCATAGTGTTAAATTTTCTAAGTACCCGGGTGACTAGAGTGACTTGCGTCTTGAACTCTAACTAATATTAGATTATTTAACACACACAACTATTTCTAGAGTAAAGTCCTTAAGTTCGCACATTAAGGCCATGTGCTTATCCCTTTTTTTAACAAATGATCTAGAGAAATGCCCAATTTCTCATAGAAGGCGGCCATACCTTCACATTCGTATAGGTGAGTCTATCAAGAATACTCCCGTGTATCCCACTCTAACTTAAGAGCTATAGAATCATTAAGAGTTAAATACTCAACTTTGTTTCCCACTTCAGGATATCATGCTATGGGAGTGCATGACTCTATCATATCATTTGTAACTTCGTCTAGTCCCTTTGAACCTATCTAGGTTGGGTATCCATTACAAATGACTCAAATTCTCAGGCCTAAGTCCCATACTTCTAGAAAATTTCCATACCTTTTCTCTAGCTAACCCTTTCGTCAAAGTGTCGGCTATATTTCCTTGGATCTTACATGATCTATTCTTACAACACAAGTTGTGAGAAATTCTCTAAGCGTGTCGTGCTTTTCGACGTATATGTCGATTCTTATTGTTATTATAACAATTATCTACTACTCCGATAGCCGCGGTACTATCGCAATAGATCAAAATGGCGGTATTGGTTTTCCCATCTTGGAATGTCGACAAATGACATTTCAGCCATCCCGCCTCTTCACTAGGCGCTTCTACTGCTATCAATTCAGCCTCCATCGTAGATTGGGCTATAATTGTCTGTTTCTTTGATCTCAAGATACGGCGCCAAAGCAATAGTAAAAACATATCCATTTGGTGGACTTGGAATCATACGAAAGAATATTCCAATTAGCATCGCTAAATCCTTCAAGGACCGCGGGATACCTTTGATAGTGTAATCCTAGGTTTGTGGTTCTTTTTAGATACCGCATAACCCTCTCAACAACATCCCGGTGTTTCAAACTAGGATTCTTGGTAAACTCCGCACAGAACTCCCCTTGCATACGCAATGTCAGGTCAAAGTACAATCAATTTGCATAACTTGTGTTGCGCCTATTATACTAGCATATTGATTGTCTAACACTTTCTCCGGTGTTCCTTAACAATTTCACGGTAGGATCAAAAGGAGTACAAACGGGTTTATAATCAAAATATTCATACTTCTTTAGGATTTTTCAATGTAGTGAGATTGATCCAAACAAATACCACTATTAGTTCTAGTTATTTTGATTCCCAAGATTACACTAGCTTCACCCAAATCTTTCATGTCAAAATTGAACTAAGCATGCTTTTAGTTTCATTGACAACGAGATAAGCTGGAACCAAATATTAGCAAATCATCCACATACAAGCAAACAATCACACATACATCATTCTCGGATTTATAGTAGATGCATTTGTCACCCTCATTTATTACGAAGTTACTTGAAATCATTAAATTATCAAATTTCTCATGCCATTGTTTAGGTGCTTGTTTCAAACCATAAAGAGATTTTTTCTAGCTTACATACTTTATGTTCTTGTCGGGGAATTACAAAACCTTCAGGTTGTTCCATGTAAATTTCCTCTTCTAGTTCACCATTCAAAAAAGCGGTTTTAACATCCATTTGATGAATAACAAGATTATGAGTAGCAACAACAGCAATCAAAACACGTATAGATGTTAATCTAGTAACAGGAGAATAAGTATCAAAAAAGTCTACGTTCTCTCGCCGCCTATAACCTTTGGCAAAACTTGTCTAGCCTTATGCTTATCTATTGTTCCATCGGGTTTGAGTTTCCTTTTCAAGACCCATTTACAACCTATTGGCTTACAACCGGGAGGTAAATCTACATAACTCCAAGTTCCATTAGACATGTGAGAATCCCATTCATTATCTGACTTCTTGCCGAGAAACTAGACTCTACTTGAGAACTAAACGCCTCTTGTAAATTAGAAGGTTCTTCTTCTATAGCGTAAAATTCAAAATCGGGATTTTTATCTTTTGTCTCAGTCCTAGCTCTTTTCTTGCATCTAGGTTCAAATTCGGTGATCCTAGTTTCTTCACTTCTAGGTTCTTCTAATCTAGACTCGGAATCAACACTAGGTAAAGTGCTAGGTGTATTACCCCACTAATTCTAGATTTAAAAGGAAATCTATCTTCAAAGAAGTCAACATCAACTGATTCAATAATAACCTTATTATTAATATCAAAGAACCTATAAGCTTTCTTGTTTTGAGCATAACCAATAAAAACACATTCATAAGCTCTACTTTCTAACTTATGTCTTTTAGGATCGAGTTTCTAACAAAAGCCAAACGACCCCAAACTCTAAAATAAGATACATTAGGTTTTCTATTTCTCCAACGTTCATAATGAGATATCATGGTTTTATTATTGGGAATGCGATTCAAAACATGGCAAACAAATAACAAACATTCACCCCACCAATGAGAAGCAGCACGAACTAAGCAAACAAGCAAAAGTAAGTTCGGTCGATTGTACGATTCTTTCTTTCAAGCTTTTCCATTCATTTGAGGATTATATGGGCGGTTCTTTCATGTATTATGCCATTAGTTTGATAAATTTCAGTAAAAGGAGCAGAATCATATTCGTGCCTCTATCACTACGAAACCTCTTAATTTTTCTACCAAATTGATTTTCAATTTGCAATAAAAATTTTAAACTTTTCAATAGCTTCATTCTTATGGCTCAAAGCAAATAAACATACGTATAATTAGAACAATCATCAATAAACATTATTATATATCTCTTCCCATTTCTAGTTAGGATACCTTCATATTCACACAAATCAGAATGTATTAAGTATAGTGGTTGGGATTCTCTTACAACAGATTTATGTGAAGTCTTAGTTATTTTTGCTTGACTGCAGTATTCACATTTTTCAAATTCATTTTCAGAAAATTCAGGAAGGACACCTAACTTACTCATGTTATTTACTAACTTTTTACCCACATGACAAAGCCTACCATGCCAAACATTAAAATTGCAAACCATATAAGCGAAAGAATCAATTTTATTCATAGCATCAACATTAAGCTTAAACATTCCATCGTAGCATAACCCTTTCCTACAAAATTCTTATTCTTAGTTATAGTGTAAACATCGGACCCAATAGTTTGATACAACCCGACCTTGTTGAGAAGATAGCCGGAAACAAGGTTCTTTCTCATTTCTGGAGTGTGAAGGACATCTTTCAAAGATAAGTGTCTTCCCGTAAGTAAACTTCAACTCTACCGTGCAGTTTCTTTCACCACGGTGTTGTGACGGTCTCCCAACAACACTTTCTTATCCTTTGTTTCAAAGCATAAGTCTTAAACATGGACCTATCAAAACAACAATGACGTGAAGCACCTTTGTCTATCCACCACCCATCGAGATCCACCAACCATGAAGAACTCGGATCGGAGACCATGGCAATTATAACGTCACCCACAACATTAGCTTGTGCGTTATTCTTTTCCTTGTTAAACCCGCAATTCCTAGCCATGTGGTTTGGTTTACCACGGGTATAACAAAGAAACTCAGTGGAATTGTCCATTTTTCGATGGGTGTTGGTTCTTGTTTTGATTAGGCCTTCCTCCTTTCTTTTGGTTCGGGTTAGGTTTCATATCCCTTTTCTTAGGTTTCAAACTTGGATGAGTCTTATTGTTAGAAACAATGAGAATCTCTTCCTTCTTATCTTGTTTCCGAGCTTCTTCCCTCAACCCCCGAGCTTAACAATCAAACTTTCAAGAGAAAATTCTTTAGTCTTGTGACGCAAAGTATTACGAAAATCTTTCCAGACTAGGTGGTAACTTGTCAATCATTACGAAACTTGAAATTGTTCATGACTTTCATACCTTCGCCACAATTTCGTGGTAAATTTTTTGAAGTTCATGAGCCACATGTAACAACCTGACCTATCATCCACCATTTGGTATCTCAAATACTAGGCTCACAAAGCATACTTCTTTGAGCCAGCTTCCTCGGTGTCGTATTTTTTTATGTAATGCATCCCACACATCTTTAGCAGTTTCAAAAGTTGAATAATACTCATATAAATCATCAGATAATGCGTTAAGAATGTAGTTTTTGCAATCAAAGTCGTCATCGATCCATTTGTCAATGGCCTTTTGTTTCTCCTCGGCAGTTTGAGAAACAACATCTTTGGCACCATCGGAAGGAGATGGATCGATAGCAGCAGCACCATCATCGGCATCGGCAACGATCTTATGCCAGTAGAAGTTTTATCGGCAGCAGGTTCCATGGTTCCGGGATGAACACTCGACACAATCATATGCGACTTCATGAGTTTGAGATAAAAGAACATCTTGACTTCCATCTTCTGAAATGCAGCCCTTCAAATTTGAATGGCTTGTTGGTATCATCAACGCGCTTCCTTTCAACCTCCATATCAAAATCAATATACCTTAAAATTGTTGGAAACAATGAAGAAATAATGAAATCGGATCTCAAACAAAGTGAGTCGCGGACTAGGTCGCTATCTTTAAGGTATTTGCGACTCTGCCTCTTGATTGTGCTAGCAGTCAAAAATTGTCGAACACCTATGGGATAAAAGCAGTGATAACTCTCTTATTCGATTTCTCCGCACTATGAGAAATCGAACCAACAACTACTCTTTCTTCACTTGCTCAAGATTACTCAAAAATAGATGAAAAACAAGCTGTTTTTCATCTTCCTCAACTGTTCTTTTATAACTCAAAAAGAAATCAATACGGTTTTAATAAATATAAATTCGTAATTAGTGCTCCTTGAAAATCCTCCATAATGAGTCGAAAACGGTGAACAATATAATTGCAAAAATTAACGAGTTAATTAGAGAATATTAAGTACAAAAACCGTTTTGGAAATCAAGAGTTAAAACCCAAAAAATCGGTTTCGAATCACCAGACCTCCCAAGACTCCAAGGCCCCGCTCTCTCCGGATTTTTAATAAATATTATAGATATATAAATATACCTATTCAAATTCATGGGGTGAGACTTGAACCCAAGTCTATAGTGTGGGAGATTATACCACCACACTATTTCTCTAAGTTTGATATAATATTACAAAACTATGTTTTTAAATATATATATCTCCCAACAGATAGACAAGCAAGTTTAATTCTGATGAAGAGAGTGATTAACTGTCATCAGAGTGGGTAATGAAAGGTGGAGAAATTGAATGATAAATAGTTCTTATTTGATTAGGATGGTTGGGTTTGAGATGGATTTGGATTTGGTAGCAGAGTGATTAGAGTTTGTGTTGTATTTGGGAAGTTTTGACAAAAACATGAGGTATACAGTTAATGACTTGATGACTGAGAATCCTTAAAGGATGATAAATGATGTGATTCGTGAATGCAGGGAAGAAGCTATACATGGAATAATTACAGCTTCAACATTAGTGTTTGTATAAATGCTCCAGCGACCAACTCCACTGCCAAGTCTTGTTGCTGCTGTTGACTATGTTTTGTATGGGTATTTGGTGATGAGTTAGAGGTGCTTAAACACGACAATGGATGATGGCGCAACAAACTTCGTATCAGCCGTCTCTCCGGCTTCAAAATTTTGCAGACTGAGTAGGAGGCGAGTGGGATGTGGAGGAAGAAGATATTCTTTTCCTTCAAGGGTAAAATCGTAACATTGAATAATATTTTAATATAAATTGGAAAAAATAGAATAAACTTTGGTCAAACGTTGACTTTGACGGTCAACGGCTAGTCTAGGTGCCAACCCTTAATATTTTAAATATTGGGTACTAAAGATAGGTGTTGGACATTTGTTGGGTACCAAACGTTAAATAACCCTTAAAAAAATTAAGCAACAAAACTTTGAACATGCAACAAATTATTTTAGGGTTTAGAAAATAAAATCCATTTTTCAACTGAACTAAATTAACAAAAACTCTAAATCTAGTGTCGTAAAAAATTTGATTACCAATATACATAAGTAACAGCTGAGCTAGATGAAATTCTTGAGTTCCAGATCTAAAAATTATTCGTTTGGTTCATCTTGTTCCGTATTAAGAATATCAAACCTATTTTGAAGTGAATCTGAAGTTAGGGGTTACATATTGGTTTTCAATTGAAAAGATGCAGGACGGTGATGACATTTGAACTATTTAAAATCTTTCTTGAACGATTTTTCTTTTTTGAAAGAGGTAGGGATTGACGAGGTGTCAACTCGCAAATAATATTTTTCTACTTCTTTTTACACTAGCAAGTAATATAGTGAAAGCAGATTCGTCCCAAGGGAGGTGTGAAGTAAAAGTTGTTATGCAAATACTCTTAGCAAAGAAGATTTTTGTTGTAGAAATTCTGAAAATTGTAAAGTTGTATTCAAATATGAGATGGAATTGATTAAGGAATCATTCTCGACCACGAAACATAAACCAAATTGATATATATCATGTTCCTCGCATTATCTTGTTACTAACAACCCTAGGATAATTAGTACGCTCAACTATCCCGTTATTATCCCCTAAGCTCACCGGATACGGAAGCGCTCGACTCACCGGATTCTACTTGCCAAGTTTCCTAGAAGTACGCTCTCTAGGTGTGACTTAAACAAATGCTCTAAGTTTTTGAGATAAGGTTGCTCCTAGTGATGAGTTCAAAAGCATGAATCACCTACTAGTGTCAATTTCTACATATGGGCATTTAACAAAATCCCATCATCAATACCCACATATTGCTACTTGTGTTCATCTTCTCTAGACAATTACGGGTCGAAGAAAATCTAAACTAGCAATAAGACTATGAATCAACTATTTAATTTCGAACTTAAACAATTGACAAACAATCCATAAACATTATTAGCATGGTAGAAATCAAACAATAACTAAACTTGCGAGAAAACGAGCTATTGCATATCAATTATAGGTTCATATTTTGGGCTTTGAAATCACCCTTAATCAAAAATAGTTTTAGTTACTCATAAGTATGGAGTTCATCATCATAATAAGCATTTAAATAAAATAAAGAAGATGAAAATATAAAAACGAAAGCAAACCCTAGTTGCGGCTCTCTCCCAAAAACTCCAAGTAGAATACGTGATACGTAATATCAAAGTTGTAGAAAGACTTCTCTTTTATAGCTCATCTTGTTCCAAAATTAGGTCTAGTATTAAAAGGACCAATAGATAGAAATCCACCAAGACCATGTGTGAGAAAAACTCATGTGAAAATCTGCTCTAAAAGTGGTTGGCCAGGAAAATCGGGATCACCCGTCGGAATCCGGTCACTGTTGCCGGAATTTGTCACCGGCAAACTGTCTCTGGCCACCTGAATAATCAGAAATAGTCACCAAGCAATTGTATACTTCCAACACCTCACTCTACCTCTCTGCAGTCCATAAATTCACAAAAAGAAAACATACAAGCCAATCCCTTGTTCTTGCGAAAACAAACCCAAAAGCCCGACTCCGAACTCATATATCCCGCAGCTAACTCTTGAATCCAACACGTTCTACCTTTATGATTCACTGAAATATTGTGATTCAAGCTTCAAGTTCCGAAATCCGACACCTGGAACTACTACCACCGGCTCACCATTCTCACTGCGTTTTCGCGCTGTTTCCAGTACTTCTAGCTCTGCAACCTGAATACTGCATACAACTCCCCGTGACTTATACGTAGTCCCAATAGCAACAACATGAGTTGGATCCTTTATGTAGCAACAAGATCCTCATTCTACCAGTTTCAATGTCTAGCATTTAAGCCAAACACCAACTATAACCACCATCTCGCAACTTCCCATTGTCGCAACTTGACTCTTGCATAACATGTAACTCATCACCGCATCACTCCCTTCAAATGCTCATCACTACCAATCCTACAGACCATCCATCTAAATCTAAGCCATAAACCGCCACTTGAACGCCACTTGAATCGTAGCTACAACACCATCTGTCTCATATTACAACCGGTGGTATAAGATCGAGCAAAGAACCGCAATTGTTGCTTGTCCATTTTGTGAGATGTGTTCGAAGGGTTTTGATGTTCATCTGCGACTCGGGTGGAATTCTCAGGCGTAAAGCTACAAACCGGTGAAGCTCTTGGACTGAATGAGAGTCTCCCGATCTTTGTTGAAGCCGATTTGGTGATATTGTAGGAGGCTGTCTTTGTGGGACTGATGATGCGGTGTGATGGACTGTGCAAGTGGAATAAACGCACCTTTGTTGTAAAAGATTTGAGTTGCAACTGCAGTGAAGATGCAGTTGAACAGTGGGGATGGAATAGAAGGATATATGTGGTGCTGTGTGTGAAGCTACATAATTACAGTTGTGGCTAAAGGAATTAGCTGCTTCTTCGTAAGTCACCAGCAATCAACCAACTCCTCTAATGCATCAAGCTTCTCTTCTTACTTGCAAGTCATATTCAACACCATCTCCCTGAGCTAATTCACTCATTTGCGGCTTCACCTGCAATTCATATTCGCAAGTACATCTCATTCTCTTGTTCTTCATCCTGTTCAGGCCATTGTCATCCCACGAGACCCATTGTTTCTCGGCATCCACTTCACTGCAGCTCATACCTGTAATACATTCAGTTCAACCACCAACACAAGAACTCCATTCCAGCCTTGCCTGCAATCCATGGCTCCAATATGCTACATAGTTAACTAAGTTATTTCAGCCGCAACAGATCAAACACCATCTTGAAACAAGTAGTACCAACATTACGTGTCTTCTTGATAATTCAATTCAACCACTTCCCCGCACCCGATTCATTTCGCAGCCAAGCAATCACACACATGGACTCAAAGACCATCAACACCAGCTGTGCCATTTAACTCCAGTACCCGCAACCATTCATACCCAAGCTAACATCAGCTGTAGCTCCTTCTTGTTCATCTGCTATTGAAGTGACAACACAATCAACTCGACACAAAGTTGCATCAGCTACACTTCAGTCCTCCATTGCATTCTTTGCTCGGCTCTTGCCTACAATTTCTACTTCTCACAGACCCACCATATCATCTTCCTTGTCTTGCCAGCTGCTAGAACTCAGCTCAATCTCTTCATTGCTGGACACCAGAACATGGCGAATAGCTACACAAACCATCGCAAACAACAACCCTTGAAGATAGACTCAGCTAGAGCTTGGAATAGTGAAGAAAAACTCATTCAGGCCTTTAGTCAAACGCGATGTGTGCGCAATCCTGGTGGTGTAGGAGATGAATATGTTGAGTGTTTTTTAGCGCTTCCATGCTTCGATCTCCCTGCAAACTCTGGTTTACTCAACACAAAACCTCTCCTCTCTGAGCCGCCATCTCGGTTCTCAGTTTCAGGTGAAACTACTAATGATAAGAGAGAAATAAAGCTTCTCTGAATTCTAGGGTCGTATAAAAATATGCAAGTGGATACAACCACCCCTGGTGAATTGGCTAAGGGGGTTCCCAGATGACTCTAGGCACCCTAAGAGTTGATACGAGCCGCCAAGGAATGACAACTCCTCTTTCTCCATTGTGCTTCCAATAGCGCTTGCCTGTGCAGCGACGATTCTGCATTCCTTGCTCCAAATGAACGCTTTCTTCTTTCTCGAATTCTTTCACCAACAACATCCATCTCTTACTTCTCAAATCTACTTCTTCTCTTCAATTTTTCTTCATCACTAAAGCGGTAGTGCTTTTCGGACAGAATATTTGCATCACTAAAGCCGACATACTTTTAGAGCAGAGATGAAGAAATAAAAGCAAATAATGAGAAATAATCCGCCTCCAACAGCAGTTGTACTCGAAATGATACTTTTTCCATGTTTCCTCTTCTTTTGTTCCAAATGACTCCAAAGTACCTAAACACTCAAAATCAAACATAAGATACAAAATTTACAAGAAAACATAGCAAAGAAAGCATAAACAATAGATAAATATTAAGGTGTTTTAGACACCTATCAGGGATCTAGAGCAACAATGAAGTGGAAATGAGTTAAAACTTGTAAACAAACTCGGCTAGAAAATAGAAGTGATAGGATAGAAAATATAGGTTTAGAAATTTTCCTTTACCCCTCTCGAAGAATCTTCTACGAAGATATCATGCAGCTGAGGTGTGGAACAAATACTATAAGATATAGAAGTGATGGTCAGACATCGTCTTTTGGAAAGTGTTTTCCCTGTACTTCATAATTTACCAATAGAGAGAAATGCAAGACTGTCAGACATGATTACAATTGAAACTAGTTGGAAGTTCAACTTCAAAAGAAATCCCTTCGGTTCTGAAACAAATCACTGGATTCCTTATCGGATACCCGAAGGTGGTCTCTGCACAGTTCTTGATTCTTTACAGTCAAGTCTTTGTACACCAAATTGGTAGCTGCAGTTGTATTAGACATCTTTCCCCATCTGTTCATATGGAAGCATGCAATTCCACCAAAAATCAACTTCTTGGTGTTTAATACAGGTAAAACTGAATACAGTGGACATATTACAGCTTAAATGATTGACGCTGCACAACTATTGTGTTCTCTGTGGTAATGACATCGAAACACAAGAACATCTATTTCTTCACTGTAAAATAACTTATATTATATGGTCAGCGAGTATACCTAACTTATAATATATTATAAGTTGGCTAACCTTTGACATCATTCAAGTTTCTCAAGCTCAGGAAACTATATTTGGAGCCTCATACCTGCGGCAGTTGTCAATACCATTTGGAAAGAAAGGAACCGTAGTCATATGTTTGAAGCAAAACATCAATCCAAGATGGATCTTTGAACTTGTAACGAAAGTTAATCATTAGTGTTGGGTGGGCGGATGCAACAAGACATATGGTGCATTTAAACTTTGCAAATTCTATCCTCACTAATTGGGATGCAATTTTTACGTAAGTTTTTCATTTCTTTTTATACTTCTAGTAGAGCCCCTTGTACGTTCTCCTATCTTATACAAGCTTCTCTTCTAATTAAAAAAAATATAGAGGTAGATTTTTGGAACAACAAACAAGGTTGACATCTATTAAAAAAATATGGGCAGCCACACTCACGAGTGCCACACTTAGTGATCTGAACTATATGGTGACTCACAACTGTTTCAGATTGTTACGAGTTTTGAAACCTAGAGGAACTATTGCAACTAATTTGCAATAGGATTTTTCAGTTGCAAATTCGCAACAAACACTAAGCCGTTGCAAAATTTTGTTAATAAATATCACTATGAATGTCTAAGATCCTATTAATACATCAAGAATTGGTCTCACTCTAATTGATCATATGCAGTACAACAAGCGAAGTAAGGGGAACATATCTTTGAAAGTTTGCTTTCAGATGAGCAACCGAATAGAATGAATATAAAATCATCTTTGAAAGAAATTTTGCACAACCAAAGTGCTTTGATGGAAAGATATGCCAAGTAAGGGAGTGCGGATAAAATATAAGCTCTGATTTTGGAAACCAATCTTAGGTCTCACGTTAATTTTAAAGTTATTGCCTTTTTTTATCGACTGTATCATCATGTAATAATGTAAAGAAGCTAATATTGCCTTTTTAAATACCATAGCAAAACATTTGGAAAGTAAAAATCTAAGCCATTTCAAACAATTTTTACATCATATATAAATTGTAATCTTGTAACTATCTTTAATGGGAAAAACAGTCGAAGCAAAGCAAAAAAAAAAAAACAACTACTATGTACCATGAGAAAATCGGTTGTGCCCTGGTTTACGCACTGCTCATACTCATTTTTCTATAAGAAAGTCAAAACGGGAAGGCTATGGGGCATGAATTTGTCCACCGTATGTATGGCACATCTCAATGAAGAAAACTTGAAATGGTAATTGATGTAGTTCGGAAGCTTTTAACTAAAAATAAAATTGTGCAACGGATAAAAATTGAAAAGTAACTGATAGATGTTCGGACCTCGAATTATTCTTACGAATAACGACTATGAACAAATGATCCAGACCTCGTAACTCTGAAGAATCACAGCTATGGATATGATGATTATTTAGACCTCATGATGAACCTGAGACTATGAATAAAAATCAAGATATAGTTAAACCAAGTTTAACAATAACAAAATTATTATTATTAATCGAAAGAGTCTCCCAATTTTCGTTTTTGAAGCTCCTTATATATATCTTGAAATAAACTTCTAGACTTTTCTAAAAATACCCCGAATAATAAATATGAATTTTAATTATTTTTATACTAAAATATCATAAATAAAATACAACAATAATAGGAAAATAATAGAGTTAGCTTTCATAAATCTCCCTACATCAATAATCCACAAATTTATCGTGGAATTACCGTTTTTCTGTATCATTGAATCATACAAATTTACTATAGCCTGTTTCTAATCGACAAAGCACAAGTGTCAATACCAAATTACAGTTATATGGAAGAAATTTAGTCCGAATTTCCTTTCTAAAAAACCAAACACAAAGATCTTTTCCGCATAGTCGATATAACTTTTTTCACATTATCTTAGGAAGAAACTTAATTTGTCCTAATTTCCTCTTTAAAAAGCCAAACACAAAGATCTTTTTCGCATAAGTCTGGTATGATTATTTTCACATTATCTTATCATTTCGGTATTAATTTTACAAAATCCAAACTACAAGAATTTTGTTCTCATAAAAATCTACTTTCCTTTTGGGTTGGTGCATTCTGAGACACCAACTATCTATTAATTTTAATTTTAACCGTTAAATTCAACAATCCAAAATGGTTGATGACCGTTAAACATCTTGGATTATGGTCATTCATTTTTTGTAAGAATATAATAAAACACTTTAAAACGAGCCCTATCACCAAAAGTTTAACAACCAATTGTAGTTCAAGTTTTATGAGAATACTGGAGCAAAAATTGTAAGAGAATGTGAGAACAACCGTATCAGCAGACCTTAGGCTAAGTCCTATGGGCTAGATTGGACTGCTAGATTGGCCAAAAAGTGTTGCAAATCATGAAAAAAGTGTGGGAAAAAAAATAACACTCAATCTGGGCTACTTCTCTCTCCCTAGCATTTGCTCATGAGCCGCACTATCGGCGAGATTGAAACCTTAGAATAGTGCGGCGCTCAAAAGTGGCTATAAAGTTCGAACCATTCGGCGTTGAAGAAAAGATATGGAAAAAAAAGAAAAAAAAATGTAGATGGAGAGAGGAAGTGATGTATAGGAAAGAGAGAGGAAAAAGTGGGGGAGAGAGAGGAAAAGGTGGAAAGAGAAGTGAATAATTAGTTTTAAAAAAAAATTGTGGAGAGAGAGGAAAAAGGTGGAGAGAGAGGAATACGCTGTTCGGTTCAGCGTTCGACGCCGAATTGTTAGGGGTTTCACTGCTAGATTGACCATCTCATAGGGTTAGGAGGTTGCCCAAGCTGACGTGGATGGCCAATCTAGCAGCTAGATATCTAGTCCATAGGACTAAGCCTTACCCATATGATAAAATCTTATATTAATAGAAGTAGCATACGTGTTTTCCTAGGACCGATTTGGTTTTTTTCATTATAAAGCAATATGATCGATACAAACGCCATCATATATCAACCGACATTCAAAGAAAATAAAAATACTCAAATAAAAGGACCATAGTACTCCATGTTGGTTATTGCTATATGCATGCTGCTTACTCCGGTTGCAGCTAGCTTGCAATACCAGGAGTATATTAGTTAAGCCATATAATTACTCACTATATGTTGCAGGGAATAATAATGAACCAGAATCATCGTCTGGAGTCGCCGAAACTGATGGTCCTGGTGATAACACGTACTTGCATGGTTTCTGGCCTCCTGGTACTTGCATGGTGAACTCTATTGGACAACTAGGGGTACATGGTGGGGGTGGTGGGGGTTGTGATGGAGGTGGAGGTGGAGGTGAAGGAGTTTTACAACAACACTGCTCACGCCATGTATACGTAGCCGGAGGAGGATAAGTATAACCACCTGCTACACACTCCTTTCTTGCCATTGAAAGCCCTATATCTTTGCACCCTTGCTCACATTTAGGTTCACTAATGCATTCTGTTCCATTAGTATGCACAAGTACAAGATATGTTTGTCCAGCTGTGCATATATTATATTCATGAGGATAACCTCCGTGAAATTCGGACTCAGCTTGAGGAGCAGGAGGAGGACGGGGTAGCGACGGGGGAGAGGATGGTGATGGTGGCGAGCTTCCACAGCAACACCTGCATTTAATATCGTTATTCGTCTCTAGACGGCACCCATAATCTACCTGCGGAAGTCCCAAGATCGAACACTGCGCATCACACCAATCCGTACAATACGTGCAAGTTGTCCCTGGGGGAAGTGGTGCCCTGCCGGTTGAGTCTATGTAGATATCTCCAGGTACGCAGATGCTCATCCATGCTGACGCCGTCCCTATAAATATAGTGCACAGATAACGTTATATATCTAAATGTGCAACCATTTGGAAAAAAAAAAAATGAACAAACTAATGAACCAACGAAATGGAAAGCTAATAGGCGTACGTGCAAATCTTACCAAGAGAAACAAAGAGACATATGATGATTGCAAAGAAACCAGGAGATCTTCCTCTGGTTAGTGACATCTTCCTCTAGTGATTTACTAGTTTTACTTAGTGGGTGGATCTTGGAGACTCCATACATTGCTCATTATATAGGCAAAAATTGTTGCGATGTATTCCAATATTTTAATTAACAATGTACAACGTATTTTTTAATATTTAAAAGACTCACACAAAAAATCATGTTGTATTTCAATAATTAATTAACAATGTACGGCATATTTAATCGATCAGAGGAAAAAATCGTGCGACGTATTCCGGTATCTTCTACCAGTGCACGACTTGATAAACTCAAGGTAAATATTACTGAAAGTGAATTAGTAAAACAGCCTGTCAATTTATTGGTACTTGATATCTGTGTTTGTGTGCCAGATTTTAGCGACATTTCTCACATGTTTCTCGAGAAGATATATTTTTGCGTGTGATTGCGACCAGGAGCGCACACAGGGACGGACTCAGTGTTCTTCTTTAGGTAGGCTGGAATGTCATGGATTGTCAAGGCGCGGTCGAACTTAAGTCATAACTTGAGCCACTCACTCACTCGACGGATTTACTAAAACTAGAGCAGGCAACTCTGTCTAAATCGTGCGACTCTTTTTTTCCCTCACATGCTTATGAGTAAATGTCCCTTGGAAGAATGAAAAACAATAAATGCTTGGTTAGTTTACCGGAGATAGCTGATGCCACAGCACGTTGCAGCGGAACTTGAAATCTACTATACTACATGGCAAACAATTTTGTGTATAAGAGCGCCTCCTCGAAAAAATGTATCTCTGGACTCTCGCTCTCCCTCTAGAGTGATAAAGTTGGTAAGGAATAGTTACTAGAGTGATAAATTTGGTAAGAAGTATTTATACTGATGTCCTTGTACATATGTAGAAGAACCCGAACGTATATATAATTATCATCACACGGTGACGTCAATTTTTCTATAAAATTCAAACCGAAATAAGTTTAAAGCCGATTTTTTGGTGGCATGTTCCTTTTATAAAGCTCTACTTTTCTACCAAAATTGAGTGCATTCCGAGACACGAAACTTCATCATCCAAAAATTTTAATTTCAACAGCTAATCTTCAACAATTGATATTCAAAATGGTAGATAGTACGTAGTCTTATACGTTTCAGAATAAACTTATTTTTGGTTGGGGTGTAGAGATTTATAAGAGGAACATGCTATCAAAATATTGCACACGCTAACAACAATCTCACTCTTGAGAGGTTTCGAAATGATGAGTTATCTACTCGTCTCAAGAAGACTCAAGAAGAATTGAAAGCTTCTACCTCTTGTTGTAATGAGTTTGAGGTTAGTGAATCATTGCTGAGAACCGAGCTTTCACTCTTGTTTTCTCAACTTAAAACTGTTCAAGACCAGTGGCAATTCAAGAGTGGGTTACTCTATCCCGGTCCATGCCTTTTCACCCGGAAAGTTCTTGAACAAGTTTCTACCGCTCTTGAAGATTCAGGCTGATGCGAGTTGTTGAAAATGATTCAGATGACAAAAATGATAATCTTGAATAGATTTCTTTTAAATTCGTCAATTAGTACTCTTTCATTCTTATTTAGCCTGCATTTTTTTTCCTAGGATATCTCTCTGTAAGGCTTTCTTTTGAACTTTAATGGAGAATTTATTATAGTGTGTATATTTTGTCTTAACATTTTCACTCTTTTTTAATTTGAAGGAGTTTTGTGCTTTTATGCTAATTTTTTCTTAATTGCTTTACGTATAAGATCGAGCTCGAATAATTTGATCTTTTTAGATCTGTTAGAGCATTGCTCGGTCGAACTCGCAAGCGTTGCTATCTCAAGCTTGTTTGTCAAGTTTAGTTGCCAAAACTATAAGTCTTGGTTTCTAGTCTACTTATAGCTAAGTCTCGGATTAGGATAGAAAGTGTAGTTGAGCTTTAGACTTCACGGCGTTCATCGATTGAAGACGAAAAACTACTAAGGAGAGCTTGTGGAACTTCACCAACAAAAGGTATGTGGAGACTTGAACTCATCTATCACTCAAAAGTTTATCTACTCTATCTCCTATTTGAGACAAAAGTCGTATAGCTATATAGACTTCGATTATACATATTTGATATTTCGAGCTGAGTTTAACTCGCTTACATATTTCTCGAAATATGTGTTGATAAGCTTTCGCTTTAACCAAGTTCATCTTATATTCTTGACGAAAGTTAAAAGATGATCATGTGAAAATCGCCTGGTAACATCTTACATGATTTTTGTGAGACAGTCATTTGATGTAGACTCGGAATGTTTCGCATTGATCATTCAATCACTTGATGTGTGAGACAGCTACTCTCGTCTTCTAAGAATGTTTCAATGATTGAAATGAGAGTTTAGAACAAATTAACCATGAATGGATATAACACAGTATGCTTAATTGTATGCTAACTGTTGCAAGTTATTCCAAGTCCGGGAACCATGGTATACATACCCGTATGCGTACTAGTTGGTTAATGAAATATTTAAAGTCCGGGAACTTAGTATGCGTACATGTTCGCATACTGGCATAAGTTCAAGTTCCGGAGTTCAATTGATTTTGGTGGTATGCGTACCCGTTCACGTACTGGCGAACCCAAACTTAGTCCGACCATTTAGGTATGTGTACAAGTTCGCATACTTGAGTAGGTTATGTTCTAAAATCGGTTTATTCATCAACTAATATATTTATATAATAAGGAATGCAATCTTTTGTAAACCGTGGCTATAATGTTCATGAATTTATTCGAGTGAATCAAAATCGATTTTGCTTCAATTGTGTCTTGTATACTTCTATGAGAATATAAACAATTGAACAAATCTAAAACTAGTTTCATTTGAGTCATTTGAACTAGTTATGGTTAAGATGAATAAGGTTGATATGAAAGTGTTCATATGTATAACTTCGGTTAATTATTGTTGAGCCAACAAGGTGTACACGTTTAGGTATGGTTACCTATATCTAAATGAAGTCACTTTTCATTTGTGTGTAACAAGCTAAGTTCGATCTAACGGTTGAAAGATATTAGCTTGAGTCTAATCGGGTTTTCATCTAACGGTGAATATTGAATGCTTTGTTTTATGAGATAACTCTTTTGTGAGCTTTCTTGGTTTGGAAGTTTCTTAACTTCCTTTTGTAAATATCCTGTAAATATCTTTTTTCCTTTAATATATCCTTCCTTTCTAAAAAAAAAAATATTGAATGCTTTGTTACCAAGGTAACATTGATCGCAAACCCGATTTGAAGACTATATAAGGGAGAACTCTAGCAACCGGGAAACCTAATCCCCACACCTCTTGTATGATACTAGTTGCGACTAGAGTCGATTCTCCATTAAACTAGGTTTTTCTTAAAACCATTATAGGTTAACGACCTAAAGACTTCATTGGGATTTTGAAGCCAGGCCCAACTATTTTCTCTGTAGTTGCGTGTTCTGATCTTGTTGTTTTCTATCGTATTGGGTACTATCTTCTTTTAGATTTGCTCGAGATTTAATCTCCAATAGGAAAGATAAAAAGTAGTCACAAACCCATAATGCACATACAAAGAGTACAATAATTTGAAACTACTTTTCTTACCTCTATCAACTACAACTGCAACTTTGAAATCAGATTAACCTAAAATCAAAATCAAACAAAAACAGTTAATACAAAACTAATTATATCCCAAACCAAATCATAGTATCTAGTAGCAGTAATCGACATCAAATCATACATGCAATTTTTTTTTTTCGGAAACTGAAAATCAAAACCTTAAAAAATCACCATCAAAACCAAAATCTTCACCAATACTTGATGAAGTAGAAGATGAAAATCGTGTTTACCTCTTTGAATCTTGTGTTTAAACCTTCAAACTCAGAAAACCCTAGTTTTCTTCTTCTCAGATTTTTTGATTGTTGAAACTAAAAATAATTCTAATGAGATCGGTTACTGAGATTTATATAGATTGACGGTTTATTTTTCAGTTTTGATCGACGGTTCTCTTTTGATTTTTGATTCAGTTTTTTTTCTTCTGCAATTACAGAACGAGAGAGAAGAGAAGAAGGAGAGAGATCGTGCTTTGTCTCGTAACGGCTACTGCACTAAATGAGCTGTAACGTTATAATGTTGGAATATATTCAGGGGCATTATAGCAACCTAACAATCCGAGATTTTTAGGGGAGAGTATTTTTAATTTGGGAGCATATTTTTGGTAGGCCTCTATTATAGAGGTATTTAATTAATGTACCCCAATTAATATCCTGGCGAGATTGGGGTATACCCAAACTAATTGGGGTATACCCAATAAGACAAAATCTGGTCATTATGAAGTAAAACCAAGCCACCCCTTAACCTTGTATTTTCTAAATGGCTAATATGCCCTTGTTTAATTAACACTAAAAATTCGATTAGGTTAATTAATTGAGTTTAGATTAAAATTTTGAAATTATGAATTGATAGGTTAAACCTTTTATCTCGTCTTATGAGTTCGATTTCGATCAAAAAATTTAGTTTTGAAAATATGAAAGGTCGGCAGGGTCCAGGTTCGAATAAGGTGCCGACTAAGATCCATGAAGCAGTCTGCGTTTGAATAGGATGCCGACAACGTTTAGCCGGCATGGTCCGCGGATGAATGTCGCCGACAATTTTCAAGCCGGAAGGGTCTTTGAATGAATAATATGTCGACTATCTTGGGCCAAAGCAATCTAACGGTCGGCATGTAAATATTTCCTACCATGCCTTGGCTATAATGTCATCGGCATGCACATAATTACAAACACCGCCGACTCACCTATAGTCGGCATGCTAATGATTTATAACATTGCTTAGGCCTGTAGTTATACCCAATAGAAAACACAATATGGGAAGATGTAATTCACTTTATTCATACAATTTTGGTTACTACATTGATTGAAACATAAAACCTAACTCCTTGTCGACGGAAAAACGAATGCACTTAGCATGTGCATCAAACCTTTAAACCCCTAGGCGACCCTAGTGGACGAGTTATAGTCTCGTGAGGGTTTACATAGAGGTCTACCCACAAAACCTATACAAAAACTTCTAAAGCCATCAGTCTTCGTTCGAGGACGATAAACCCTCCATCATCTCCGGGGCATACTCCGGGATTTTGGATTCCATGAATTGATAGCTTGCATCGATTGCGAATGCTTCCCCCTTTTCCTCCAAGTAGCGCGCTTTGGCGACTTCATGCTACAAAAATATAACACAAACTTACTTTGTTAGTGGTGTTTAGTAGGAAGATCAAACAACATTGATCACGTAAAATAAACCACAAAAAAACTTACAAATTGTTCAATGGATAGGTTAAAGTGGGGAGCGTTGAAAATTGGTTTTTGGATAGCTAAATAAGAAAGTATCGCATTTTCGATGACTAGGTGCCTATCATGGACTTGTTGAACACTTCTTCCATTAGGATTTCCAAATTCTTGGCTAAATTTGTTGTGTACCCTAGCCCAAAAGGTTACGGAATCCACCCTTACGGAGGATTGACGTCTAACTCGAGTTTCCACGTACCATGCTTTGGTGATTGCCAAATCTTCGTTTGAATCAAATGATGCCATTTCTTGTATGTAGAGAGCTATTTGGTGAGTTAGATGGAGTGTATGATGATATGAGCTTTGGAGAGTATATGCAAATAGTTGTGTGTTGTTTTGTAGAGATAAGTAGTGTATTTATAGGATGGTGCCCAAATTTGGCCGTTATAGTGCATAAGTACAAGTCAATCAATGCAATTGTACTTTCAAAAAATTTGAATTTTAAAATTGTCGGCGAGGTTTTTATTTGTCAACTATTCCGACCAAGTCCGTCCGGCATGGTCATGATTTTTTTACCATGCCGACCTTATATGATTTTAGGCATCAGAAGAACATTTTCTTCTATGTATCCGCCGGGAATGTATTGGTCATTACCATGCCGTCTATGATTTTTCCGGCATGGTCGGAATTTTGTTACCATGCCGATCTTATATGATTTTAGGCATCAGGAGAACATTTCTTCTGTGTATCCGCCGGGAATGTATTGGTCATTACCATGCCGGCTATGATTTGGCCGGCATGGTGGGAATTTTGTTACCATGCCGACCTTTGATGATTTTAAGCATCAGGAGAAGGTGTTTGCTGCAAAAGTTAGCCGGCAAGGTCTATAATATAATACCCTGACGGCTTATTAACAGCCGGCTAGGTTTTGATCTGATTACCGCCGACCCGGTATGCAAATAATGTCGTTGTCGTGGCCTAGGCTCGTGAGTTCAAAACCCCGTCGGCCCCGGTGTGGTCGGAAATGTAACCTAAAATAAGCATGCCGGTATAAGTATTGAAACATAGCTAAACAAACCATTCATTCAACAACTAGAAATCCAACACTTGTTGTCCAAAATACGAAAACCTTAAAAAAAACATTTGTCCAACCGTTAACCTTAACATTTGTCCAACACAACTTAAAGAAATAAACTAGAGGCGCATTCATTAATGACCACGACCCCGTTTAGGAACACCACCACCGCTACTACCTTCACCACCACGACCACTACGAGCCCTCTTTTTGTCACATTCATCTTGGCTTGTGCTTCCCTCCTGGCTTTTTCTTCCCTCTTTACTTGACCTCACTTGCCCGAACAATTGATGGCATCCTCATTGTCAACATTGCTAGCAAAGTCAATTTGCTTACTTTGCTATTCAATTGACAAAGGCTCACCGCTTTCTCTCGCGCAACACATCACCTTCACAAGGGTCTTCAAATGCTCCTTCTATTTTCAATTAAACAACAAACAATTAATAGAATGATTCGATAATGTAATCTTAAAACAATAAGAGCGAGCAAGTCTAAAATACTTACAATGCTCTTAAGACTTGTTCTTTGGGTCTTTCGATGCCATCTTCTTTTTACGAGTCAATTCTTCAGCACTTGGTTCCCTAATCACAGTAGGACGAGCCCAACCCAAGCACCACGTCATATGTTTCTCACTAGCTTCATGACCGGTGGTCACCTCGTCCAAAAGACTCACATCGATTTTACGACCACGTCTATCGTTCCAATGTTCTTGAACCGGTGTTGGAGTGTAAGATACGTTAATAGTTTTTTGGGACGTGGTGCATTCAGCCTGTTCACAAGAAAGAACGACTTTTCTTCATCGAAATGAGGTTCTTCTTGGACGTAACCCAATTGTCGCATTACCGATGTGGATCGTACATTGAATATCCACCGGAGCACAACAACAAGGGTCCATAGTATAATGCAACTTCATCTCCCCTTTGGATTAAACCTTGAGTTCTAGCATCTAGATACGGATCAAATATCACCTCCTCATGATCAATTTGTCGATGGCGATTCGGAGTTTGATAAGATTTTGTGGCATATCCTCATCCCGAGTACCCTTAAAACTGTACCTTTGCGCTCTTGGCTTATTAACCGCAACATTCGCATCCACTTTGATGTAGGAGTTGGCTTTCACCAAAGAAGGGAAGTGCAAATATATCCAAACTTATGCAAAAAAAAAAAAAAAATTAGTAAGAATCTTATCTTACGAGAATTTTGCAAATATAAATGATTTAGACAATAAAATTACTCGGAAGAGACATATGTTTCGTTAACTTGCGCAAAGTGAGTGCCCTAGAACCCTTTGTCAACTCATTGTTCAAGAAGGCGACCACCGCAGTATTCCCAAGAATACTCATACATCTTATCTAAGGGATCCAATAGTTGCATATAATCGGCGTCGACCAAGCTTCCGAAACTATCGGGAAGATACATTTGCCCAGGACGTATAGCAAATAAGGCGACGCGGTAGCATTGATTCGCACCGGGTTCACCCTTCCTTCCTTATCAAAGATTTTTTTGGTCTCACATAATGTGTCCCTCAACTTCTTGATTAAACTTCTTGCTTAGACGACTATCCTTATTCTCAAGTATAGCCTCCGTCTCAACCCGATTCCAACCGAACAATTTCGCTCAATTTGTAAATATCCTTGAAATCAAAATTATCATCGAAGCCCTCACTGAATGCTTTTCCATCAACCTTGAGGCCTAGAATTTGATGAGAATCATAGGGAGTTATCACCATCTCACCGAATGGGAATAACATTGTATCAGTCTCTCCGTAGAACCTCTCACAGAATGCAGATATGGTAACTCTATCATGCTCAATATTCGAACTCTCTACCGCAGGCCACAACCCGGAGTTCTTGACAATCACTTGCACCTCCTCACATTCATCCTTAAGATCCCAAGTCTTAGTCACTGAACATGAAGCTTGGCGCCTCATGAGACGAGACACCATGCTTGTGATCCTAAATACCCAAAAAACAAAATGAAAAGAAATACAAACACTTGATGCAAATTTAAGATAGATACACACTTGAATAAAAAACAAAGACGGATTCAGATTACTTACGAT
The DNA here is from genome assembly GCA_023531295.1 of Papaver armeniacum. Classification (NCBI taxonomy): domain Eukaryota; kingdom Viridiplantae; phylum Streptophyta; class Magnoliopsida; order Ranunculales; family Papaveraceae; genus Papaver; species Papaver armeniacum. The sequence goes on from JAJJWW010016296.1 coordinate 150,439, forward strand.
GGTATTATGGATCGTACATGCCCATGAGTCTTTGTATCCAAAAATAACATTTCCACCATCTCTTGGGATCCCCATTGGAGACTCATTATTTTTCAAGTGTAACCATCAAGTGAGGGGCAGGCATGTGGGAATTAGATGGTTTAGTGATCACCCTCTTCTTCTTTAGGTTTCGATTGAAGTTGAAGCTTCGGTTTGTTGAACAATAGCTAGAGTTTGTTCTCCATCTCCATCTCCATCTCCTTCTTCTTGTTCCACTGCCTCTTCAACAATTTCATCTTCGATATCCTTATCTTTATCTCCATTACCATCATCATCATTACCTCCTCCAACATTAGGTATGTCCTGATCCCATCATCATCATCATTGTTACCTCCTCCAGCAGCAGGAGTTCTTTCATCAACATCATCATCATCACCTCTTCTACCATATGAAATTGATTGGTCTTCATCTGGAGTGTCGTCTCGAATTACCGGGTTCCGATGGTGGTTGAATCATTGGCACACGAGATCTTGAGCGTTCCCTAAGACAACGTATGCCCCTCGATGTGTTGAAGTCAAGAGTTTTTCACCAACACGAGGAGGTCTTGAAGGAGGACTAAGAGCTTTCGAGTTGCTTTCTTCTTTGACTTTTGCAACCTTTGAACAAGAACGAATAAGAAAAAAGATATAGGTCTACAGGATCGTCAAATAAAACCAACCCGGCGGAACAAAATTTAGGAAGGTTCGACTAAAACATATATGCTTAGGTTGATAAAATAGACGGCGGTATCATTCAAATAACCAACCGGCTTATAACAAATATGACACAAGGATTTTCCACATTACAGTCGCAAGGTCTATTACCCATACATTACAGAAGCTAACATACAAATGAGTGGTTTTGACAAAATACCATTCCGACTTTCATACTTAAAGGCATCAGGAGACGCAACAAAAAATTGAACACAAACGTGCAAGGTAAAAGTTCACAACCGACCCGGCTAACAAAAAACAACTAGCGCCTAGGCAAGTGCTTCAACCTAATACCTTGCTTAGCCCCGCAAGTAGCGATTATAGGTACTAAGCAACCGACAAGTTCTTCAACCTAATAGCTTGCCTACCAACCTTAAATATGAAATGTCCAGGATCGATAGCATTATACCATGCCTTCGCCAAATAACCGCAAATTCAAACATTCGATTTTTCTAACCTAATTTGACATGCAAACATGAAATTGAAGTACTGGAGTGAGTTTAAGTAGGCCCTTACTTTCTTAATCGCACCATTTCTCGTGTTTCAAATGATCGCAAATTCTCCTTCTTCAACCTTTTTTTCTTCACTTTCTTTTGAACCAAACTTGCAATTCCTGTGGTTATACTCATTGGGTTTTCAATTAGCGTCTTTCATACGACTTGCTCTACGTCGTGGCGGATCCATTTGTGAAGATTAATCGGAACTTTGGAATCGACGAGTTTCGGTGGTGGGGGATGGAGGAGCCGGTAATGTGTTTGAGGAGGAGAGGAAGAAGAGAAGAAGATGAAATGAAGAGAATGAAAACTGATTTAAAGTAGTAATTAGTGTTATAATGGGAAAGGGTAGTTTTATAACTTTACCCTTAGGCCTCCTCCTTTGTCCTTAAAAAAGTCCACTTAAAATTGGGTATACCCCAATCTCGTCGGGATTAATATGGGCATTCTAAAATAAAAAATGAGTTTCGGATAAGCACGGACTCTCTCCTTCGTTTCACTGCTAGCTAGGGTTCTCTAAATTCCCTCTCATTTCTTTAGAGAGGCGTTGAACCTCCATTGCTGAATCAACACCATCCCTGCTGAACCATGCTCACCAACCAGGTACTATAAACAGTGTTCTTTTGTTTAACAAAGATAGATAAATCATTTTAGTTTCAAAAATTTACTCTGTTAAATAATGTTGATTTTACATTTAGGGTTTCTTCAAATTCATTTTAGAACCCCAAATAAAAGACACTCTTGAAGATTAACATGCATTAGTTTGCCAAATGATACCAAAACCAATAATAGTTGAACCTGTCTGGCTGTTTATCACCTGTTTGGCCATATTTCCTTTATTTTAATCTATTTCAAATCGTATGGTCATCAGTTCACTTATCAGATGTCAAATTTCATTTCTAGATGTCTCAAAGAACACGTTTATCTCACCTCTATATATTTGTTAATTCTTAACTTAACAAAAACAATAATGCTGTATCATTGTTATTAGGTGGATATATGTATGTGTATCGAATTATTATCAATGCTTAGTGTCTGAACATTTGACTCCACAGCTATATTATTATTATAAACATACAAATTGCCAGAGTCGAATGAGTCTTTGCTGATATTATCAAATCAAAATATATGTGCAAATTGCCAGACATTTTCTATTTCTCAGTTTAGGGGGTCGAGAGAGAAAGAGCAGAGATATGTCTTGTTTGTTTTCGTGTTGTGCATCTTTAACTTGCAGTGGGTTGTGTAGTTCAGTAGCATCAGGGGTAAAAGCTAGATTAGATTATTGCGGTTTATTTGGTCTTTCTCTTATTGTTTCATGGATTCTCAAACAAGCTGGTCCTTCTCTGCTAAAGTGTATGTACCCCTCTGTCTCTCCCTCAAACTCTACAGTGTTTGTGATGTTGAAATGATGGGTTATGTTTTCTTTGATGTTAGTTGAATAATGATGAATCTTTTATGATGTAACTGAATTGCTATGGATTATGCTTTATCAAAGTGTGGTACACTGGTATGTTAGTGCGTATGTGGAAGAAATTGGGTTCTTGCTCATTACCAATAAGATACTATTTTTTAAATTGATTGTTCAAAAATACTTAAACGTTGTTAATTGTGTTTGAGTTAAACTTGTAAATCAATTTGGCGTAGGTTATGTGAAGAAGAAGCTTTCGCCTTATGAATCTCATCAGTGATTGTTGTGTTTGACTTTTTTCTTAAATAAAATCTTTTCATCAGTTCGTGATACCATTTATGCTTGTGTTCAAAAATTGCTTGTTCATGATTATGCACGTAATGACATCCTTATAATTTCACTCCCAAGGTTCAAATTAGCAAACCTACCCTCCCACACCCTAAACAAAAGTTAGCTTCCTCCTTTAACATCAGTGAGTTACACATGAAGTTGGTGATAGCATAGAGATAAAGATGCCAACTCAGATAACTGATTCTCAGTATCCCCAACAAAGAAAGACAGAAAGCTCAATATTCATTTAGTTTCAAGGGTTTATTAAAATCAAGTCCGCAAAACTCTTACAATGTGGCCAATTTATTACTGTCTTCAATGGCATTGTGACAGATACGATTCCTAGTGTGTTTATCTACCTCCAGTTTTGTCGGAACAGCATGGGTTAGTTTAGTCTACACACCTCTCCTGTTTCCTGGATTTTTCTTGATAGATGGTGTTTGTGTTATTTGGAAGATGAAAAGAGTCCCTCAGTTGAGCCCTACTGCGAGCTATGAGACATGTAGGAAGTAACAATTAAAAGCATAGTCAGAGGCATTGCTAAGGGTTTCTGCTGTTGGGATATGTTGTTGCCTGTTCACATTTTTTCTTTAACCTACCATCCTTCTGTACTTATTCCTGTCATTACATATAAATAGGACAAAAAAATCTCATCTTTTTTCCCTTGACGTGCACAGGGATATATACTTGGATAACACACACTCAAACGAATGGCTGCAAATCAATGCAGTTTCCGTGTCAGCTTGGGGAATTTTCTGTTTTTGCGTCTCTTGCCCTCATCATGATTGGTGTTAAGAACCAGAACGACAAAAGGCATGTGATTCACCATCGCGGAGGGACTGTGAAGGTTGTGGTGTGGGCTTTGCTCTTGGTCCTCATGTTTTTCGTTCCTGATAACATTATCTCATTCTACGGTCTGTGGGTGTATTGACTTGTCTTTTGATTTATGTCAGTAAATGTTCTTTTTTGAACTTAGACTAATTTATTTTTTCTTCTTTCTAGGTTCATAGTTAACGTTCTGAATTCTGTCTTCGAATGCGTGTATAAAATCCTTTAAATTAGTTTATCGCTGCTCTATGGTCTATGCAAACAAATAATATGCTTGCTTCTCATTCCTGAAACTCGTACACTGAATTTGCAGGAACACTATCAAACTTTGGATCGGGGTTGTTCCTTCTGGTTCCAGTTATTATACTACTGGATGCCACAAATACATGGAATGATGTCTGGGTTGAGAGAGGTGAACGCAAATGGTACGGAAAACATTTCCATCTTGTCCTCTTCATTTTCTTTCCAGTACGCTTTGACAAGTATATTTCTCTAATTCTCTCCAGTCTTTACTTTATATAATTGATGGGTTATTGCAGGTGCATACCGTTACTTGCTGTATTTGTGTGCTATATAACAGCATTTACAATATCAGGACTAATGTTCGCTTGGTTCAACCCCTCAGGCCATGACTGCAATCTTAATGCGTTCTTTATTGTCATGACCATCATTCTCGCATTTGGTTTTGTAATTATTACATTGCAGGTATAGAAAATTTTGACTCTTTTTTCCCCTGAAATATAGTGAAAGACATCTGATTCAGCATTGCATCAGAGATATTCTTCAATGCTCAATTATAATGCTGTGGGTTTTTGGGGTTGATACAGGCTAATGCAAGTCTTTTGCCATCTTCTGTTATTTCTGTGTACTGTTCGTATGTGCTCTACAGTGCTCTCTCAAGTGAGCCTCGAGATTATGTGTGCAATAGTCTCAACAACAGTTCAAAAGGAGTGACCACACGTAAGCTAATTCTTGGTATGCTCACAACAGTTATCTCTGTCTTGTACTGTGCTTGCCGGGCTGGATCCTCACTAAAGTCAGGTACCTTCAAGGCTTCATCTACAGACCCTTTCATAGTAATATGATAAGAACTTGCTACCTTTTAGGAAGATATAAACTGCCATGTAGGATGGTTAAGTTCTGTTCTCTGGCGATAAACAGTCATCAAAAATGGAATTCGTATGTGCCCTCTCAAAACTGCACCATTTTCCTTGTGTTGTTTCTGATCATGTTTGACCTTCTGGTGTAGGTGACAGAAACCCTTTTTTGAACTTTGAGCAGAGAAAGGACAGAGAACCTGATGCTGTGCCAGTTGGTTATTCCTATACATTTTTCCACCTGATTTTCGCGTTCGCTAGCATGCATTCAAACTTGCTTATTACAGGTTGGACTGGCTCACCATCATTCAACTCAGAGTTGATTAATGTTGGCTGGACATCAACTTGGGTTCAAATATGCACTCAATGGGCCACTGCTGTTCTTTATGTATGGTCTCTTGTAGCTCCTTTGTACTATCCTGATCGTGTATTCTATTCATGGTTCACAGTATCAGCTAATACTCGAGCCTATCAGCTGATACCCGGTCATACTGATGCCGACCGGTACTATTTCGGTGCACCTTTATGGAATATAGAGCAATATTAACAGATTCACTCCACAGTTTTTCTTTCATTATATTTTCTTCTTCCAACTCAAGTTCCATCTTTTTCTGTTTTCATTCTGTTATGGGCAGTACATCCTATTGGTTTCTATCAGGAATACCAGTAGCTGTACCGGTCACCTGAAATACTTGTACAAACTTGATGTTAATATCTTCTTTGTATAGACATCTCTGGTTTTGAATGTAAATATCTAAAGCTTGAAGTACTGAACCTGTGTTATAAATTGGTGATTTTTGATACATTTGTAACGGTCGTAAATCTGTAAGAACAGTGCAGACATGTAATTCTTTGATGAATGTGAAGTCAGGCAAAAGTACAGATGCAGCAAACTAAATGGGAACATCTCTTTTAACTTGAGATAGTGAACAAAATGGACAAATATATGGTACATTTTTTATTATTTTTTTTTACAAAATCTCTGAGTTTGTAAAAAAGATTTCTGACAATCAGTGTTGATGAAGCAAATTTCCATTCAATTAAATTACCATGAGATCATGCGGCCTTTCTCATCTTCTCAGGTCCATTGAGGCACTTCCCAAAAGGCCAGAAATTTCTGAGACAAATTTAGGACGCATCAGAATTTATTTTTTCAATAGATGGTAATAGAGGTGTGCATTTTTGGGATGTCCTGATTTAACACATTTTGATTATGAAACAGACCCGCATTCAGTAAACTTAAATTCCAGTCATTCAAGTGAGTTGTAATAACTCTAGTCAGATCACTTTCATTAATATGCACATCATCAAACACTTTAGAGCACCTACTTTTGCAGATATGTTAAGCAATATAACAGTCACAACTGCCCTTCTGTCAACCTACACATCATTGTTGTTTTGAGTAAACATATTTGTTAACCATTCATGAAAGTTCATGTTAGGATGAGGCAATCAATCTATGCTTAACAGCAGACCAAATTCTTTTGGTGACAGCAAAATCCTCCAAGAAGTGGTCGAACAGATTCAGCTGGCTACACAGAGCACAAGTAATGTTCTGATGATTAAAAAACCCAGCAATTCTATCTTTAGTTGGTAACCAGTTGTGGACACATTTCCTACTTGCAATGGTTCTGCATCAAATCCTTCTGCAGTCTCTGCTTCTTCCTGATCGGAGAACTTTTTGCAATCAAGCATCGACCTCTCTGACAAAATATATCCTCAGTAAAAAGGTCATCAGAAGCTTCTAATGGTAGTCTGGATGGACCTTGACGCTGACAGAGAAAAAGAATGTATAGTTAATCTAAGTAATATAAAGAAACGAGGTAGTTTCAATGGCTTGGTTGGACATGGTGGAGCAGTCAAAATGATTTCTCTATTCAATCCATACAAAAAGCAATATAGCGAATAACCAAAATTTGTCAAAACTATCCCTCTATTAATTCATAGAAAGATGTATGCTACATGATAATCGGAAAGCAGGAAGGTTATATAAATGTTGGAAGAATAATTTCTCTTCTTACACTTCCGTGCGTGCGTAAACGTATCTGTGGCTAATAAGCAATGATATTGACTTCCACACATTTACAAAATCCATGAATGCCAAGGGCTAGATAGAGCGCAATGTAGACTCCTAGAAGTGGTTGGAGAAAGATTTTTTTCTGTTTCGCCCTTATGTACAAATGCAAATTTAATTCTAAAGCAATAATAACATAAGAAGGCACAGAGTTTTAAAATTATGTTACACACCGTGTTTATGTCGAACCGTAATGAAATAAGTAAGCTGATCGGATCCTCTCTTGCTTTCTGCATTGCTTCGGCCAACTTTCATAATCAAATCCCTGGTGAATATTCAAGAGATTATTTAGTAATCCCATGGCTGCAGTAGCTTCCCTCTTCAAAATTTCTGTCTGAAAAGTTAAATACAAGTTAAATTCTATGGAACACGAACCAATCCCATGATGCAGGTACTACAGATTGAGATAGCTTCAACAACACCTCAGGATGAATGGGTGTTTGGTGATGTAGATTAGAGACCTAGAGAAGTGAAGGGACCAGGCAAAAGGTTGTATAATGAAAGCTGAGATGCTTGCAAGTTTGTTGGTGCAGAGTCTGTAAATTCATGGAGCAAGAGTTTTGGGTCTGGAGTTGTTAGCCAGTGGTCTCCCCAAAAAAGGTAGAATAGATATGAATATGAAAGGAGAGATGGACATACCTGCAGTCACATTGCCATGAACCCAAAACCACAACAAAAAGAAGCAGAATCTCTGCATCTGTCTTGAATCTCCGGGACCACTTTGGAAGGAGTGATTTGTTCCTTTGTCGCACACTCATGAACCCCAAACCACCAGCTGACATATCTTAAAGCACTTGTTTTCAGTTAAGTTGAATGAAAACCTTGAGCTTCATTTTTCGTCGGCTTAATGAAGTTCCTGATTTTCTTCTCAAGGAAGCCAATAAACGATATCGGAGCTTTAACAGAAGTGGGAAGTAGACTGCAATGCCTGCCAAACCAATTTAGCAAGCACCAACTTCCCCACTCTTAGATATGCATTTTGATTTCCATATGTAAAGCTTTCTGTCAAACCTTTAAACCACTAGATCCCAAAAGGAACTTTACTAGGAAGCAGTTACAATCTACGCAAGTAACCCACACCAAAATTTCAGCTACTACACCCACATATTGTTCACTATAGTAGTTGCCGGAGGCAGCCCCAAATCACCTGTGTTTCAACTGATTCAGTGCTTCCTCGGCTCCATGACTCCATGTAAGCACCAGAGTTTCAGTATAACTAGGGACTCACATATTTCTCTGCTCAAGCTATGCTAATCAGAGGTGAACCATTAAAGATTGGAGAGTCAATCTCACATCTAATCATTCAGGTATCATTCAATAAGGCATTCTGTATTGGGAATTTAATTTCGGATCGTTAAGCATCGATAAACAACAAAATATCAATCTAATTAATAATCAAATCTCATCCTAGACCACAAATTTAAGAATCTGATTTGACACAGATTGACTCCTTGGTTCAAAGCATCTAACACCAGGACCATTTACTCCACACCGTTTGCTTGTTTAAAGACCTCAATCACCAAAAGAAAGTTGAAAAGAAACAGACACCGAAGAAGATAAAAGATAAAAAAAATAATTAAAAGAGACATCTTTCCAGAGCCCTACTGACCACAAATCATTTAAGATAACAAAGTTTACAGCTAGAAAGTCATTATTTCTGATCAAATTGTGGATTCCTTTAGCAGCTCTGTAACACTTATAAAGGATGATATAAAATGACAGCGGACATGGAGAAAACAACACTACATCGATAAATATGGGTGACTTTTAGAGAATTTCAAAAGATTGGATGAATTAAAAATCAACTACAACATGAATTGCAAAACAGTGGAACATATATCGCTCTAGGTTGGACACAACACAAAATTTTCATCCCAATAACATAGTATATGTTAAGGTTCAAAGACTTAAAAGTATGAGAACCGAAATGCAACACAGTAACTTTATAATCTCAAATTTCAATCCACTTTTGCAATTCACTAAAACACTGCATGAATACATATCAATGCCAAGAACTAAAAACATATTCAACTGTTTTTCTTCTAAAGCTTCCTCTTCAGGCCTCTATTGATTCTTCACTTATCATCTTCCCAGACATGAGTACCGGAGTTGAGAGAAACTAAGCTTTCAAAATAATTCTCGGCGTTTAAGAATGAAAAATTGTCAATTTTTTGTTCTCTAACACTTTTATTTTTCGGGTCATACAAAACTAGAATACCACAACTCAAGAATAAAATCTCGCCATTTTTAAAAGACCCCAACAGCCTAAAAAAAAACTGGTCCCTGATAATACTCTCATGGGAAATGACATCATACTTAGTCCAAGATTCCTGAACTCCATAATCCAGCATCTTCCAGACTTCAACATTAATCTTAACGCCATTAAGATATGAGCTAACAAGTACACAAAGGCACCCTTCGAACTCTCCTAGAGTCTCTCCTATAACCGTACATTGATGCTGATCCTTCTCCATTGGTAGTGACATTTCTTTGAAACTCTCCTCACTGATATCCAAAGTGAGTAAGATAATGTTATCTTCTGACATAGCTAACCAATGAAAGTCTCCATTAACAAGCACCCCAGATTTTTTCATATAAAGAAACTTATAAGGTACAATTAGCTCGCTTTTCCATGAATTTGACGATAACGTATAGACTTGGACTAGAGAAGAATCCTCGGTTCCATCTGCTTCTATACCTATTGCCAACTTATAATCATCATTCTTGCGATCATAACCGAAAGCAAATAAACAAACATCGGATCTATCAAATTCAATTGGTGATTCCGGTATTTCTTTATATTCTTTTGTGGCTGGGTTCCAAAGACAAAGAAAATCCCTAAAACCATCATATGCAGACAACCATAAACAAACCACACCATCACATGAACCCAACAATCTAACATCATGACCCAATGTTCTGAATGGGAAATCCATTTCATCAGCATCATCTTGAATTTCATACAATGGCGATGCTAATGAATCATGACCTACAGAGTAAAGTACATTCCAGTTGCTAAATCTGTCAGAACCTTCAAGCATGAGACTAGGGTTGTTTTTCTGGATAGTAATATGGGTATTAACGAAATCAGAGGAAGAGATTAGGGCATACCAATTCTTGCAAACAGACTTACATATAAGTAATGATTCCACTGGCAACCTTAAAAGGATTTCATGGTACATCTCTTCTGGGATGCTTGACATTTTCGCTGCTTCTTCTTTTTTCCAATTCGGCTTCTTATTTCTTAGTAGAGAGTAAAAGAGGAAAAGTTAGGGTTTATGTTTGTTTGTTTGTTTGATTTATAAAAGGAGACCAAGAAAATGATTTTATGCCGAATGCATCTTCCAATTGCTAAGTTTGCTAACCACAGGACTGCATATGACAGTAGCGTGCTAGGCATACCGGAGCTGTAGCGACAGTCTTGCAAATGAGGTCTCTCCGGCTCATGGGTGAAATTTTTCCTGGCGAGATTGGGGTATACTCAAACTAATGGGGTATACCCAATTTTATAGGGACTCTTTTTTAAGGGCAAAGGGGGAGGTCAATGGGTAAAGTTACAAAATTACCCTTTCTCATTATAACTCTAATTACTACCAAAATCGGTTTTCTTTCTTCATTACATCTTCTTCTCTTCTTCTTCTCCTCCACAACCTTACCTTCACAGGCTCCATCACCCCACCACCACCAAAACTCGTCGATCAATTCGTTAAAATCGTCGATTCGAAAACTCCGATTAATCTTCATCAATGGATCCACCACGGAAGGAGGCAACTCGTATGAAACAATCTAATCGAAAACCCAATGAGTATAACCTGGAATTGCAAATTTGGTTGCTAAGAAAGTGAAGAGAAAAACGGTTGAAGAAGAAGGAATTGAACAAGCTGAAACACGTGAAATGGTGCGCTTAAGAAAGTAAGGGAACACTTAAACTCACTCTAGTACTTCAATTTCATGTTTGCATGTCAAATTAGGTCGAAAAATCGAATTTGTGAATTGGTAGTTACTGGCGCTTGAAGCAAGGTTTTTGGTTATCGACCTTTAGGGATTTCATAGTTAGGTCCAGCGGAAGGTATAAGGTTGAAAAACTTGCCAGGCTTTATGGTTTCGTAGAATTGCTACTAGCAGGCGGCGAGGTTATTCAACTCGTATACATTGCTTGGCGTCGTTATCTTTTAATGAAGCCGGCAAGTTTTTGTTTTTACCCTTAGGCTACTACATTTGAATGTTTCCCGATGCCTAGAGTTTTAAACCGGAAGGGTAGTTATATAAAAACATGCTTAGGAGTTTTTCAAAGTAGGAAATGTATGTGTAATGGACCTTGCCGACCTGTATAGTTAAAATTTCTTGTTTTTGTGCGCTTAGGAAGGCTATTTTGATGATACAATGCTTGGCGTTGTTTAGCCGGCACTCATTTTTTGGTCGACCTTACCAGGCTATTGTTCCATGGGATATGTTGAATATATCTAACTCTTAGGCATGTAATGTTTTTTTCTGAATTGTTCTTGTTCGGATTGCGAATGGCAAAGAAGAAAGCTACTAAAGCATCTCTTAGTCCTCCTTCAAACCCTCCTCGTGTTGGTGATAAACTATTGTCTTCAAAACATCGAGGGGTGTATGTTGTGCCGGAACGACAAAGGTCTTAGAACCATTATCCGAACCCAATGATTCGGGCGAGACTCAGGATGAAGACCAATCAATTCCATCCGGTAGAAGAGGTGATGATGATGATGTTGATGAAACCAATCCTACTGGCTGGAGGAGGTAACCATGATGATGATGATGATGGTGGTGATCAAGACATGCATGAGGTTGGAGGAGGTAATGATGATGGTGATGATGATGATGGTAATGGAGATAAAGGTAAGAATATCATCGAAGATGAAATTGTTGAAGAGGAAGAGGAACAAGAAGAAGAAGGAGATGGAGATGGAGAAGGAGAACAAACTCTAGTTTGTTGTTCAAGCCACCGGCTTGGCTCAACTTCAACCGGAACGAAGAAGAGGGTGATCACTAAACCGGGGTGATTCTCACATGCCTTCCAAACACTTGATGGTTGCACCGAAGAAGGTGAGCCTCCAAAAGGGACCCAAAGCAGATGGTGGAGATGTTCTTTTTGGATACAAAGACTCATGGGCATGTACGGTCCATAATACTATCGTAAGTAATCTTAATTCGTCTTTGTTATTTATTCAAGTGTGTAACTATCCTAATTAAATTTGCATAAAGTGTTTGTATTAATCTTGACTTTTTTTTTTGGTATTTAGGATCACAAGCATGCCATCCGTCTCATGAGGCGCCAAGCTTCGTGTTCAGTGACGCATACTTGGAATCTTGGCTTGGAATGTGAGGAGGTGAAAGTGATTGTGAGGAACTCTGGGTTGTTGCCTGCGGTGGAGAGTTCGAATATTAATCATGATAGAGTTACCATCTCTGCATTCTGTGAGCGGTTCTATGGAGAGACCGATACTATGTTATTCCCATTCGGTGAGATGGCGATAACTCCCGATGATGCTCAACAAATTCTAGGCCTCGAGGTTGATGGAAAAGCAGTCACCGAGGGATTCGATAATGCCATTTCTTTCGAGAAGATTTACGAATTGAGCAAGAAAGCTGTTCGGTTGGAGTCGGGTTGGACGGATGATGTTCTTGACAAGAAGGATGGTCGACTAATTAAGAAGTTTAATGTGAAGAAGTTGAGGGACAAACTATGGAAGACTCGGGAAATCCTTGATAGTGAAGGAATGGTGCACCCGGTGCGGAATCAATGCTACCGCGGCCGCTTATTTGCTATACACCCGGGCAGATGTATCTTCCCAGACGATTCGGAAACCAAGTCGAGGCCGGTTACTTGCAACTATTGGATCCTTTACATGAGATGCGTGGGTATTCTTGGGAATGCTGCGGTGGTTGCCTTCTTGAATAATGAGTTGACAAAATCTTCTAGGGCACTCACTAAGCAAGTTAACGGAAACACATGTCTCTTCCGGAGTAATTTTATTGTTTAAAACATTTATATTTGCAAATCTCGAAAGATCGTGGTTCTTACTAAACTTTTTTTTTTTTTTGCAAAGGTTTGGATATATGAACGCTTTCCTTCTTTGTTCAAAGACAACTCTTACGTCAAAGTGGATAACGGTGTTCCGTTACATTTCCCAAGAGCTCAAAGGTACGATTTTAAGGGTACTCGGGATAAGGAAATGCCGCAAAATCTTATGAAACTCCGAGCCGCCATCGACAATTCATTTGCGGAAGAGGTGATATTTGATCCGTATCGGGAGGATAGAAATCAAGGTTTAATCCCAAGGAGAAATGAAGTTGTTGCATTATACTATGGACCCTTGATGATTTGTGTTTGAAGGATTTTCAATGTACGATCCACATCGGGTAATGCGACAATTGGGTTACGTCCAAGAAGAACCTCATTTCGATGAAGAACCGTTCTTTACCGTGAACCGAGATAACTGCACCACCTCCCAAAAAACTATTAACGTCTCTTACGATCCAGCGCCAACTCAAGAACATTGGGACAATAGACGGGGCCGTAACATCGATGTGAGTCTTTTGGACGAGGTGACCACCGGTCATGAAGCTACTGAGAAATACATGGCGTGGTACTTGGGTTGGGCTCGTCCCCCACCGTGATTAGGCCAATGACTCTTTTGAAGAAGCGGCTCGTAAGAAGAAGATGGAATCGAAAGACCCAACAACAATGCTTAAGATATTTGTAAGTATTTTAGAGTTGCTCTTACTATTTTAAGATTGATTGCATTACCGAATCATTCTATTAATTGTTTATTGTTTAATTGAATATAGAAGGATCAGTTGAAGACCTTTGTCGGGTTTTATGTTGCGAAAGATAGAGGAGAACTGTGCAAAGCAAGCACATTGACTATGCTTGCAATGTTGACAATGAGGATGCCCATCTATTGTTCAAGCAACTTCAAGCTCAAGTAAAGGCGGAAGAAAAAGCTATTAAGGATGCACAAGCCAAGACAAAGGCTGATAAAAGAGGACTCGTAGTGCTCCTGGTGGTGAAGGTATCGGCGGTGGTCGTGGTGGTGAAGGTAGCAAAGCGGTGGTCGTGGTGGTGAAGGTAGTGTTCCTAAACGGGGCCGTGGTCGTGGTCGTGCTCGTGGTCGTGGCCAATGAATTCTTTCCTAGTTCATTTTTTGTTGTGGTGGACAAATGTTTAAGTTAATGGTGTGGACAAATGTTTTTTACGGTTTATGGGACATGTTTCGTATTTTGGACAAAAAATGTTGGATGAATGAATGGTTTGTTTAGCTATATAAAGTGTCAATACATTTTTAGGCATGCTTTTTTTAAGCTACCCCGTCGGCTGTCCCGGGCCGGCAAGGTTGTGAAATGACAAATTGCCTACCTGTCAACAAAAATTGGGGAATTACTGTGGCCGGCAAGGTTGTGAAATGACACATTGCCGTGAGATGTCAACAAAAATTGGGGAATTGCAGTAGGCAAGGTTGTGAAATGACAGATCACTTGGCCCAATCAACAAAAATGTGTAGTTACAGGGGCCGGCAAGGTAATACCATTCCTACCAAGCCGGCGTTCGTGTAGCTTAGGAAGGGTACTAAAATAGAGACCCTGCCGGCCATATATTGAAAAAAAACCATTCTTGATGCCTAGAATCATGTAAGGTCGGGAGGGAAACAAAACAGGAAAATGCGCGGTATTTTTTAGGCATGCTAATGAACCCATACATTTCCGGCTGTTTTGGGACCCGGCATTGTAGCAAATTTACGACCCTGCCGGCGTGTTCAAAATTCAAATTTTTGCAAGTACAATTGCATTGATTCACTTGTACTTGGACACTATAACGGCCAAATTTGGGCACCATCCTATAAATGCACTACTTATCTCCACAAAACAACACACAACTATTTGCATATACTCTCCAAAGCTCATATCATCACACACTCCATCTAACTCACCCAATAGCTCTCTACACACAAGAAATGGCTTCATTTGATTCTAATGAAGATTTGGCAATCACCAAAGCTTGGTATGCGGAGACTAGAGTTCGAAGGCGATCCTCCGTAAGGGTGGATTCCACAACCTTTTGGGCTAGGGTTCACAACACTTTTAGCCAAGAGTGTGGGAATCCTAACTCAAGAAGTGTTCAACAAGTGCACGATAGGCACATAGTTATTGAAAATGCGATACTTGCCTATTTAGCTATCCAAAAACCAATTTTCAACGCTCCCCACTTTAACTTGTCCATTGAACAATTTGTAAGTATTTTTGTGGTTTATTTTACGTGATCCATGTTGTTTGATCTTCCAACTTAAACACCACTAACAAATGTAAGTTTGTTTTTGTTTTTGTAGCATGAAGTCGCCAAAGCGCTACTTGGAGGAAAAGGGGAAGCATTCGCATTCGATGCAAGCTATCAATTCATGGAATCCAAAATCCGGAGTATGCCCCGAGATGATGGAGGGTGTATCGTCTTCGGAGGAGGAAGATTGATGGCTTTAGAAGTTTTAGTATAGGTTTTGTGGGTAGACCTCTATGTAAACCCTCACGAGACTATAACTCGTCAATAGGGTCGCCTAGGGGTTCAAAGGCTTGATGCACATGCTAAGTGCATTCGTTTTTCCGTCGACAAGGATTAGGTTTTATGTTTCAATCAATGTAGTAACCAAAATTGAATGAATAAAGTAAATTACATCTTCCATATTATGTCGGCCGGCATGGTTTTATTTTTTTTTTGCATGCCGAGATTAATATAGCAGGAAGGGTAGGAAATATTTACATGCCGGCCTTAAGATTGGTGTCCAAGATAGTCGGCGTGTTCTTCATCCTAGGACCATTCCGGCGGATATATGGTCTGATTTATTCAAAGTTGAAAAGGCGGAGTAGAGCTCGGCGACTTATTCAAAGTTGAACCTTAGGCGTATGTTTGGTCGGAAGATTATTCAAACCAGGACCTTGCTAGGCTTTATGCATTTTCAAAACCAAAATTTTTAAATCGAATCGAACTCATATGACGGATCAAAAAGGTTAATCTATCGAATTCATAATTTCAAAATTTTAATCTAAACTCAATTAATTAATCTAATCATAATTTTAGTGTTAATTAAACGAGGGCAATTTTGCCATTTTGAAAATACAAGGTTAAGGGGTGGCTTGGTTTTACTTCATAATGACCAGATTTTGTCTTATTGGGTATACCCCAATTAGTTTGAGTATACCCCAATCTCGCCAGGAAATTTTTTTAAATTTGATATTTATTTATTTTTGATGCCCTACACTAGTGGTCCCTATACTACATCAAAACTCCTTAAATTGGAGAGGATTTCAGGAATTACAGGGTTCGAACCCCTACCTCCGCAGTGGGATGGAGCATGCCAACCACCAGACCACTTGGTGATTGGCATGGGCTAAATAATTAACTGACTGGTTTCACTACCGCATGCTAAAAATCACATCCTTCGTTAAGTAACTGTTACGTAAATATCTGGTGAGAGAGCATACATTAAATCATATGCAAAGAGTGTTCACATAAAATTTGACTCAACACTCAATTAATGAAGCTTTAGTGCTGAACATATCCTTCGTTAAGTAATTGTTACGTAAATATCTGGTGAGAGAGCATGCATTAAATCGTATGCAAAGAGTGTTCACATAAATTTGACTCAACACTCAATTAACGAAGCTTTAGTGTTGAACCTACATTGGTGCACAATGGATGATCAATATCAAGATACAACACATGTGAGGATATCTTCTCTGACAATAGTTCTTGATGAAGTGACAGTAGGACGATCAACATCAACATTAAATCGTATGTGCACGTAAAAAATTTGTATCTGCAGACCATCTGCTGCCAATAAGGATTTAAAACCGGTGAGGATATCTTTCCTGACAATAGTTCTTGATAAAGTGACTTTTCATCCATTTAACATGAGACAAGCCAAAAAAAAAAAAAAGACACGCCCTCTCTTATCTTCCCAGGCCATCAAGGCACTATTCAAAAAAAGGATAGCAGTTTACTCTGGATCTGTTTATTGCTGATAAGTGATGACTTCTTGAATCCACATCGTTCCTGACATCTGTCAGTGATCACATTACATTTTCTTGGGGTCATTGAACTACTACCATTTCAAAGATGCAGCTAGATTTAATAGAGCTTCTATTTGGTTTATAGTTCTTTGTTTCTCATGCTGCTTCAATCTACTTGCAATGGATTCTGCATCAAATCCTTCTGCAGTCTCTGCTTCTTCCTTTCAAAGCGAACTTCTTGTAATAAAGCATCGACCTCTTTGACAAAGTCTATCCTCAATAAAAGGTCATCAGAATCTTCTGGCAGTGGTCTGAATGGACCTTGATGCTGACAAAAAATGGAAGTGGAAAAAATCAGAATGGTACTAATAAGCAATGAAATTAATTTCTATACATTTACAAAATCCATGAATGCCACGGCTATAATGCAATTTGTTAGAGCACTGCTCGGTCAAACTCGCATGCGTTGCTATCTCAAGCATGTTTGTCAATGTTAGTGATCAAAACTATAAGTCTTGATTTCTAGCCTATTTATAGATGTCTCGGACTAGGACATAGATAGTGTAGTTGAGCTTAGATTTCACAGAGTTCATCATTTGAAGATGAAGAACTACTAAGGGGAGCTAGTGGAACTTCTTCGACAAAAGGTATGTGGAGACTTGAACTCATCTATCACTTGGAAAGTCTATTTCTACTATCTCCTATATTGAGACATAAATCATGTTAAGATATAGTTTTCTCTATACATATTTGAGATTTCGAAGTGAGTATATCTCACTTACATGTTTCTCGAAATATGTGTTGGTAAGCTTTCGCTTCGACCAAGTTCATCTTATATCATGAGAAAATTGCCGAGTAACATCTTACATGGTTTGCGTGATACAATCATTTGATTTAGGCTTGGAATGTTTCGATAATGATTATTTCAATATCTTGAAAATTGCTTTGATGCTAATAGTTTGTGAAAACGGCTATTATCATTATAGAGGAATGTTTCAATGATTGAAATAAAGAGTTTAGAATCTTGTAACCATCTTTGGAAATAAGCATACTGTGTTCGCACATTAGTGTATAAGTCCAAAACGGGGAGCCTAAAGTATGCATACTTGTGTGTATACAAAAAGGTTGTAGGAGACTGGGTACACGTACTCATACTGGCGGAAGTTCACGTCCGTGAATTTATGCTGAGTTTGAAAACCAAAACCAAACTCATCCGGTTACCTAAAGTGCGCGTACCCATACGTGTACTTGCGGAAAGTTCACGTCCGTGAATTTCTGCTGAGTTTGAAAACTAAAACAAACTCAAATTCGGTTACTTAAGTACGCATACCCGTACGCATACTTAAGTATGTTACTTTTCTAAAATCGGTTATACATGAACCTAAATATTTATCAATAATAAGGAATGCAATCTTTGCAAACCGTGGATATAATGTTCATGTATTGATTCGAGTGAATCAAACCGATTTTGCTTCAACTGTGTTCTTGTATAATCCATGAGAATATAGCAATTGAACAACTCTTTAACTAGTTTCATTTGAGTCATTTGAACTAGTTATGGTTAAGATGAATAAGGTTGATATGAGAGTAATCATATGGCTAACCTCGGTTAACTATTTGTGAACCAACATGGTGTACACGTTTAGGTACGGTTACATAAACCTAAATGAGGGTACATTCATTTGTGTGTAACAAGCTAAGTTCGATCTAACGGTTGAAAGATATTAGCTTGGGAAAATCAGGTTTTTCATCTAACGATGAATATTGAATGCTTTGTTACCAAGGTAACTTAGATTGCAAACCCTGATTTGCAAACTATATAAAGGAGAACTCTAGCAACTGGGAAACCTAATCCCCACACCTCCTGTGTGTTACTAGTTGCATAACTAGAGTCGATTCTCCTTTAACTTTAGGTTTCTTCTCGAGAACCTGTAGGTTAACGACTTAAAGACTTCATTGGGATTGTGAAGCCAGACCCAATTATTATCTTTGTAGTTGCGTGATCTGATCTTGTTGTTTCTATCGTGTTGAGTACAATTGAAATAACTGACTCGAGATTTTATATCTCCGATAGGCAAGATAGAAAAGTAATCACAAAAAACTGTGTCTCATCGTTTGTGATTCCACAATATCTTCTTTCGCTAGTCGATTAAGATTATTGTGAGGTGATTGATAATTCTAGGTTGTTCTTTAGGAATATAAGTCCGGGTTATCGATTGGTTCTTGTTCACCTTGATTTATCAAAAGACTTAACAAAAACTCTTGGGTATTTCGTGGGAGACGATTTATTCAATCATATAGACTTTTCGTGTGAGACAGATTTGTCTATCAAGTCTTCGACTTTGGGTCGTAGTAACTCTTGGTTATGGGTGAGATCAACTAAGGGAATCAAGTACGTAGTATCTGCTTTGGGATCGAGAGACATAAGGAGCGCAAGCTGTACCTTGAATCGGTGTGAGATTGATTAGGGTTCAACTTCTGAGTCCAGTCAAGTTAATTGGTAGTAGGCTAGTGTCTGTAGCGGCTTAATACAGTGTGGTGTTTAATCTGGACTAGGTCCCGGGGTTTTTATCCATTTGCGGTTTCCTCATTAACAAAATTAGGGTATCGTGTTATTTCTTTTCCGCATTATATTTTGATATATAATTGAAACATCACAGGTTGTGCGTTAAGATCAATCAATTAGAATATCCAACCTTTGGTTGTTGATTTACATTGATTGACACTTAAACATTGGTCTTTGGTACCGTTCAAGTTGTTTCACATAATAATCGAGGCTCATGGATTTCTATCTGTTTGATTTGCTGATTACATTGTGAAACAGAGATATTAAACTCTTTGATATACTTTACTCTAGATTGAGTCTGACTTTCTAGTTGATTCTCTATAAAGCGTATTGGAGTAAGTCCTCTCAGATTTCCAAACGAATTGTTGGGTGTGTGGTAGGCCCAAGGATGTGTATATAATTTACGTATTTTACGGCCTACGGTTATACCGCAAGTGCACGGTGTCGTGATGTAGCACTGGGCACGTACGGGTCGAACCACAGAGACTTGTGGTGCCCTTATGTGATCTAAGGCTCATTAATCGACTTCAAGTGGTGGTAACAAAGTGACAGAAGATATGTTGTGCCGATACGGCTAATGTTGAGCTAAGTGAACCTAAACTAAGGCATAAACAAAGTGACAAAGGATGCTTGGGTCTTCAAATTCACCTCTAACTCCTCTTGTGTGCTCACCGAGTTGAGGCATTCTTGCCCTGTGACTGATAAGGGCAGGGTGTCAAACCCACCACCTATCTAAGGGGTTTCTCCATGTAAAACTTCAATACACAGCTAAGGTGCTAACCCAGAGTATTAGTTATCTAAATAAGTATAACTAATCAAAGGAATTAGCCTATAACTCTAAGGAATGAGCTGCAGCATACTAAACATAAATATAACCTAACTACAATGCATCCATGGCGTTGGTATGCATTGTGAGAGAAGAATGTTAGATGCTAGGATTGAAATTACTTTAATCTTTAAGCATACAAGAATAGTTCAACACGAGTTAACATCACAAAGTGGATTTAGGGTTTCATTGAAACCCCTAGCACCAAACTAGAACACAAAATACAACTATTGGCTTCGCCTGGCTAATCCAAAGCGTAAACCCTAACAAACTCGGTTCACTTCTATTTATACATGAGACACCTTCAAATACCCAAACCCTAAATTACTTTTTTTTTAAAACAGAAATTAAATGCAAAATAAAGTACCCATACTCTTATAGCCTCTGACTCGAGCTTCCTTCTCGTCTAATCGTCTCAGAACTCCATGCTGGGGTTGATTGATCGAAACCCTAGTTTCAATCATCTCTTACATAGCCTCTAGGGTTTCGAGAGAGGCTAGGCGAGAGATAAGTGAAGCTAGAGAGGGTGGTTGTGGCGCCGTGTCGGAGGGTTGTTCGATTAGGTGGTGATGGAAGAGGTGGGTCGTGGCGGGGAAGGTGGAGGTGGTGTGGTGTGGAAGAGCGAGCTGCCGCTCACGATGGAGACGGGGAGAGGAGAAGAAAGAGAAGACGAAGAGAGGAATGGTTTGCTCGATTAGGGGTATAGGGTTAGGTTGATAGGGTGTTGGCGGGCACGGCGAAGTGTCGATGAGAGGCTGCACCGGCGTAGGATCTTGCGGGAGAAATCTCAACGGGCCGAGAAAGGTAAGCGGTATTGGAGTGATTCGATGTTGAGCGGAGCAAGCAAACTTCGATGCGCATGAGGGAGCGGCCGTAGGATGTAACTAGATGCGATCTCAACGGCTCGGGATAATCGGGCTCGGATCGGGTCTAGCTCAAGCCCATTTCTTGTAGATGAGTCGCTACTTGTTGGGTTGCAAGTTGTTTGCGCGCTTTGGCTTTGGCTCTCTGCTCCATAGATACTTGCCTCCAATTCTTCGCTCTTTTGGCTCCTCGGTTTCTCGGACTTTATTTAGTACCTAAAAATACAAAATTAATTAATACAAATATTTATTCTTGAAAACAAAGAAAACACGAGAATGGGATAATATCGATTCTTGAGCACAAAAGATGAGTAAAATGCCAATAAACGGGTGTATAAATATGCACTATTTGGCACTCATCAAATACCCCCAAACCTGAATTTTACTTGTCCTCAAGTGAAACAGAAATGAAGAAATCCTAACTATACCCCTGTCATGAGGTCTCTCGAATGCATTTAGCGTATGCACTAAGCCTTTAAACCCCTAGGTGTCCCTAGTGGACGAGTTGTAGTCTCGTGAGGGTTTACAAGAGGTGTACCCACAAAACCTTCTCAACCGAGTGTAAAAGAGTCTCAAGCCTCCAAGAAGCTATGAGGACATAGAGTTTCGCATGCTAGTATGTGAAGTTAGAACTATCGAAGAACGCATTCTCATCCTTAAGTCTTTGGCGAAGTAACCATACCATATGAAAGAATTCGGATTCGATTGTGATCATAAGTCTCAACTTCCGCCTCACCATTAGGGTTTTATGATAATTGCACTCAAAAAGATCGCTTTTTAGTCTCTCATGTGTGCGGGCGGGAATAAAAGAGAGAAATCCTGCACACGTTGTAGGTAAGAAGGATAACCTTAGAAATAAAATCTGGAGACTCCACAAAAGTGTGGACAAAAAGAATCTTTTCTAATGATCTCTAAGAAGGGAAAATCAACCATTAGTAAGGGGTGGGAGTACTCACTCACTTCTCACCCGATCGGCAATTAGTATCACTCTCTCATAAGAAACCATAGAAACGTCTTCAATCTTCGGTCTTCGGTCTTTGATCTTCAACTATTGATGACGAACTCCGAACTTCACAAAAACTTAATAATTTTTTTTTTTTTTTTTTTTTTTTTTTTTTTTTACAATAAAACGATAAACTCAATTTTTCACAAACTTCATTAATTCTCATCTTATTTTCTTTTCTTTGTTGCACATAAACCTTGGACTATATCAATTTTTCTTTCAATATTCGATTCTGCTCAGGTTCTTTGACGATGATGTGTTTCTATGGATCTTCTTGATTGAGAGAGAGAATGATGCTAACTACAAATCGGTATTTAGAAGGAGTTTTCATCTTTAGACGTCACCCTCATGATTGACAAAAACTAGCACTCAAGAGATCAAAAGTAGTCTTTGAAAGTGGTGCGAAGTTGGGTAGCTCACCATTCCTACAGGAATTTACGTAAGGTGACACACACTCTATGACTTTTCTAGAAAGTTGCAAAAATTTGAAGGTTGGTGCCTCACTTGATGTAAATTGGGTAGTCTCCACTATGGGTGATCACAATTCTACTCACAGAATATCTAAATAAAGACACCTAATTCGCCCTCAGGTATGGTTAAATCCAACTTTAACGCTCTAATCAACTAAGGAACCCGATTGTGTTCTCAGGTACTTCCAATTTACGTTATTTCGGTTGATTCTCTATGTAAACATAGCTAAAAGCATGCTAGTGACTCTAAAATCTCTAAAGTTGGAGGTTTTTACAAAAAGAGTTATGATTTTTTTTTTTTTTTTTTTTTTTTTTTTTTTTTTTTTGAAAATAAAAGGTAAAATAAAAGACTAAAAACTCTAAATGCAAAATAAAAACTAAAAACTCTAAATGCAAATGCACCCCCAAACCTAAATCAAACATTGTCCTCAATGTGTCAACATATAGAAAAAATTTAAACAGTCACATACCGAGAGAACTATGCTGATAAGAGAAAAGGGAAGAGATTACGATGTCGGCGGGAGCAAGGTTGAGCTTCATTCGTCAAGGCAAAATCCAACATTCTCAGTGGTGATTATATCGGATTAGCACAAAAAAAATGCACAAGAAGACTCAACCGATTCAAGAAAGAAAATTAACAAGTCCTACAAAAAATTTACTAACAATCTAAAGAGTTGAGGGTCAACCCAATAGAAAATATGTACAAACATTAACAAATATAACATGAAAATGGGCTTTGGTTTATGTGGGAATTTGGTTTATTGGGCTTTGGATTGTTTGGGATTTGGTTTCAATGGGATTCATTTGGTTTTGTTGGAAAAGTTTGGTTTATTTGGGAGGCCCAGGTTGCTGTGGGCTCAATTTGGTTTGTTTGGGATTTGCTGTTTGAAACCCAGGATTTGTGAACTGCACAGCCCAGATGTCTAGCTTATGTGGGCTGAAGGTTGTGTGGTTGCAGCCCAAGTGGTTGTGCAAAGCCTAGGTTGAGTTAGCCAAGTGAAAGTGTTCGGCCAACAGGTTAAATGGCCCAGTTGGTTGCACGATTGACTAATAGGTTTAGCCTAAGCGGCCAGGTGAAAGCTCGGCCCGGGGTGCTTGTGTTCTTGTGGGCTCAGTTTGGTGTAAGCCCAGATCCAGACTTATGTGGGCTTCGGTTTGCTTGCAGCCCAGCAGCAGAGTACAAAGCCCAGGTTGTGTTAGCCCAGGTTAACTGGGCTAAAGTTTGTTTGCAACCCAGGTTGGGTTCAATGAGCCCACTGGTGTGGTCAGTCAGCCCAGCTATGAGGCTTCAGTTTTTGGGCTGGCAAGTTAGCAGCCCAGTTGATTTGTGAAATGCCTAGTGGAACTGGGTTCTGACCTTGGTAGGCCTAGTTTTGGTTATCCCCGGTGCCGGAGGTTTCGGCTTACCCCGGGTGAACCGAGGCTTGAGCTATGCTCGGCTCGGTAGAATGGCGGTGAGGTACGAGTTGAGCTCGGGGTAGTGGTAGCTCGGGGTTAACATACGAGTTTGGTTCATTCACGCGGCGCACGAGATCACTATTGCCCTAGCTCCAGTTTAGATTGCACAAATTACAAGGTTTAGATTGCACAACTCACGGCTCAGTCTTGCCTAACTCACAATTGCAGGGTTGGAGGTTAGGTGATCTAGCTTTTCACAATGACCACGAGATATTGCACAAACACATCATAGGTTCTGATTTGGTTCATACAAGGGTTGCCAATTCAACAGTCGGCCACGACAAGTTGGCCCAACTTGACTTCGGGGGATTACACGGCTCAATACAAGATGCTTGTTATGAATTCACGAGCTCACATGAGAGTTAAGCTCACCAATTTGCACTGGGGGAATTAGCATGCAAGGGATGCAAGGCGACTATTCTATCATGCTCGGGCAGATTGGTTTGTGCTAAATACTGGTGAACAAGTACACACACGAGGGCTCTAGTGCGGCTCCCAGGCACGAGATAAGCTATAGCAAGACACACGGAGTAATCATGCACACAATCCTGGCACACAAGGGAGCTGGTTGCTGATGTTTATGAGAGGCACAAAGACAACTTATGCACTACCCGGGTTGGCAAGTCTAAATGGCGAGCTTGCAGCTAACTTGGCTCTCCAAGTGGCAGCACAAGCTCAACAGCTCAGGGGCTGGAGCTGTGCACAGGGTAGACTAAGGGTTGAGCAGCAGCAGGGTCTCACAGTTCATATACACTGATGCTCAGGTCACTCAACACAGCACAAGACAGAAATGCCAGCAGTCTTGCAGGGCTGGTGGCTCACTAGGCATGGAATGATGCAGGCTAAGGGTTGAGCTCAGACAAGGTTTCAGGGTTACACACTAACCCTCTTGTCAACAGAATGGAGCTCAGCAATCATGCAATAAAAAGAGCATACCTGGGAGGTTTAGAGGCATACAGGGATCTAACCTCAAGTCTGCGCCTAGCGCGTCTTTCTCCCTTTTGGCAAGCATAAAGCAAAGCCACGGCCCGGACTTTGTTGCTCAACAAACAATTTTAGTACCCAGGAATGCCTGAGATGGAGCAAGGGTTATGAATATCAATCTGGGCACATGTACCGAGAGTGACTTGGACCGACAGGGGACCAAGAATTTCGATCAACAACGAGCTACAAGGCAAAAATGGAGTTTATGAGATGCGAGATGGGATTAATCAAATGCGGGAATACATGGATTATACTAAGCTACAAATGAAAATAAGTGACACTACTAGTTAAGTACACTATAAGTTATACTAAGCTAAAGCTAAGTTACACTATGATGCAAGGGTTAAAAACAAAATGATGCGATACATGAGCTACAACAATATGCGATGACAGGCTACAAGATGATGCAAACTAACTAAGGAAGAACTAGGCTAACAAAAACAAACAACAAATCATGAGGCAATGATGTAGGGTGGAAATGCACAGGAAGATTGAAATACTAGTTACGGATGCAATACAAGTTAACAAATTATACTAATCAAAGACAATGTAAAATGGATATGTACAGGGGTATAGAAACTCGGTAAAGACAAGCACAAAAATCAGCGAGGGCACACCCAAGTCCCCGGCAACGGCGCCAAAAACTTGGTAGGCCCGAGGATGTGTATATAATTTACGTATTTTACGGCCTACGGTTATACGCAAGTGCACGGTGTCGTGATGTAGCACAGGCACGTACGGGTCGAACCACGAGAGACTTGTGGTGCCCTTATGTGATCTAAGGTCGCTTAACCGACTTCAAGTGGTGGTAACAAAGTGACGAGAAGATATGTTGTGCCGATACGGCTAATGTTGAGCTAAGTGAACCTAAACTAAGGCATAAACGGTGACAAAAGGATGCTTGGGTCTTCAAATTCACCTCTAACTCCTCTTGTGTGCTCACCGAGTTGAGGCATTCTTGCCCCGTGGTCGATAAGGGCGGGGTGTCAAACCCACCACCTATCTAAGGGGTTTCTCCATGTAAAACTTCAATACACAGCTAAGGTGCTAACCCCAGTATTAGTTATCTAAATAAGTATAACTAATCAAAGGAATTAACCTATAACTCTAAGGAATGAGCTGCAAACATACTAAACATAAATATAACCTAACTACAATGCATCCATGGCGTTGGTATGCATTGTGAGAGAAGAATGTTAGATGCTAGGATTGAAATTACTTTAATCTTTAAGCATACAAGAATAGTTCAACACAGTTAACATCACAAAGTGGATTTAGGGTTTCAATGAAACCCTAGCACCAAACTAGAACACAAAATACAACTATTGACTGCCCTGGCTAATCCAGGCGTAAACCCTCACAAACTCGGTTCACTTCTATTTATACATGAGACACCTTCAAATACCCAAACCCTAAATTACTTTTTTTTAAAACGAAATTAAATGCAAAATAAAGTACCCATACTCTTATAGCCTCGACTCGAGCTTCCTTCTCGTCTAATCGTCTCGAACTCCATCTTTGGGGTTGATTGATCGAAACCCTAGTTTCAATCATCTCTTACATAGCCTCTAGGGTTTCGAGAGAGGCTAGGCGAGAGATAAGTGAAGCTAGAGAGGGTGGTTGTGGCGGCGTGTCAGGAGGGTTGTTCGATTAGGTGGTGATGGAAGAGGTGGCTGTGGCAGGGAAGGTGGAGGTGGTGTCTGTGGAAGAGCAGAGCTCTGCTCTGATGGAGACGGGAGAGGAGAAGAAAGAGAAGACGAAGAGAGGAATGGTTTGCTCGATTAGGGGTATAGGGTTAGGTTGATAGGGTGTTGAGCGGGCACAGCGAAGTGTCGATGAGAGGGCTGCACCGAGCGTAGGATCTTGCGGGAGAAATCTCAACGGCTGAGAAAGGTAAGCGGTATTGGAGTGATTCGATGTTGGCGGAAGCGGCAAACTTCGATGCGCATGAGGAGCGGCCGTAGGATGTAACTAGATGCGATCTCAACGGCTCGGGATAATCGGGCTCGGATCCGGGTCTAGCTCAAGCCCATTTCTTGTAGATGAGTCGCTACTTGTTGGGTTGCAAGCATTGCTTGCGCGGGCTTTGGCTCTCTGCTCCATAGATACTTGCCTCCAATTCTTCGCTCTTTTGGCTCCTCGGTTTCTCAGGACTTTATTTAGTACCTAAAAATACAAAATTAATTAATACAAATATTTATTCTTGAAAACAAAGAAAACACGAGAGACGGGATAATATCGATTCTTGAGCACAAAAGATGAGTAAAATGCCAATAAACGGGTGTATAAATATGCACTATTTGGCACTCATCAAATACCCCCAAACCTGAATTTTACTTGTCCTCAAGTGAAACGAGAAATGAAGAAATCCTAACTATACCACATCGCGAGTCTCTCGAATGCATTTAGCGTATGCACTAAGCCTTTAAACCCCCAGGTGTCCCTAGTGGACGAGTTGTAGTCTCGTGAGGGTTTACAAGAGGTGTACCCACAAAACCTTCTCCAACTTGAGTGTAAAAGAGTCTCAAGCCTCCAAGAAGCTATGAGGACATAGAGTTTCGCATGCTAGTAACTGAAGTTAGAACTATCGAAGAACGCATTCTCATCCTTAAGTCTTTGAGCGAGAAGTAACCATACCATATGAAAGAATTCGGATTCGATTGTGATCATAAGTCTCAACTTCTGCCTCACCATTAGGGTTTTATGATAATTGCACTCAAAAAGATCGCTTTTTAGTCTCTCATGTGTGCGGGCGGGAATAAAGAGAGAAATCCCGCACACGTTGTAGGTAAGAAGGATAACCTTAGAAATAAAATCTGGAGACTCCACAAAAGTGTGGACAAAAGAATCTTTTTCTAATGATCTCTAAGAAGGGAAAATCAACCATTAGTAAGGGGTGGGAGTACTCACTCACTTCTCACCCGATCGGCAATTAGTATCACTCTCTCGTAAGAAACCATAGAAACGTCTTCAATCTTCGGTCTTCGGTCTTCAGTCTTCAACTATTGATGACGAACTTCTGAACTTCACAAAAACTTAATAATAATTTTTTTTTTTTTTTTTTTTTTACAATAAAACGATAAACTCAATTTTTCACAAACTTCATTAATTCTCATCTTATTTTCTTTTCTTTGTTGCACATAAACCTTGGACTATATCAATTTTTCTTTCAATATTCGGTTGCTCAGGTTCTTGTGATGATGTGTTTCTATGGATCTTCTTGATTGAGAGAGAATGATGCTAACTACAAATCGGTATTTAGAAGGAGTTTTCATCTTTAGACGTCACCCTCATGATTGACAAAAACTAGCACTCAAGAGATCAAAAGTAGTCTTTGAAAGTGGTGCGAAGTTGGGTAGCTCACCATTCCTACCGGAATTTACGTAAGGTGACACACACTCTAATGACTTTTTCTAGAAAGTTGCAAAAATTTGAAGGTTGGTGCCTCACTTGATGTAAATTGGGTAGTATCCACTATGGGTGATCACAATTCTACTACAGAATATCTAAACAGCACCTAATTAGCCCTCAGTATGGTTAAATCCAACTTTAACGCTCTAATCAACTAAGGAACCCGATTGTGTTCTCAGGTACTTCCAATTTGTTATTTCGGTCGATTCTCTATGTAAACATAGCTAAAAGCATGCTAGTGACTCTAAAATCTCTAAAGTTGGAGGTTTTTACAAAAAGAGTTATGATTTTTTTTTTTTTTTTTTTTTTTTTTTTTTTTTGAAAATAAAAGGTAAAATAAAAGACTAAAAACTCTAAATGCAAAATAAAAACTAAAAACTCTAAATGCAAATGCACCCCCCAAACCTAAATCAAACATTGTCCTCAATGTGTCAACATATAGAAAAAAATTTAAACGATCACATACCGAGAGAACTATCTTTGATAAGAGAAAAGGGAAGAGATTACCTGGGATGTCGGCGGGAGCAAGGTTGAGCTTCATTCGTCAAGGCAAAATCCAACATTCTCGGTGGTGATTATATCGGATTAGCACAAAAAAATGCACAAGAAGACTCAACCGATTCAAGAAAGAAAATTAACAAGTCCTACAAAAAATTTACTAACGAGTCTAAAGAGTTGAGGGTCAACCCAATAGAAAATATGTACAAACATTAACAAATATAACATGAAAATGGGCTTTGGTTTATGTGGGAATTTGGTTTATTGGGCTTTGGATTGTTTGGGATTTGGTTTCAATGGGATTCATTTGGTTTTGTTGGAAAAGTTTGGTTTATTTGGGAGGCCCAGGGAGAAAAGCGTTTAGTCAAGGCTCATTCATCAGAAATTGACATATATCGTGTTGAAAAAGAGAAACTTGTTGCATCTCTTCAACTTGCCGGAGAACAGTGTAACACCTTGAAAAGGAAAAACTCTGTCTTGATGATTAGGTCATCTTTTACACCTTCTACACCTTCTCCTGATACTCACAAGGTTTTACCTAGCGTAAAGAAAAATTCCTCCAAGGAATTACCTACAGTGAAGCACTTGCAAAATTTGCAGGTACAGTTAGAAGTGTTGGGTCAAGGATATCATGGTTCAAATCCACGATGTTGTTCCTTCTGTGGGAAAAAGAATCATTATGCTCTTCATTGCTTTGCCAGGAGGAAAAAAATTTCTATTCTCCATAATTTGCTTCTTTCCACTGTCAATGGAGAAAATTGTCTGACAATATCTACAATGAATCTCTTGACGACAGAAAACCATAAATCTTATAAAAATGATATCTCTTCAAGAAATCATCACAGGTTGCATGTTCCTCGTTACGGTGTAAACTCTTGTGCCACTAATGAAGAACTTCCATGTTCTTATAAGAACAAGTCTGGTAAGTCTATATCAAGAAAATGGAAATCCTTCAAATTCTCTTTTCTGGAACCAATTTCTAGAGGTCCTAGACTCAGTCCTCAGAAAAATCCTTCAGATGGACTTTTGAAAGGGTTTATGAAAAATTCCTCTGGAATACGTTATAATCAATGGAAAGAAGGGAATATACAAGTAAAACGGTCAAACAACTTGTACAACTCTTATCCCATGGTTGGTAGTGAGCTCACTTCTCACTCCTTTACCTAACTCTAGGTAACCTCATCCCTGTATCTATCTTGAGAGGTGCAAGGATGATAACTATGGGAGTCTCAAGATTTGTTGTATATTTTTGTGTGCTATTGTCAATCATTCTGGGTATGCAAGCCTTCTTCATGATTCATGCTCTAATTTTAAGAATTATTGAGCAATATTGACAATCTTTGCGTTTTCTCACTGGATTTTGCCTAAATCCATACTCCTTTTGTGAACGGTCTGTGAACGTCTGTGTCCTATTCATGTGAGTTCATAGGGTTTCCTTAATGAGAAGTGTCTTCTCTTAATATATATACATCTTATATTGTATTAATCCATCCCTAACCAAAATTATATGGAGAACTCTGCAAAATCTCAAGAGATTGTGCATCTTGATATGGAGGAAGACACTCAAGGACGTGAGTCAATTCAAGAGCTGGTTCTCAAGAAGATGCTTGCAAGAAAGGACCACAACTCTTGGATTGATGATTCTGTCAATGATTTAACTCGTTTTCAGAACGATTCAAAGGTCGAGTTTGCAAATCTCCAACTGCAAATAAACCAACTCTTGGATGGTCAGGACAAAATCCTTGCAAATCAAAATATTCTGATACGGAATCAGGAAAATCTCATCATGGGCTGTTTCAAAGCTAGACAACTTGCTCGGACATGTAGTGTCTACAGTCAAGAGAATAAAGGAAATCAGTGATACCTTCTATGATGGATTCATTGAAAGGTATAAGGTTCTCAAAGAACTTTGATTATTTCTAGTAAATCTTCTTTTAGAAAATTTATTTCTTGTGTTTTTAGAAGAATAACTAGGGTTTGGAATTCTAATTTATTTATTGTGAGTACACATAGCTATGTCCAACGATTTTCATCTTCAATGTTTTTAGATTTATTTATTTAAATTCTAAGTTATTTGGAAGATGATTTTTGAAATTATAATCTTTATGATTTTATATATTGCAAATTTTTATGGGATATGTTGTTTACGTCCGTGAACCTGTGACTATCCCATACTTGTTCAAAAGTTATCTCTATTATGTCGGTATGAAAGTACTGATAGAAGATAGAATGAACTTTTGACATTACAAAAGTTAAAGCCTTTTATGTCATTGTTTTGATGGAAGAAAGGATAAAGCTTTTGTTTACAGGGATTAAGTCTATTATATGTCAGTATGCAAATGTGATGGAAAATTGAATGAATCCTTGTTTATTCCGCAGTATTGGTCGATCTCCGATCCACATTTTTGTGCATATACTGTGTTGATCCATAAGATTTCTTATGTTTGAGCATGACCAACTAAATTAATCATTCTCTTGTGGTTATTTTAGTTGTTTCTCCGTAAGTTCGCTTATGTCGAGCATGACCAATTGAATTGATCACGTTGTGGTTAATTTGGTTGTGTATTCCAATTAAATTAATCGTGGGTTTTCTTGTGATTAATTTGGTTGTATTTTTCGATTGCATTAATCACGGGTTCTCTTGTGGTTAATTCAATTGAATATGTTGGATACAAATTCATGTTTTCATGTGATTTGATTTTATCCAAAAGAAATCCTTCTTTTCTTGTAAAAGCAAGGTCACCTTTGTTGTTCTTTCGGGAATGACATTTTATGGGGGAGAGTTCTTTTTGAACTTGTGCTTAATTGTCAAATCTTTGTGGGGAGTGCGGTTGTGGAATATTAAAGGGGTTATCTTGTATCTTTATAAACTCCTTGATGAATGCATTTATCTTCGGCTTTATGATGACATCTAAATAAGTTGATATGGTATTCTCTTTTGGTCATGAAGTATCTCTGTGAAAATTTCATGAGGATCCCACTAGTTTTCGTACCTTTGCCAATTTATATTGACAAAAAGGGGGAGAATTAATGTGTAGTGTGATACTACAAATACAGATGGTTTACGGAGTGATACATATCACCATAGTATTGTTATCAAAGTTGTGATACAATTGAACTTTGATGATGTGTAATAATACTATGACACTATATAACAATGATTGAGAGCATTTTGTTTTCGCATTGTTATTGCTACGGATCTTCAACAACTATGATGCTGAACTTACAACCTTTAGGATCATGGAGTACTTGGAAGTGACGAAGATTTTGAGTCACGTTGAAGATGCCAAGGAGGTCAATCATTTGGATGAGAAGCTACAATTTATATCTATTTTGTAATCCATATATATTGATAGTTTTGTCACTAAAATTGACAAAGGGGGAGATTGTAAGAGCACTGCTCAGTCAAACTCGCATGCGTTGCTATCTCAAGCATGTCTGTCAATGTTAGTGATCAAAACTATAAGTCTTGATTTCAAGCCTATTTATAGATGTCTCGGACTAGGACATAGTTAGTGTAGTTGAGCCTAGATTTCATAGAGTTCATCATTTTAATACGAAGAACTACTAAGGGGAGCTTGTGGAACTTCTTCGACAAAAGGTATGTGGAGACTTGAACTCATCTATCACTTGGAAAGTCTATTTATACTATCTCCTATATTGAGACATACGTCGCGTTAAGATTTAGTTTTCTCTATACACATTTGAGATTTCGAGCTGAGTATATCTCGCTTACATATTTCTCGAAATATGTGTTGGTAAGATTTCGCTTCGACCAAGTTCATCTTATATCATGAGAAAATTTCCGAGTAACATCTTACATGGTTTGTGTGATACAATCATTTGATGTAGGCTTGGAATGTTTCGATAATGATTATTTCAATATCTTGAAAATTTCTTTGATGCTAATAGTGTGTGAAAACGGCTATTATCATTATAGAAGAATGTTTTAATGATTGAAATAAAGAGTTTAGAATCTTGTAACCATCTTTGGATATAATCATAGTGTGTTCGCACATTAGTTTATAAGTCCAAAACCGGGATCCTAAAGTATGCATGCTTGTGTGTATACAAAAAGGTTGTAGGAGATGGGGTAAGTATGTGTACACATACTGGCGGAAGTTCACATCCGTGAATTTCAGCTGAGTTTGAAAACTAAAACCAAACCCATCCGGTTACCTAAAGTGCGCGTACTCATACGCGTATGGTGAAAAGTTCACGTCCGTGAATTTCTGCTGAGTTTGAAAACTAAAACAAACTCAAATCCGGTTACTTAAGTACGCATACTTAAGTGTGTTACTTTTCTAAAATCGGTTATACGTGAACCTAAACATTTATCAATAAGGAATGCAATCTTTGCAAACCGTGGATATAATGTTCATGTATTGATTCGAGTGAATCAAACTGATTTTGCTTCAATTGTGTTCTTGTATAATCCATGAGAATATAGCAATTGAACAACTCTTTAACTAGTTTCATTTGAGTCATTTGAACTAGTTATGGTTAAGATGAATAAGGTTGATATGAGAGTAATCATATGGCTAACCTCGGTTAACTATTTGTGAACCAACATGGTGTACACGTTTAGGTACGGTTACATAAACCTAAATGAGGATACATTTCATTTGTGTGTAACAAGCTAAGTTCGATCTAACGGTTGAAAGATATTAGCTTGGGAGAATCAGGTTTTTCATCCAACGGTGAATATTGAATGCTTTGTTACCAAGGTAACTTAGATTGTAAACCCTGATTTGAAAACTATATAAAGGAGAACTCTAGCAACTGGGAAACCTAATCCCCACACCTCTTGTATGTTACTAGTTGCATAACTAGAGTCGATTCCCCTTTAACCTTAGGTTTCTTCTCGAGACCCTGTAGGTTAACGACTTAAAGACTTCATTGGGATTGTGAAGCCAAACCCAACTATTATCTTTGTAGTTGCGTGATCTGATTTTGCTGTTTCTATCGTGTTGAGTACAATTGAAATAATTGACTCGAGATTTTATATCTCTGATAGGAAAGATAGAAAAGTAATCACAAACAACTTAGTCTCATCGTTTGTGATTCCACAATATCTTCTTTCGCTAGTCGATTAAGATTATTGTGAGGTGATTGATAATTCTAGGCTGTTCTCCGGGAATATAATTCTGGGTTAACGATTGGTTCGTTTTCACCTTGATTTATCAAAAGACGGAATAAAAACTCTTGGGTATTTCTGTGGGAGACAGATTTATTCAATCCTATATACTTTTCTGTGTGAGGCAGATTTTTCTATCAAGTCTTCGACTTTGGGTCGTAGCAACTCTTGGTTGTGGGTGAGATAAACTAAGGGAATCAAGTGCGTAGTATCCTGCTGGGATCAGAGACGTAAGGAGCGTAAATGTACCTTAAATCAGTGTGAGATTGATTAGGGTTCAACAATAGTCCAGTCCGAAGTTAATTGGTTGTAGGCTAGTGTCTATAGCGACTTAATACAGTGTGGTGTTCAATCTGGACTAGGTCCCGGGGTTTTTTTGCATTTGCGGTTTTCTCTTTAACAAAATTCTGGTGTCTGTGTTATTTCTTTTTCGCATTATATTTTGTTATATAATTGAAATATCATAGGTTGTGCGTTAAGATCAATCAATTAGAATATACAATCTTTGGTTGTTGATTTACATTGATTTACACTTGAACATTGGTCTTTGGTACCGTCCAAGTTGTTTCACATAATAATCAGGCTCGCCGATTTCTATCTGTTTGATTTGCTGATTACATTGTGAAATTGAGATATTAAACTATTTTATATACTTTACTCTAGATTGAGTCTGACTGTCTAGTTGATTCTCTAAAAAGTGTATTGGAGTAAGTCCTCTTAGATTGCCAAACGAATTGTTGGGTGTGGATTTTTTAGACCCCCGCATTTTCACAATGTAGGCTACTTCTGTTGGCTAGAGAAAGATATATTGTTTGGACTTTATGTACAAATGAAACTTTTGTAAAACCTTCAAAAAGTAATAATAACACAAGAAAGCACAGAGTTTTAAGTTAAACCCTGATGGAACAAGTAAACTGAAGGGATCCTCTCTTGGGAAGGTATCAACCATTTGCTTTCTGCATTGCTGCAGCCAGCCTTCATCATCAAATCCACCATGAAGATTCAAGAGATCGTCCAGCAGCTTCCCTCATCAAAATTTCTGTCTAAGAAGTTAAAAACAATTATAAGTCAAATTCCACACAACACAAACCAATGCCATCAGACAGGTACAACGCACTAAGATAGGTTCAACAACACCTCAGGGTGTATTCAAACGCCCCTTTGTTTGGAGTAAGAATTTGGAGTCCATCCAATAGTTTATATTTATTGATTCATAAATTTGGCAGTTTATGACGGATACTGAGATATGTACCTTGATTAGCCTATATAAGAGGTCTAGACTTCTAATTGAATCTTTCTCATCCTGGAATTAATAGCACAATAACATATTGGCCATAAAATAAAATAAAAAGCAGGGTGAAGACAGTGTGAAACATTCATCGGTTAGCAAAGCGAAATAAAGATTACAATTGATGTTATGATTCAAGACCCAAAAGTTGTACAACATAATTACAAAGGTATAATCACTTAAGCATGATGGTGATATTACTAATATAAGCAGATAATGTGCATCATTTGATTTTCTTATCATCTCCATTTTGTAAACTCTTTCATAATCTCCATCACATGGTAACACCCACAACATACAACAATGGATAATGTTGTGATTAAGAAGTCAAGTTGAAGTATTAAAAGTGAAACAACAAGATTACGTCTGGCAAACAAGTGTCGGTCTAACAAGATTAGTACGAAGTTAAATTAAACTCTGAAACATTTGTAATTGCTACCAGAGAAATAAAATTAAAGCAAGCAATTTCACACTTACATCGCGTCGAGCAAGATCAAGGCGATTCCATACGACCATAAGAACAAGATCAGTCAGCTCTCCTCTCTCATCAACTTCCTTTATTTTCTACATGTGGAAAACCAATCACATTAGTTACTTATGATAGCATATAATCCTACTAAAAATAACCCAACAAACACTACAAAATTTTAAATAGTAATACTCTTAACAAAAGATATAATTCCTCATCATCTCTAATAAAACTCGAAACCAATTTCCTTGCTTCGCGAGCTTCTTCATCAGGATAATCCTTCAACCGCATACCGATCTCATGATACTCTTCAATCTTTTTGTTCTCTTCTTCATCTTCTTCATCTTCTTCTTCGCGTAGTCTTTGCAACTCCTTAGTCTTTTCTCTTTGGGCAGCTTGCCATTCCTAACCTAAGCCAAAATCCCAATACATAAACCCATAAAATCCATTATAAACCAAAAAACAATTGTACCCGTTTCTATAAAATTTAAGTAATTTCTTCACATTCAAATCCTAATACAGGCAGCTCTGTTAGGTATTGAATTTCCAAAAAGAAATAACTTCACGAGGGTGATCATAGAAGGAGATGCAACAAATGTAACAAAAGCAATATTGGATGTTGTTGATGATATGCCATGGAGTATACACTTTTTGGTTATGAAGATAAGGGATGCTAGCAGTAGTTTTGATGAAATATTATTTCATTCAGTTCGTAAAAATGTAAATGGTATAGCTCATTGCTTATGTCAATATGTTATACATGATGAAACTGAAGGTTGGTGGAATGCCACCCCTCCTCCTTCTTGTATTTCTTCAAACCTCACTTTAATTGAGGTAGTTCAATAAATCTCGGGGGTTTCTTAACCCCTTTTTCCCTTTAAAAAAAATCCTAATACAGAGATTGGCCTATAAATAGAGAGCACTATGGTTGATATTCATCATCTTCCTCTTGATATTTTTTTTTCTTGGTGGGAGTCGATCATGGGGACAAGTAGAATGATGATTATCCTTCACAAATTTCTTATTTCTTATTTTTAAGAGATCATGAAACTGTCTGGTAATCAGTGATATTGTTGAATCAATATCATCCTTGAATCAATTCATTTGGATCCATTAATCGAACCATTTATTCCTTGACACGAGCCTTTGGATTTCTTTCAACTTTAAAATCAATACCCCTAGAATTATTAGATTGAGACTCAAGATCAAGGATCCTTAGATTTTCAATAAGAGAACTTTGAGAAAGTGTTGATAGATCATTTGCTTCCATGATTGCATGTTTCTTAGATTCGTATCTGGATGGTCACGATATGGGAATCTTGCACACTATATCCTTTTCAGAAATAGTCTTTCCAAGAGAGAAAGAGGCATTGACAATCTCAAAAAGATTTATGTGAAAATCTTCAAAGTTATTGCTATTATCCATACAAAGGTTTTACCAATCAAAAGTGAGGGTTTGAAGTCTAGCTTCCTTTTATGATGTGTTACCTTCGAAAACAGTCTGAAGATTATTCCAAGCTTCTTGGGAAGTTTGACACGTGGATACGTGATGCTAAATATCTCTACTTATAACATGAATTATAGCAATCAAACCATCTGAATTCTGCTTGGCGAGAGCCTCTTCTTCACTTGATTATGCAGCTAAACATTTAAACCCAGTTTCTGAATTTTTCACTTTCAAATGATCATACCCATCAACAACTAATAGACAAGTATTAAAATTGCATGATTGAAGAAAAGATCTCATAGCAGACTTCCATCACAAATATTCGGTACCATTAAATCTTGGAGGTACGTTAACTAAAATTAATTCATGAGAACTCGAGTTCATGTTTTATAGTTTGGATTGCACCAAGCACATATTGTTAGATATTTTCGTGTTTTCGTGCTCTGATACCAATTAAAATAACGAGGGTACCAAGTACACCACAATCTTTTCGATATCAAACTATAATTCTGATACCTTACGTGATCTAATATAGACAAAGACTGTCAAGAAGATAGCAACCACAAGGTATAGACTTGGTATATAGTATAAGTTCGAAACCGAACCTAACTAAGGGGTCATCCCAAGTGTTTGGATTAACGTATAATGTATTTAGTTTTAATTATAACTAAAATGATAATTATAATTGTGGAAAATAAAAGTAAAGACACAACAAGATTTTGTTAACGAGGATACCACAAATATAGAAAAGCCCCGGACCTAGTCTAGTTTTGAATACTCTCAGAGTTAAGCCTCTATACAAAGACTACTACCAACTTCATATAATTGAGACTAAGTAAACTAACCATAGTTACCTAGTTTCCTCGGTATCCCTGCGCCTACAACCAATCTAGACAATGCACGTGAATCCTAATATAGAGTCCACTATCTTAAGTTGTTTCATCTGATGTGTTCAAGCACTCAATTCTTTTGGATCGTCTTCCGAAATAGTAAAGGACTAATCTGTTCGGTAACCGCTCTATCAATATGAAGAAGTAAATCAGAGATTTATGTTGACTTCACAAAGGCTCTTCCATTTAACCTAATAAACTCTTTTGTTCGGAAAGATCAATCAAGATCTAGATTTACAAAATAATCAGATCCATATTTGCAATCAATTAGATCTCAAAGAAAAATATAAAGAGATATAGATCTATTACATACTATCAATCATATGTCTATTAAAGATAAACAAGGCTTAGTCGGATGCCAACCGATCAAGTGTGTGCACGAAGTAAATCACAAAGATTAGAAACCAATAAAAAAACTTATTGTCTTCAAAAAATTTAATTTCTCCAAAGTACCTTCATAAACAAACTTGAGTCCAAATTATGATCGATCACGCACAAAACTGGGTCTGTTAATAATAGATGATCACAAGTCAACGTCAAATCTAAAAACAGATATGAACTACCGTTAATCTCTTGATCTAGTTTGAGTAACCGTATGTCAGAAGATAAGCTCTCAAGAATAATCAAACTGGTTGCAATCAAGGTTTATCAACCGTTAGTCAAACAAATCAATAATCGAAAACTAAAATAACAATGAAAATTCTAGTTTCCAAACATCGGTACTAGTAGACGCTTCTTGATCCCACATAATTCTTTAAACTAGCGGACGTAAGAGATTTCGCCTAATTAGGTTACTCTCCTCTCCAATATAGTATTACTTGGTTGCATAAGTGACTACAAAAAGAATAACAAACTTTACTATTTATATACCAAGGTAGCGTGAACACCATGGAATTTTCATAACTGAAATTATTCTCAAGATATGCAATAAAAACCTATTATCCGTTTGTCTAATTCCAACCAATATCCAACTGTAATACCGAAATTCCTTTTGGATTACAACTAAATATTAGCTAGCACACAAGATGATTAACTAATATATCTTCCAAAGATATGTTTTGCTTTGTTGCTGTAAAACAAAACATATATATTCAAAAATCTTAACAACAAAATTCTCAAACATTTCGATTTTGGATCTCACTTTGAGTATCAAGGAATATATTTGAACAATAAAATATAAGATTTGTACACATGTTCAAATTACTCACTCTGTCGATATCTTGAACTTTCCTATTTTGCAAACCCAACTTCCAAAATCGCACAAAGACTAAAGTGTACGTGATTTTAGAAATCGGTTTTTCCATGAGGATCGAATCTGCTAGAGATCCCCAAATAGGTAGGGATCGGTCCTGCTAGAGATTCCCAAATAGGTAGGTATAGGTCCTGCTAGAGATACCCAAATAGATAGGGATCGGTCCTGCTATAGATCTTCAATAAGAACTGGACCACCAATCCAATTTGATTTCTTTCAACTACGAAATGATTTTCATAAGTCTACTACCTTAAACTCATGTAATCAAACATAGTTTTATAGGAATGAAATCATTCCTAAGTTCATTAAGAAATCTAGTAGCAAGTTACAAAGATTATGTCTATGTCGCAATTACGAAGTTCAAAAGATAAACGTTATACTTCGTAATTCAATATACATAAGTTGTGAAACAACTTGTATATTCTTCCTTGACACTCTGATCATAATAAGTTAATCAAGTCTCTAATACTAAAGTTTCATATTTATAACTTTGCATGTTACTTTCAATCAAAAGGACCTGAAAGTAATGATAGAAATGGAAACAAGTCAAGTCTTGTACTACTAGCCTCAAGTAAATGGATGATGTCTTCGTTAATGTCGATACTTCTTCATATTATATAGAGTAATACTTGTATGTCTCAATATTTCTATACTTCCTAGTCTAACCTAACGAAGTTGACTTTAGCAATATAATCAGGCGACTTTGAGTTTTGATACTAAAATATGAAAACCAACCTTGACATACCACGCTTGGAGGGTTCAACCAAGCAATGCTCTAA
The DNA here is from genome assembly GCA_023531295.1 of Papaver armeniacum. Lineage (NCBI taxonomy): Eukaryota > Viridiplantae > Streptophyta > Magnoliopsida > Ranunculales > Papaveraceae > Papaver > Papaver armeniacum. Next base: position 190,765 of record JAJJWW010016296.1, read on the forward strand.
CACAACCTTATGCCGCACACAAAGATTTTCTAAGGGGTGGTTTGTATAGTTACATGAAACCTTTATATATAGTGCTATATTGCTCAAAAACAAAGCTACCTTGTATAAGAAAAGAACCACCAAGTACTTGCCTAAGATGGTATATATATGTAGCCCAAACTACAAAATCTATGGTTAAAAATATTAGTAGTTTTAGGTTAGATGTAAATTTTCATATTTCTAACATGACTAAATTAGCCTTTATCCATTAGTATTATTAGCAAAATATTTTAAGAAAAAAAATCCATCGATAATCGTCTAATTTAGCTCCGAGATTTAGGGTTAACATTCAATCAAAATAGCATAGATCCCGTGTCCCCTATATATCTTCATGTGACCTTGTGTCCCTTCAATAAGGTGCCGACATGTGGTGTCATATTGTTTCCTTTTTCTTTTCTTTTTTTTTTGATGCAAAGAAGAAATTGTATCAAGTAGTAGAAGAGGTTACAACATTCTTATCAACTTCTAGAGATGGAATAATAAACTTGTTGGATTACCAATCCAGTTTTCTGAAACTTTATAAGATCTAGGATGTTTTGCTAGCTCATTTGCTGGCTTATTGAAACATCTTTTTAGAAACTTGCAATTCCATAATGGATGATTGCTAAACAAATTAATAATATCTAGGATAATTGACTGGTTCTCCCAGCTAACTTGCTGATAGTCTCCATTTGTTGCTTTAATTATTGTCTGTGCATCCAACTCAAAACACACTTGTTGCAGTCCAAGTTCTTCTGGCCGTTGGGTAGCTTCCAACAGCCATATCACCTATGTTTGTTTTGCAGTCAGGTTTCCATCTGAGTAGATGCTCCTTCCACGCACAAAATCTCCTGCAGAATTACGCAATATTATTCCAATGCATGTGTGTTTGACAGTCAAAATTTCCTTAAATGATGGATCACAACATATAGAAAAATAATATGAGTTAGGTGGTTTCCAAATTGGGAATGAGTCATAGGTTGTGTCAGCATTCACATTGGAGGTGTGGGATCTTTGCATTCCTTTGCATGTCATGTTGTTGAGATGGTGTAAACTCTGAATAACTCTGATTGGATTTGGTTTCAGATCTTGAAAAACACATTCAGATCGTGTTTTCCATATTTCCCAGCAAGTATTCGCCATTCTTTATATCCAGTCCTCTTCTTGATTAGTCAGGTCAGTTGAAAATCAACTAACTATCCATTCTCTTATAAATGTTTGTGTTATTGCCGTACTTCTTCTTGCACTCGGTACTGACACCCAAACAACTCTGGAAAATGAACATTCCCACAATAAATGTTTAATTGTTTCTTCCACTTGATGACAGAGTTTGAAATTTTCTCCTCCATAGTGCATTATTATCGCCATTCTTTAATTAGATGGAACTATATCATTCACACATTTTCATAGAAATAGTTTGACTATGGGTAATGTATTCAAACTCCATAACTTCTTCTAGAATTGCACCATAGATGCATCATAAGTTTTATGGTTGTGTTTGAGCTCAACCGGTTTGTAAAATGCAGATTTTACATTAAACTTCCCCTTCCGTGTCAGCGTCCATAAAAATCTGTTTGCGCAGGAGTACGATATTCTCATAGACATAATTTGACATGCATCTTCTTCTGAAAACAGTTGGTGAATGATATCCTGCTTCCACGATCGAGTGTCATTGTCAATTAAATCTGAAACTACACAATAATTAAATGCCACTTCAAAAGGTACTATTGTAGTTGGTGGAGATTGTCTTCCTTGTATCCAATTATTCTTCCAAGTAAGGACGTTGTTACCATTTCCTAAGACCCAGAAATTGTGAGTTCGAATGAACTGCATGACGCTGTAAATACTCTTCCAAGCCCATGTTGAATTTTTCTTTTTTTTCTGCATGTAAAACCGGTGTATCTGGAAAGTACCTTCCTTTTAAAGGTTTTTCCACATCTGATGTGTATTATTGCATAACCTCCAAGCTGCCTTAGTTAATAGGGTTATATTGAAACATTCCAAATCTCGAAAACCCAGACCACCAAGAGCTTTGTGACAGTCCACCCTTTGCCATGATATTAAATAAACTCATTTTCCTTCTTGCTTCTTCCACCTAAATCTTCTCTCAACTTTATCCATCTACTTTATAGTTGCTTTAGGTATCTTAAAGACGAATATTTGGTGGGAAGGCATTGCATTCAAGACATGTTTAACCATTATGGTTCGGCCTAACTGATTCATGAATTTTCCATCCCATTTGACGAGTTTTAATTTCATGTTTTTAACAAGACTAGAGAAAGATGTCGATCTTCGCCTGTTGAGGAAGAGAGGAATTCCAAGGTATCTTTCATCCAGAGACATACATTTCATCTTTAATCTTCTCAATAAAATCCTGCAGTGTCTTGAATGTAGATGTTTAGAGAAAAAGACTGCAGATTTTTGGAAATTAATCTGTTGTCCCGATGCTTCACTGAAGCTGTTAATAACTTGTAATAATTTGCTAAAATTATATAAATATGACTTTGCAAAAGTAGGCAATCATCATCGAATAATAGATGAGTTACTTGTGGTACCTGTTTTGCAATTTTTATACCTTCTATTTTGTCATCATTCTCAGCTTTGACTAATGCTCTTGTGAAAACCTCCATAGTAAGAAGAAATAGATAAAGAGAGATCAGATCTCTTTGCCTTATACCTCTTGTTAGTTTGAAAGACTTGCATGGTGATTCATTCAGTAAGACTTGTATTTCAAAAGTGCTTATACATTCATGGATGAGTGAACAAAATTTATCGCAGAAACCAGACCTCTTCATGATTGTATCTAGAAAAGACCATATAACACGATCAAAAGCCTTTGACATGTCGAGCTTTAAATCCATATATCCTTTATTTGTTTTCTTCTTTTTCATACAATGAATTAACTCATGCGCAGCAGTTATATTTTCTGTAATCTGCCTTTCCGGAACGTATGCAACTTGCATTGGTGATATCAGCTTCTCCATCAATAGTTTGAGTCTTAAAGATATAATTTTGGTTATCAACTTGTATATAGAGTTACACAAAGCAATGGTCCTGTAGTATGTTGGTGTTTGTGGTAACTGAGTTTTTGGAATTAATCATAGTTTTGTTTTATTCATCTTCTTTAATATTCTTTCCGAGGTAAAAAAGCTTTGAACCATTTTGATGAAATCTTCTTTGACTGTACTCCATTGTGTCGGGAAAAAACCCGATGGAAAACCATCCGAACCCGGTGCTTTCCACGGTTGCATTCTTTGTAATGCTGTGTGAATTTCAGCTCAGATGGTATCTTGGTTAATGTTGTATTGTCCGCTTCCGTGATGCACACTGATATCAAGTTCAACAGCTCTTCATGTAGATGTGGCTGAGAAGTGCTCATGATATTCTTGAAATGAGAAGTAAGAAATTGCTCCAAATCATCTTTACCCGTACACCAACTTCCATTTGGTTTTAATAGAGATTCAATTTTGTTTCTTGATCTTTTTTTATTGGATTGGACATGGAAATGCTTTGTATTTTGGTCGACCTCATGGAACATAATGTCTCTTGACTCCTGCAGAAAACTTCACCCCTTACATGTCATTCATTTATTTCTTGCTCCACTTTGACAACTTCAAGCATATTATCTTCATTGGTACTACTATTTGCTTGCTGCAGGATTGTTAGTTTATGCTATAAAGACTTAAGATTATCATGTATATTACCAAATTTGGTCTTATTCCACAGGGATAAGTTTCTCCTAGTATTATGAAGTTTCTTATCTAATCTAAATCTTGCAGATCCATTAAAATGAGTAGACCAAGAGGTACTGATTTGGTCAGTGCAAGTGGAATCTCTCAACCAACACTAAAAAAACTTTCAGTTTCTAGAGTTTTTAGTCTTATTCGGGTATAAGTCTAGGTATATGTGGCAATGCTCAGAACCTAGAAAAGGTAAATATTTTAAATAGGAGTCGGTGAATTATAAAATCCAATCAGGGTTTATGAGGGCTCTATCTAGATTTTACAGGACCAGTTTCATGTTTGTTACTGGTCCAAGTATATTGATTTCCATGAAAGCCCAAGTCATCAAAACAGTATTGTGTATGAGCTGAACTATTTTTGAGGTTTTTGATGAACTACCATAAGTACTAGCTCTTTCATCGGTATGCATGGTGACATTTAAGTCTCCTATTAAGACCCAGGGGGCATCAATGTTGTAATTTTCACAAATAGTATTGACAAAATTCCATTGAGTCTTCCTTTCCTGTGGGTATGAACTACCATAGACATAAGATAATAGCCATTATGGCTTAGCGGTATCACTTTTAACTAGGTAATGGTTCATATTCCTATCGTGATAAATAACGTCCAAAGTAAACCCGTATTTCCAAAGTAAACATATACCTCTAGCTCTGCCTATGAAGGGGACATAAAAAGTGTTTGGAAAATTCAGTAGCCTAGTAAGAAGCATGGTCTTATGTGAGTCTATTTTTGTTTCTTGCAAAAAAAAAAAAAAAAAAAAAACTATGTCTGGATGAAGCATTTTATTTAGGTCAACTAAATAGCTTCTAGTTTCCTTTGATGCATATCCATTACAATTCCAAGCAATGATTTTCATGATGAAAAAGTGGCTTGATTTTTTTATGAAAAAAATAATAATGAAACAAAACAAATACTTTAAAGGTATATGATGGTGGTGTACCTGTGCAGTTTCACCATGATAATCCTTTGTAGCTTCAGATTGCAATTATATAGGATTATTGTAGACCGTTCCTTCTACTATGATGATTTCGACACTACTAGTCATGGCCATCTCCCTTGTACTTGGTGGATTAACATGGATATTGTGTGGGGTTCATGGATGGTTCTTGATTGAGAACAAAGTTCCCCATTCTCTTTGACTGTCTTTCAACATCAATAGCATCTTGTTCCTCCGGAGTCTCCAATATAGAGTCTACAATACCACGTTCTTCATTTCCTTCATAAACTTCACTTTCCTCTTGAAGTATAACCTCATATTCAGTTGTTGTTAAGCTATCCAGCTACACATTTTTCATCTTGATGGTCTATGACAAAGCATCTGTCACAAATTTTCTTAGGTTGTAGTTCCCAATGGTATCGAATCCATGCATCCTCACCTTCAATAGTTGTCCACCATCCACCATGGTGTAATGGTTTTTTAAGATCTATTTCTAGTCTTGCTTTGACTGTGTTCCCACGTCTTGGCCTGCAATTCTCTGGAGTTGTTGAAATCTTCATTCCTATGAAACTAATAGCTTCATCAATAACACTGACATTTAGATGTTCAAGTTTGAGATAATTGAACTGTAAGTTAAATTCTTGATGGGAAAACACATAATCCATTGCTTTAGTGCCACCTAGAAATTTTTGAACAGAAAACAATGCTTCACCAACAATCCAAGGACCATTTCTCATGAATTAATCTCACTCTTCTTCATTGTTTAACCTGATAAGCATAAGATTATGACCCATCACACATATTTTCTTATCCTTATATTTCTTCCACAATGAGTTGATATCTTCTTTGATGACACTCACCTTGATTTTTTCCTTATATACGAGTTTCCCTAATATGCCATGAGACCATGATTCATCAGCTTCATTGATGTTTGGAGGGGAACCTACAACTCTTCTTCTTTCTGTTTGTAGGATGCATTCCTCAGTTTTCTATAGAGTTGATTGATTCCATTAGCACGATTGTTTGAACTGGTAGCCATTTTTGGGTGTTTTTGTGATGTGTATGAGAAAAGTATTGGTTTAGAATCACATGTGTTGATGAAATTTTTAGATGAGTTTTGGGTATACATATCCTGCAATAGAATCTTTTGAGATGTAAACTAATTACTCGAATAAAGCATAAAATCTTTGAAATATTGATGAGAATATTGCATATGCTTTTTTTTGGTAATCTACATTGATATGGAAATAATATTCAATCAAGACTTGATTTGAGTTTCCTCTTTTGAAAATATTTTCCCGAGTGGGTTTTTATTATTTTTAGAAGTATTTATGTAAGGAAAAGAATGGTATATAAAGTAACTAATTTGCACAGAGTGCAGGTGGTTACTGAAGTTTCGGCCGTTACAATACATGATTTTAGGAGGGAATTAAGGTTTTGAATTTTTTGAATTGAATCAGTTCTTGTTGGATATGCTGATGATCATGATTATCATCAGAAATGGATCTACGAATGCCCGCATGGATAAGAGATGACTCTAGTCTACTAGTAAGTATCATCACATCCAAGATGATGATTTGCACCACTGCTTTCCATACCAATGTTATTTTTACAGAAGTATGCATTTTTCTGAAACTCCAACCACTGGATACCATAATAAATTTCTGGATGAAAACTGCACACAAAAAAGTTACCACTTCATAGGAAAAGTAGTACGAAAGAGATATATATGCAATAAAAAAAATAAATAATATGTTTAAACAGAATTTTAATCTAAATGATAAAAGGATTAGATAATATCTAATATGATATGTGATTGATTCATAAGATGATTCCATAATATCTAATGAAGTCAATCAAAAATAAAGATTTAAAGAAAAAGATTCTAAATGAAAACATGGTTTATAATGTTATGAAATACAAAGATTCATAAGATGATTCCACAATATATATTGAATCTAATCAAAATATGTAGTCATAAAAACCAGATTTAAAAAACAGAGTTTTAATCTAAATGATTAAAAAGATTAATATCTAACGTGGTATGTGACTGATTCATAAAATGATTCCACAAAATCTAACGAAGTCAATCAAAAATAAATTAATTGGCCTCTTATTCAAGAGCATCTCCGTTAGTGGGTTGAAAAAATCCGATGTGGAGGTCATTGTTAGACCTCCATTTATGAGGGGTTTTCAGACTTTGGTCCAAATAAGACCTTTGTCTTAAAACTCATCTCCAGTAGTTAAGGTTATGCCCTGCATTTTAGATTTAGATAAATATAATATTATCTATTTGTAGTATAATTTTATATTAAATATGGATATATTTAATTAAAATTAATGACATGGAGGTGCATCCGAAGGTGTAGTTAATACTTTCTTTAACACCTCCATATTTAGTATTTCATCCCTCCTAATTTTTAGGACCTAACTATTGGAGGTGGGTTTTTGTTAAATGGGGGTCTAAAATCCTATGTGTCAATGAAAATAAGATTTTCACACTCTATTGGAGATGTTCTAATGTTCAAAAATTTGTTAATATATTCTTTCCTTTCTTTTACATCCAAATGATCCGGTTAATTTTGAGAAAGAAAATTCGAAATATTTATACACTTAACACTTTCCTTTTACGACGTGAAGCCACCCATGCATCCTTTTTATTCATACATCCTTTTTAATCAGTTTTTCCATGAAGTAAGTATTATCTTCATGTATTGTATTTATTTAAATTCTTCTTATGTAAATTTTATGACGAATCTTTAATACTATCTTTTAGCCATGATCAAAATAATACAACTTAAACAACCTTAAAGCATATATAAATTATGGCTTTGTAGGGTTTGACAATAGATGTTAATTATGTGGAAGATGATTACCGAAGTAAAATGAGTTGAGCAAAAATTAGATACAAAGCTACTCATAATAAAATTAGATAAGAAAAAAATAAAAATCAGTAGAAAAAAAAAGGATAAAAAATAAGTTACAAAGATTTACTTCTCAAGAAGGTAGGAAGATTTTGCTGTTAAAATAGGTAAATAAGATTAAAAGAATCGACTAGTTTAAACTACTTTTATTCATTTCCTATATTTACTCAATTTGAAAACCGTTTAATAATTTTGTATTTAAGGTAATCAAATAACAACATATGTCAATTTTACATTAGGAGACACCAAATTAGGAGACATGGGATCAGAGCCCCCCTAAAATAACTTAGCTTTACATCTCCTCCCTATAACTCTTTTTTTTAGCATGCTGGTTTGGGAAAATTCTGGATTTCACAATTTTTCTTTGAACCATACTTTACAATTTGTTTTGTATCACAATTATCACAACCCACTAAAAATTTCAGTTTTCACTATTTTGTGATAATCACAATACAATTCAAGGAAAGTTTCATTTTTCAGTAGTCAGTGATAATTATAATTTCATCGCCACCTTACAAAATCTCCAATATTCACAATTTAATTAGTGATAATCCTAATTTTTGCGTTGTGTTTAAAAAAACATCAAAATTATCACCAGCCTGAAAAATTCAAATTTTGACTGTTAGTGCTTATTATCCCAGATATGAGAAACCCAATACCCACTATCAGAATTATCATCAATATATGCATCAAGCGGCGAAGTTGTATTATTGCTGTCTTTGCGTCCTCCAAAGTCAAGGCAAGGGATTTTCTTGCCATGAAAGCATTAACCTGCAAAAGAGGTTTGTCACTAGGTATTCGTAGAGATCAACACATAACAAAAGAGTAAGGATCTTACCACCTTGTTTGTAAGAGTTTCCCTGCTTACCTCCTCACTTTGATTTGTTTCCTCAAACTGATTCACTGTTATATTCACTTCCTCTTGACTCGTGAAGCACACCAGGTCATTCAAGTGGATTGAGCTATTTACAATTATCACACAAGTAACAGAATTACTACCCGTTACCCACCTTCTTAAAATTTGGTTAACTCGATGTTTCTACTAATGCACAACAATAGATGAATGCTAATTAGCCTGATAAATAGCTCTAACCCTTTTAAATGAATTGATACAAATTCCTATTCAACTTAAGAAATACCCCTCACAAGAGGAAACTAGCACAAGTTGCTTCCAAAAGTTATTTTTACCCATTTGAAATGAAAAAAGATAAATAGAATAGAAGATACAAATTGGGTTTAGAAACGTTCTCGAATATCTTCTCAGCTACAAATTTAACTTTAAATTTGCTTTCGATTGTCGTTGCATACGCTTGTATGTATTGCAAAAAATTATCATATAAAAATTGATAAAGTAATCTTTACTATCTTAATGTATTTATGTATTTGCTATGTGTACTAGTATAAACTTTATAAAGAAAAAAAATCTGTATGTGTTAAAAACAAAATAAGTGTATACGTGATGTTTTCTTTGAACTAAATGTGAAATGAGATATGAAATTTACATATAATGTTATTACTATTGGTGCTAACTCACACATTATTGTCATTTTTTAGTTTGTTTTACTAGGGTATGTCCTGTGCTATAACTGTCGGGTTTTGTTTTTGTTTCTTGTTGGAAATAATAAGGATCTTTCCTTTTTTTTCTTGTCCACCTGAAGCACCTTCCATTAATGAACCAAAAGTTTCTATCGAAAAGCAATTGACACCACCTGAAGTTCCCAATAATTGATTTTCAACCAATTGTCTCCTTTATTATTTTGGAGCTTAGCAATAGTAGTTTTATGTAAATTATTTTTTAAAGCATGATATTTATTGATCTACTAAGGATCTATTACAAGAGGGTATTCAATACAGGAAGATTGAAATACATAAATTATGATAACATGACAGAGAAACAAAATGTGATAATCATTCTCCGACTTAGTAATGCATCGGGGATAGATGTTGTCAAAAATCCGCAGGCCTTCGACGAATGCTTTTCATAAGTAAAGTTGTATTTTTGATGGACCCATATGAGTCCATGGTAACTTGGATGTTGGTGACGGGTGTCGATGCAAATTATCCGAGATAATACATTGTCTACCTCTTTGGTCTCCTGTGTTATCCATATCTTCAACCTGATATCTAGTCTTGAATTTGAGTTGAAGTATTATAAAAACTTCTTCCCTTGGGGATCTAGTTTTAAAAGCTAGTACTACTAAGATAAAGGTTACTAAAATGAAACCAAGATACAGTCAGAAATACAACTAAAGGATATTAGTGCTAAGGAGATAGTAAAAATATTAAATTGAAAGGTGCAAAAAGAAATACAGAATCGAACTACACTAATGTTTTGCTGAAAGGAAAATACATGAGACCAACTGAAAGTAATAAGTAAAGGTGATGGATTCATCGACCCATTCATACCAATTGGGTTTTTTGCTTGCTGCTGTGAAACAATAAATGATAAAGCTACGAAATAAACCTGGATTTTAGCATATTGAGATTCCAACATGTGTATATGCTGATTATACTTCTTAGAATGACAAAAAACACCTTGGTCAGGACTCACAGATGGTCTAAAATTCTACCAGAGTATCAAGGTGGTAGAGTCACCAAGCATGGCTTGCTAAAGGATTCACTAATAATGCACCAAGGCTCACAATTATCCATAGGAAGATGACAGTAACTGTGAGGTTTCAGGTTGTACTGCAAATCTAGTTGATGTTGGAACTGAATTTCTTTAACAAGATAACCCGAGCATTAGTGCAGAAGTGGACATATGTTGAGATTAATATCATAGATGCTAATTTCTTTGGTTCCTAGGTTAAAGCTCAAAAATGTTATCCCAGAGACTAAAAAATAAAATAAAATAAATAAACCCAGTTCAAAATTATGTTCTAAAAAGACCCAATCAAATCCGAAGAGACAACTACCAGGATAGCAACATATCCATGGCAGAATAACTAAAAACCAAAGGAATCTTTTAAACCTTAGCAACAAAAACATAATTTCAGAAAGGGTGAAAAGCAGATATAGGCCTGCTTTTTTTTAGGGTTACAACCATAGACCCGTTTTTTTGAACTTTTCAAATCTAGGCCGGTTTTGAATGTTTTATTGAAAAACGGATAATGACAGTTATCTACCTTTTTAGCACCGTTAAGGTAGTTTAAAAAGACCTTAAGTCCTTCAAATCGTTGAGTTTCTTGTAAAACGGTTTGTACACATCACCATCAATACACGTCACCATATTTATACACATCGCCATCTGAATCAGTCACCTGACTCACTGAGTCGACTCCACTTGCCTAAACCGAATTTTGGCAGGGTTCTGACCGTTTTCTGGTCATTTCGCAATTAGAACTAAAATACCGAGCACACTAAAACAACTCTAGTTTGAACAGAAGATTTTCTTCATAACTCTCTCACCAATCTAAAAACTCTGATTGAATTAAAAATGTACGCCATAAAAATATACGAGAACCTGATTCCCTGAGAGATAAGTGTTGGTGCAAAAATAATCACCCCAACAATCTTCGAGATGTGTGTAAGATGATCCAATCGCCGCCGTTGATTAAATTCTCCAAAGATTTGTTGATGGAAAGTGGAGGGGGGGGTACCTGCAAAGACACTCCGATGCTAAAATCAACAAGAGTTCTATGCAAGTAAGTTGTGGAGAAAAGGAATATAAATTGTGTACCTTTTGGGTTGGAATCTAGCCTCTATATATATGCAGACAATATATGTAGCTTTAGGGTTCCAATAGTTATCCAGATAACAACCCCGTCTGTATAAATCCCAAATAACAACCAGATTCATGATAAAATTTGTTATCCTTTCCAATGCTTATCATAATTCTTATTTATCTTAAATAATAATTATCTTGAATAATAATTATAAATATTTAAGATAATTATCCTCTTTTATTTAGGATCTTGCATTTATCTTAAATAATATTAATAATTATAAATAAATAATTATTCAAGACTTTTGGGCTTCAATAATAAACCTAGTGGGTTTCCATAATAAACCCACTGGTTTCCCTAATACCAAATCCAGGCTTCCATAATAAGCCATGTGGGCTTCCTTAATAAACCCACGGGTTTCCACAATAAACCAAACTGGGCTTCCATAATAAGCCATGTGGGTTTCCTTAATAAACCTACGGGTTTCCACAATAAACCAAACTGGGCTTCCATAATATGCCATGTGGGTTTCCTCAATAAACCCACGGGTTTCCTTAATAAACCGTATTTAACCCATATCAAATAGCTTGTGCGGTATGTACGTATATTATTTTAATAGGGTACAAACAATAAGTATTACCATTCATCACTGTGAAAATTGAAGGAACAAAAACAGTCCTGAAAAATTTAGCTTGATGTAGCCTTTTATCCAACAACTTGCAAATATCACGGCTCTCACCATTCTTACATACCTTAGGAACTGACTGTTCCCTCTTTCTCAGCACCATACATCACCAGTTCTATTTCATTCTCACTGCAACATCATCAATCTCCTGTAACTAAGATTCTATGATATGAATTTACAAAATGTTTGACTAAACAATCAATTGAACAATTAAATTACAAAGTGCTGCAGTAACCAATCAATTGAATCAATAAACTACAGGGTGCTCATTGAGAGTAAAAGTATCCCCTAAATTTGAATACAATAAACCCTAGTTTAGAATTTCGAAAATTTACATTGCACATTAAACAAAATTAAAATCAAATTCAAACCTAAGGTTTCCCATTGATCAGTGGACAAAATCCCTATAACTCAATAAACGAATTTAAATCATCATCTATCTTTGTTAGTCTTTGTCTTAGCTGATGATTTTTGAAGAATAGGAAAAGAGAAAACTGAATCAAATAATCAGATGATGACGATGGATATGCTACTACTTCCTTTATACTTTCATCATCGTGAATAAGATTATCATCGAGGCATCACGAAGCGGCTCGTGAAGAACAGAGATGGAGAAGGAGAACTGATGCGATTTTGTATAATGTATTTTTAATATGTACAATGTGTTGTTAGTAAGGGGGATTAAATCCTAGGCGTTCGTTTTCATTGATTGAATACAGATGAGATAGATGCTCATCCTTACAACACGTGGCGACAGTCCATTCTATCTAATCTGAGCCGTTGATTGTTCCAGGGATTCACGCTAGTATCAGATCAAACACTAAAATGATTCGATAAGTATAGACACACCGTGATTTTTTCACGGTGAAATCACCGCGTCACACACACAATTGTGGGACCACAGAAAATCAAAAACCCACGCCCTATTGTCTCCTGGTGGGTCCCAGAAGTTTTTCTCTTGCGGTGATTTCACGGTGATGAAATCACGGTGTGTCTAGCACAGCCGAAAATGATTACACATGAATAAGGGTATAAGGGTAAAATATGCTTCATTAACTCATCTCATCTGGTGAGAAATTGACAGTGTTGACCGGGAAATTGACAAAAGTAACAGATTTAGATGGAAACATGGATGGAGGCCTAGATTTGAAAAGTGAAAAAAAAAACGGGCCTATGGTTGTCTATCGGGTATAAAATGAGGCCTATATTTGTTTATAATCCTTTCAAAAAATACAAAGGACAAACCAACACAAAGCAAGAAAATATAAGGCATAGAGAAGAAAACCAACATGAGTGGATACCACCAACATAACTAAACCATCTTCTAAGACCGAAACTAAATGGGTGGTTAGAGTTACATGCCATACAACATTCAAGACAATATCTAAAGTAACCAAATAGGATACAACATGGTGGCTTTACTAAACCAAGGAATCTACGAAGGATTGGCAACAAAATTAAAAGCTGAAATTGATTAAACCAATACAAAATCATCAAACATGCTTTTAATAATCAAGGTTTAACTAGCTAAGCAAAAAACTTTTGGTTTATTTTGAGATATAGGTATGGTAACAATCAAATTCAAAGGGCTTATTGAAATTATCAAATCAAAATATTAGTCTTTGGGAAACAGGGTGGGTTGAAGCTTAATTAAGAGATCTAGCATCCATAAATGAGAAAGATGCCATAGTTAGTGTTTGGTCTAACATTTGTCCAACTTAGGGGTTGGTACTTGGAAATGACGTTGACTTCTGTTGACTGTGTTTAATCAAATTTTAAATAATTTAAAATCAAATATAATTATCCATTTATCATTCTACCCTTCATTAGTTAAACATTTACATCACCACTACCACGGAAATCGTCAACCCCATGTCACCACCACTACCATGAACCATCGTCACTTAGAACATAAAGTCCTCCCATCAGTTACCCAGTACCACCACTGCCACACATAATTTATCAACTGATGAACTTTAAAAGATAAAATCTTGAACTATAATTTTGAACCATTTACAAAGCTTGGGCCGAATTCGTTGAGAATTTTTGTCGAGCACTTGATATGTATCTCCATTGTTGGTATTGTTCTGTCCATTTGGTCGGATGGCTTACTTCAAATTGTGTGTTCCCTGAGAATCTAAAACAAACCCATGTTTCCTCAATCCTAAAAACACCGAGACAGTTCTCAATCCAGACTATTCATGACCGTAAACCAACGGCAGTAAAGACTTTTCTCAACAAATTTCTCGGCCATAGATGCAAACCCAATCCTAATCCTTGTATCAACTCGAACATACCCCTATCCTGTTCCTTCTTGCTTTATAAGTTTTCATTTCCCTTGATAATTAAACCCTTTCTCTCTGATTTCTATGGATCATATCATATATTATCACACACAAAATTTGAGGATCTGAAGTTTTGGGTGGAAAAATTTGATTGATTTTGAGATCTAAAAGAAAATGTAGAGAAGGGGATTATAATTGTGATGCTGAAGAACAATATAAAAGATTAGAGATTTTTATGGATCTGAGGATATGAGGTGCATCCGTCACCAGCTTTCAACGACAGTAGCAGTAGCTCATAAAATGTTTTTCAACTCAATAGTCTACCTAAAACTCTAACACTTCTCTTAATCACACAACAAGTATCCATTTCTTCCCTGTATTTTCGGCTTCATACTCGAGTTTGAGAAAACCTTACAACTCTCATTCTCTGTCCGCATCATCGGAGGGGGAGAAGCAAGAGAATTAGGGATAAATGGTTAATGAACACTAGATCTCTCACCGTTGGTTAAATGGTTTCATCAATACCGTTGGATCGTAAGCCTACTTGAGGGTATATTTGTAAAGTCGGTATTATATATAACATAAAATTAATTAAAGTTTGGATATAAACGGTCAAAGATAGTCAACGTTATTTCTAGGTACCAAACCCTAACTTGGACAAATGTTAGACCAAACACTAATATTGGACAAAATGTAAGTATCAAACACCAAATAACCCAAAAAAATTCTTGTAACTTTTCTGGTGTTGACCTGAAATATTACCTCTTATTGAATAGAAGAAGTGATAAATCAGTTAGGACCCGTGATTGATATGAAATCAATGAAGCTCAGGGCAGAGAAATCTCCGATGAAATCCAAATCTTCATGAATCAGCAAACACTAAGCAAGTAATTAAACATCAGAAAATAAGGGGATATCACAAAACCAGCAAGCAGGCAACCCAACAGGATTCAAAGGGTCGATGAATATGAAATTTAGCCGGTGAGGTAAGTTAAATCCATGGTTGTTATTTCAGGGTTTATGTGTTGAAGAAAGGATAGAAGTCTAGGTTTTTTTTTCTGGTTTCTATTCTACACAATCAACCGAAGTTAATAATTAAGAAATACTATTAGTACTACTGACCAGATCTGAGAAGATCTGAGCAGTTAAGCTTGAGGAGAATGGTTTTTTACCCTTCTGTAAATCATCTGTATAGAGATTAGGTAGATTTGAGTTGCAAGTTATACTATACCTTTTTAAGTAATGGTTATATGGCATCTCAATTTTTCTTCGATCGGCCGAATCTCTCTTTTATTATTTGCATTTTAATTTTAGTTATGCTTAATTGGGATTGTGGTTTCTTTACCCTATCCATATTCGCAACATGAGTAAAAGCATAATAATTCGAGCTAGTACGTACTGTGAAAATAAATGAAGAGATACGATGATGCGATCAACGTTTATGATCATCGTTATGCAGACGCTTAAAAAATCAAACATAATGAAAGGTATTTAATATAAATATGACGATGCTAATATAAGTGCATAAAGTAAATGAGATGCATATTTACGTGGTTCAACACTAAGGCCTACGTCCACGAGGTGTTAAGAGGTTTCACTATGGATTTAAAGTAATTACAGAGTTGAAGTCAAATTACTTTGAGTGGAGGATGGAGATCAAATTACATGGTTGTAGTTCATACCTAATATTCACTCTCTTTCTCTCTCCTAAATACTTCCTCTAAGTGTAAAAATAGTCGACCTCTCTTTCCTCGGGCGGAGTTCTTTATTTATATATCGTCGGGTGGGTCCCTCGATACAGCTATCATAGATGGTCTTGGTCTGTGTGTCAATCGCGTTAAGGTGCGCGGTAATATCCCAAATATGTCTATCGGGATGAGCTTAACTCTTCGGTGTACCTCTCTTTCGTCCACCCATGTTCTGCCATGTATGAGCTTTCACTTCGCATTTAATGTGGGTGGTTGGGATAATCCCACGCCTAGACAACTGTTACCACAATCTCGTCTTTTTAATTTCAGTTAGACTAAATCTGTTCGTCCATTTTGAATTTATCTCGGGATGAGGTAAAGCTGAAATATGGGATATTCGTGTGCTTCACGGGTAACTTCTTATCATGTACATCTCAGCTTTCTGACCGTCAGATGTATACCTTGATGACCACGTGGCTGATGACGAATTAAGACTTTTGACACTGTTTGGGTGTTATACGTGTTATTCTATCTTGATGCTCCCATGATGTATGATCTCCACGTTTTTATCTTCATGGACACATAGACGGTGGTGATTAGGTACCCACAAATGCCAAGGTTACCGTTACTATGCATTCTTCCTATTTCTATCAACATCAAGGTCCAGTCAGACCGCCACGTGAAGATTCTAATGAGCTTTTACTGAAGATAGACTTTGTCAGAGAGGTCCATGCTTTATTACATGAATTTCTTTCTGAAAAGGATGAAGTGGATCCAACAGAATCACTACTAAATGTAGCTGTACCTTTGAATTGCCAACTTGTAATCGTCATTCTTGTGATCATAACCAAAACCATGTAACTGAACATTGAATTTTTTAAATTCATTAGGTGACTTGGATATTTCTTTATATTCTATTGTAGCTGGGTTCCAAAGACGAAGAAAATTTATACCACCTTCATAATCAAACAACCATATGCAAACTAGACCATTACATGAATGAGATTTTTTTTTTTTTTT
Source organism: Papaver armeniacum (assembly GCA_023531295.1). Classification (NCBI taxonomy): domain Eukaryota; kingdom Viridiplantae; phylum Streptophyta; class Magnoliopsida; order Ranunculales; family Papaveraceae; genus Papaver; species Papaver armeniacum. The sequence continues at coordinate 207,730 of JAJJWW010016296.1, forward strand.
GGGTTTATGTTTGTTTCAGTGTAATGGAAACCAAGAGAATGATCTTTATACCCCTTTCCACATTGAACTTGCAAAAAGTTCAGTGTTTTTTTGGTACCAAAATAGAAAACAGTACTAAACAACACTAAAGGGGACTGTGTAAGTATCATCAACTACATAAATGGAAAAAATGCATACATCTCTTGCAAAGCTAAAGCTTGTATTAGTGAAGCAAATAGAATAGCTCATCTCTGTGACAATTTTTTGGGTTTCCTTTTTATTCCTAGATTAGGCAACCAAGTAGCAGATATTTTGGCAAAGCATGTTAGGCCTTTAAATTCAAACATAGAATGGGGAACTTCTCCACCTGTTTGTAGTATGAAACACGTCCTAGTAGATAAATCTAATATTGGGAACTCGCACAATGCCAGATTAGATGGCTCCACTCATTCTGTAACCGCGACTCATTCTGAGCCTTAGGCCTTTAATCAAATTTCTTATTTACAAAAAAAAGAAAGTATTAAACAACACGTCCTTGGTTAGGTAATCAAGTCCAAGTGGATTGTGACTTATCGACAGATCTGAGAACGAGATACAACGGTCGTGTTTGGCCCCTTGGAAATGCCTATCATGGGTTAGGTTTTCAAAAAAAATACAGTTAAAATATGGTTGTCTCATTCTAATTCTAACCTTGGATAAGAATTACTAAATCTTTCTTAATTTTAGGAAGCTAAAAAAGCAAAGATTATGGTAATCTTCATAGTAGCTAGATACCAGTATCCTTACCTAGGTTAGACTGGGGGTAGTTATTTTAATTTATCAAATCTTATTTAAAACTTTAATTTGTTTTCACGAAATTAAAATTTCTAGTGCCTGAAGGTGTTCGCTCTTTTGTCCCAAGTAAAGCTATTTCTAGCGCGGTTTCACGAAAACGTGCTAAATATTTGGACAAATGCGTTTCACATGGATATAGCCTGGGGGCCCTAGCTTTCTCCACTTTAGGAGAACTTGGCGATAACACTTTGAGTTTCTTCAAGCGTATGAATAATTGTCTTATCAGCAATGATGCTAGTAGTGGTTTGGGTAGTTTTATTTTTTATAGATTAGGCATTGCTATTCAAAGGGGAGTTGGAGCCCATCTTGTTGCTAGGTTACCAACCAAAAGCTTTGTATGATTTATTTTTCATTCTTACACTAGGTATCACCGGGGCCTTACGGCCCCGGCTCAACCTCTCCTTTTAGTCTGAATAATTAAAATAAACTATATCTTAGTTAATTTTTTTTTTCTTTTAATAATAAAAAGATATTTTCAAAGTAATCTTTAGCCTGGTAGCCTAGCAACAAGCTGGGCTCCAACCCCCCTTTGAATAGAAATGCCTAGTCTATAAAAGATAAAACCCCCCAAACCGCAACTAGCATCATTGTTGATAAGACAGTTCTTAGTTAATGTATTTAAATATTTTAAAAAGCCTACAACTTAGTCAATTATAAAATAAAGACTAAGTACTTTAATTTTTTGCAGGATATAAATAAATTATATCATTTCAGGGTACTCATACTCGTATAACATCAGTAAACACCTAATAACATTAGCACTATAGAATTAGTCAATATTCAGTCACACAGTTCCATCAAAAGCATATTTTAATAAACATACCAATCTATTCATCAATTCATTAACATTGTGGTTGGATCGAAGTAGTTTAACTCGTTCCAAGGTGCTACTCTGTGCGGGAGCTTGGAGCAATAAGTTCGGGCTTGGAACTCGCCCAAACTCGGATTAATACTCAGATTAAGTTTTTAGAGGTTTAGAGTCTCGCTGATCATATATTAATACTAACATGACTTATAGATAATTATAATCAAAATTTTAACATTACAATTTATTGATTTACCAACACCAATACAATTAAAATTATATATAATTTTAACATAACTTACATTTAACATAAAAGCAAAACTCGGCTTGGAATTGGATGAAAATTTGCCAAAAATCGGCTTTGGAGACTTCTTTAATCGCTCAAACTCGAATTCAGCTTGAAATCGGTCATTTTAGCGAGTAGCGGTTAATCACTTGGAAATCGTCCTTGGAGACATTGTTGAACTACTCTGGTTTAGATAGTATTTTAAATTGGAATACTGTTGTCAGAAATAACCAGGGATCTTTCGACAACGAATATTGTCCACCCTGAAGCTTTATCCTAGATATGTTGAGGCCGCTATGTAGTGGATGGTATGATTTGATTTGACCATTATTTCCTAGAGTCTGTAATTTTTTCTTACTGAATATCGTTTTGATATTGTATTTATAACGATGTTGTTCACTTTATGCCCGTAATGACTAAGAAAACAGAAACTGGAATCTAAATAGCAACACTTGTACCTTGATAAAGTCTCAAATACTTGAACTAAGGATTTCACTTGCTAAATATAGCTCTACCCCATTACTCATTAGTTTTGCACAAACCTTTCTTGACTATTGAATGCTTGATAGACATGATTGTATCCTTTCTTTCAGACAAAGAATACGACATGGACCAACGAAGGTGAATACGTCATATAGAAATGACGTATGTATTTTGTTCATGATATGGATCTATAAGATAGCAGAATTTTAATTAAAATAAATAAATAAAAAATAACGGCAGTGTTATTCAACTCCCTCTTTTTAACCTCCATATTCACCTCCCTCCAATCTAAACCCCACATCTGGAAAATGGTGAACCCCACCTAAACCTGAATATGAATCTGAATCTAAATCTAGATGTGTGGTATGGATAGGAGGGAGGTGAATAGGGAGGTGGAAAAGAGGGAGTTGAATAGATCTTTATAAAAAATAGCGAGTATCTTATTCTTGTATGCTAATGGTGCATGTTGACTCGGAAATTATCTATGTAAAAATATTTGTTGGTTGTGATTGTAAGAATGTATGATTTCAAACTTCTTATATAAGAAAAGTATATTATAAAAATGCATACCGTAAAAAAATGTGATGCCAACAACTGAGCAAAGCTTATATCCCCTAACATCCTCATTGACTTAAAATCTTGTACTGCAAGTTGGAGCAACCAATGATCCTACATGTACCTATCACCATCGACATCATTCATTTTTGTATTTGTTTTGGAATATCTTTAAAATCATCAAAAGACTTGCCATATTCATATAGTTGTTTATCCACGATATACAATCCATAATCAAGTACTTGTTCATTAGTTGGCTTCGGATGTTGTACTCACCTGTAGTTTGAAATGTAAGTAATCATAACATATATTTAATCTGAACTTCGATCACAGTACTTTGACCATGGTTTCTCAGTTGAAGTCCAGTTTTCATCATCATTGCTTCTTTAATATTCTACAACTTCATCATCTTCTAGAATTCAAACTGCAGTGTGCACTTCTTTGAAAGTACCGTGAAGTATCACTATGGGCCCATCCTTAAGTGTCTTTAGAAAGTAATACGAATGTGCACCTGCTAGAATAATTAGTAGTAAGCGCAAGTAGTATAACTCACCGGAAGTATGGCTGGAAAAGTATGTTATTGCAATCGTAAAACCATGTTGTCTTATTTTTCATCATTTTTAAAAGTGTTGTGAAAGTTATTCATAAGTGTAAGATTTGGAATTAGTAGGATTAATATTTTGAGTAGACCATCAATGTTGACTTAATATAGTCTTCTGCAACCGTACTAACTTATCAATTGACTTACTCGCATCATACACAATTCTTTGTTTTCCGGGAAGATGCAACATAGCCAATTAAACAACGTTAATTTAGGTTGTTCTTCATGTGATGGATGATCGTATAAACTCCACATAGCCTCGAGTGGTCCAATATATTTTACCTCAATGTACAACTGTACCCATCACATTCACTGAAAAATGATACTACGGCATCATAACATGTATCCATTATGAACAATTACTTCCCTTCTATCGTCACACCGACAGTAGATCGGATATCCATCTTCATCCATTATTATATTGTCAACACGTTTCTTAGGATAAGCTAGGTCTATAACATTTTTCATGCACACAGAATCCTTATCAGATGGATAGTGTGCCACACATTTCCTGGCAGTTTGAACAAAATAGGGTCAGTTTTTTATCTGGAAATTCGTCGCAATCAAAATGTTCAACTTGATCCATTGTTCAAGCTTTTTCGGGACCATTCAAAAACAAAAGAGTGTGCATATGAGGAAACGCGCATTTCTGAGATTTAATCGTGAACACGTATGCAACCACTTATCCAGACATTTTTTTTTATTTCTGCCAAAATGATTTCTTTTTAACTTAAAGACACAATCTATCATATCAAGACGATCATGAGCATATTGATGTTGTCGGAGCTCGTCTTTGGTTTCCAGCCAACTGGGATTCATAATCATTGTACGGAAGATATGTAAGTGGTGATTCAAATGCGTGATAACCATTAATCTTAATATATTTAAATCACATGGCTGGGACCACCTATAAACGTCGACGACATGATAGGTCTTACCTCTTTCATTGAGTTTCATCCCAACGTCTTCCAATTTTTTATACCAACATAACTATCAACGTGCATTGTATCTTGTATTTTCTTGAGATAGTATAGATGATTCTGTTTGGTTGATTCTCGAGCATTTACTAATAACTCTTGAAAATCTTTGGTAGAATACTTGTCGATCCGCTAGAAATAACAAAATTATAAGATTATTTGAGAGTCAATCAAGATTTAGTATACTCTTTTATAGCGGGATCTAGGATTTTCATGCCAGGTTTCCAACTCATCTCATAATATGGAAACATCATGACGTAGTTTAAGGGCAAGTGTGTAGAATGTCACCCATAATTTGGAAAACAACCCTTTTCTTCCTTCATTTGGAATATAATATCCCTTAGGCTAGGTACCTGAGAACTTTTCCACTAATAGAATTACCAAATTTTCTTCGGTCATTGATAGGTTATAGCACCTTTGATCTGTGAATTTGTTTATAATGCATTGATAACTTTCACATTGTTCTAGGAAGGACTAACCTTCTTAGAATATCATGTGCTGAAGTATTCTCGGAATAAAATTTATTATATAGTGATAGAGTATCATGAACTACCTCAAAACATCTTTGTTAATTATGTGTCAATTGAATATTCGGTGATTATTTATCTGATTATTCCTTCATCGGGTACTAATGCTCCTCAATCATATGTTGAAGTTCCTCATCTATTGAGAAGCACTTCGTACCCATTCTTTTTATAGATATTTTATCTAAATAAAAATCAAGAATGATAAATGCATATGAACCAATAGATTCTCAGATATGGTCATGAAATAACCTTGACCGGGCACTTGTATAAATCTCTCAAAGCCTACGTGGATTCAAGCGAAAAAATGAGCTTCAATTTTCCATCGAGGAAATTTCTCGAAGAGTGGCTTCTTTGGGATATGCAATAGTCTTTTATCGATCAAGTTCGAGGTTCCACTTAAGGAGCATTTATATTCAATTCTTCTAATATATTGACAGACAAATAAGTATTGAACAGTATTCTGACTCGCATCACTTTGTGTGTCTCTGTCACTTATTTTATCTGATGAAACACCAATATTATTTAAATAATTCGATATAAAATCTTGAGCACCAATTAATCAGTACACGAACAAAGATGCATGCAACTAATCTCGAATTAAGTGAACATACTTTATTAACAAACCATTTGTTGGAGAAACTATGCCTGAATGTAGGTTAACCTCAAAATGCGCCTACATGATCAATGATGGTGTCAGCAATCACATCCCTATATGGGTGGTTCCTATTGCTAAGTATATTTTCTTCCAAATAAATATTCTTAGGCTTTTAGGTATTTGAAGATTACAAAGTTCACACGTAAATTATTTATATTCTTAACGTAATTCGTATGACAATATTATTGCATTCTTTTAATATCTTATACACAATTTTTAAAAATGTAGAAGCAAATAATTTAGCATGAACCATAAAAATATAATATTCAAACGTAATATTACAAATCAATAGATGTATTAAATTAATTGGAAAAATGCACTTTTTTTCGAAACGTTTTTTCTGCATGGCGTGCTTGCTGGGTAATTATTTAAGGTCATCATCAAAAAAAACTGTAAGAATATGAACATTCAAACTTGACACTAAGGATCAGTTGGTGTTTTGTACCTCTTGGGAGAAATATTATCTTTTTAAAATGCTTCTTTGGCACGGCATGCTTGCTGGGAAATTCGTCAATTATAATATGATAATTAAAAATAAAAATAATATTTTAAAGTTATCATCAAAAAATTGGTGCAAAAGAGTGATGAAAACATAGAACACTAATGTCATGGCTCTACGTATATCTGCTGGAAAGATGTAGACTCTACCTCCACGATTTTCTCCATGTATTATTTCTCCATGCTAAATTGATTCATTTATATGTTGTGTTTTTTGCGCAACAGCTTGTAGACCTGATTATCCATTAAGTCAGGTTCATTTTTCATTAATTCTGCAAAAGTACGCTGGACTATTGCCCGTGTCCTTCATCAGTTTCCATATGTTGTTATTGACCTTCTATTTTAGGATATCTCCGCTACCTTATCATCCTTTTATAGTGTGGCTGAGAAGACAATTCTTTGGTGGCATTTTCATTACAGAAACTCAGAGCAAAGCGTCACAAAGGCTTAGAAGACATGAGACGAAGGAATAACACACGTACTTGAACGCACCTATATATTAACCTTTTATATTGTAGCATAAAATCCTCAAAAGTTGTGCATTCGTTTAGGGGAAGATCCATTGACACGGTTCTACCACAATTTTATAACATTGATGTCATTTTATTATAAAAACTACATGGTTATATGAATTTGAAGTTCATTTTTTATTCGTATGTTCCCCATACAAAGCTTTACATTTCTACCCAGATTAATACATTCGGGATTACCAAACCTCACCATCTACTGTTTTTAATTTCTACCGTTAGGTTTTGACAATTACTTTCAAAGTGGTAAATGGTGGCATTATATGTTCCGGTTGTGCCCGTCTTTGGTAGGAATGTAGAGCTTTGTAAAAAAATATAAGCTTTGTTTTGTGATGGGTAATTCTATTCAACCCAATTAGAATTATTAACTGCGATCATTCAGCCAATTATATATACGAATAAAATTCAAACATAAGTTATTTGTGTTTCATGTAACTGTCCAAAGTAGGTATCCATTCCTAAATGAATTTTAATTGGCTTTTGAAATATTCGGAAATAGAAAACGATGTATAAGTAGTTTACATAATTCTTCTTCTTATTTATGTGACATAAATTTGAAGAATAATTGTTCTTCTGATGATAACCGGGCTGGGTTAGTACCTCACTAACATAATTTTATGCAACAAACTAAATCAGCAAAACCTCTTTAAACCTCTTTTTTTTGAGTGTCCACTATTTGTTAACCAACTACTCTTCGATATTTGAAGGTTTAAGTTTAAAATACAAATACAATCATATGACACTAAATCTTATTTCGTTCGGCACACTAATTACGTTAGCCTAAGATCATAAAAAGCCTAACCAACTAACTACATTTGGATGAAATATTCCAAGAAGTCATCGGGGATACTACTAAATTAAGTAACACGCAAGGCTCCCAATAACTCAATAACTGATCAATTTAACAAATTATTAGAAAATACTCCCTCCATCCCTATTATATAGGCGGAACATTGGATTTTTCTAGTCCCACTAAATAGGCGGAATTCTAATTCCAAGAAGACTTTTGACAAATATGCCATTATTTATGTTGTATGGGAAATTGTAGTGAGAATAAGACAAAGGGTAAAAACAGGAAGAAACATGAAAATTTATGAAAACCAAAGAATTTCTTAAATGAAGAGATTTCACTTTCTCCGCTTATATATTAGGGACGGAGGGAGTAATAAGGACTCACCAGTCTCCAACTTTTTCTTTAAAGTTAAATCATGGTTTATTACAACTAAAATCTCTCAGAAGCAATCCCAAAACAATGAGATTTTCTAGCAGGTGAGTGCGCAATTTTGAGACAAAAACTTCAACAATTTCACGAACACATAACATGTAATCAGAGTGTAATTCTGCACTGAAGACATACCGATTGATATGAATCAAACGTTGGCTCGTGATCTTAATAGATTTTTCCTTCTTAGTTCTAATATAGATTCGCCAGCAAGCCCATAACTGTAAAGGTAAAATCACTTAAGTATGACGATGGTATACTATAAGTAGATAGTGTGCATAACTTATCATCTCTCTTTTGTCAACTCCTTCATAAATCTACATGTTGTGATTAAGAAGTCATGTTGTAGTATTAAAAGTGAAACAACAAGATTTAGTCTGGCAAACTAGTGTCAGTCTAATAAGATTAGCATCTTTATAAGTTAAATAAAAGACATTTAAATGAAATCAAAGCAAGCAAGCAAGTTTAACAAGACATTTAATCCAGCAGTGTTTTTCATAGCAGTCCAACGGGTTGGTTCATATTGGGAATGCCTCATTTGTTGTGCTCTTTTTTTTCCGGAAACATTTCGCATGGTGCTACCGTGCTAGAACCTTGTTCGAAGAGTAAGCAAATTGGCCAAGAAAACAGTAAATCAACAGATACGACTCCAGACTTACATCACGTCGAGCAAGATCAAGGCGATTCCATACGACCATAAGAACATCAGTCAGCTCTCCTGTCTCAGCAGCTTCCTCTATTTTCCACATGGGAAAAACCAATCACAATAGTTATGGCTTCCTCTTCAGACCTATCTTGATTCTTCAGATGTCTTCCCTGGAACATGAGTGCCAGAGTTGAGAGAAACTAAGGTTTCAAAATAATTCTCGGCGTTTAAGAACGGAGAACAGTCAATTTCTTGTTCTCTAGCACTTCCAGTTTTCGGGTCATACAAAACTAGAATACCATAACTCAAGAATAGAATCTCGCCATTCTTAAAAGACCACAAGAGCCTCAAAGAAAACTGGTCTCTTATAATACTCTCATGGGCAATGACATAATACTTAGTCCAAGATTCCCTAACTCCATAATCCAGCATCTTCCAGACTTCAACATGAATGTCAACACCATAAACACATGAGGTGGCAAGTATGCAAAGGCACCCTTCCAACGCGCCTAGAATCATACACGGATGCTTATTCTTCTCCATTGGTAGTTGGATTTCTTTAAAAGTCTCGTCACTGATATCCAAAGAGAACAAGATAATAATGTTACCTTGAGCTACCGCTAACCAATGAAGGTCTCCATTGACAAGCACCCCAGATGTTTGCACGTAAGGAAACTGATAAGGTACAATTTGCCCGCTCTTCCATGAATTTGATGCTAATGTATAGACTTGGACTAGAGAACCCGGCTTTGGTTCCATAAACTTCTATGCCTATTGCCAACTTGTAATCGTCATTCTTGTGATCATAACCAAAACCATGTAACTGAAAATTGAGGTTTTTGAATTCATTAGGTGATTTGGGTATTTCTTTAAATTCCTTTGTAGCTGGGTTCCAAAGACAGAGAAAATCTGTATGAGCTTCGTAATCAAACGACCATACGCAAACCAGGCCATTACATGAACCCAACAATCGAACATCATGAACTAAAGATTTGAATGGGAAATCCATTTCAATAGCATCATCTTTAATTTCACATGATGAATCATAACTTACAGAATAAAGTAGATTTCTGCTGCTAGACCTGGCAGTACCTTCAAGCATGAGACTAGGGTTGTTTTTCTGGATAGTAATATGGGTATAAACAAAACCAGAGGAAGAGATTAGGGCATACCAATTCTTGCAAACAGACTTACATACAAGTAATGATTCCACTGGCAACCTTAAAAGGATTTCATGGTACATCTCTTCTGGAATGCTTGACATTATTGCTGCTGTTGTTGCTTCTTCCTCTTCTTCTTTCAATTGATCTTTTATACTCCTGTCACATTTAACTTGCAAAAAGTTGGTACCAAAATGGATAAGAGTGGTGGTGAGACTTCTCGACGGATCTGACAATGAGATTCAACAGGAAGTCACTGGCCCTAAGGCCCAGAACAGCTCTGTCAAACTTCACTCGGAAGTCTTATGTGACACCTACTTTGGAGTGAAATGGGTGCAAATGATGAAGCTCTAGCTTGCACATTGGTGCACACAGCAAAAAGAAATAAAAATAATAATAACGATAAAGATAAACTCTATAAGACATCCATCAAGTTACATAAATAGGAGAACATTTCCCCTCTCTCAAGAGTGACTTGTAGTATTTGACTAATAAGTGTTCAGATGTCTTTTACAAATTCAGGCAACATATAAAAATTGTGTTATCGGTGGACCATGTGCTGCAGGTAAGGATTTTATTTTTGACATCTTGAATGGACTAATTTGCTGGAGTTCGTAATCGGTGAGGATATCTTCTCTGATAATTGTTCGTGATGAAGCAACTTTCCGTTCATTTACCATGCGAAGCGTGCTGTCTCATCTTCTCAGGTCCATGAAGGCACTATTCAATAACAAGCCAGCAGTTTACTGTAGATCTGTTTATTGCTGATAAGTGGTGACATCTTGAATCCACATTGTTCCCTGACCTCTGTCGGTGATCACATTTCGGTTTATTGGGGTCATTGAACTACTACCATTTCAAAGATGCAGCTAGATTTAATAGAGCTTCTATTTGGTTTATAGTTCTTTGTTTCTCATGTTGCTTCAATCTACTTGCAATGGATTCTGCATCAAATCCTTCTGCAGTCTCCGCTTCTTCCTGTTCAGCGCGAACTTCTTGTAATAAAGCATCTACCTCTCTGACAAAGTCTATCCTCAGTAAAAGGTCATCAGAATCTTCTGGCGGCGGTCTGAATGGACCTTGATGCTGACACAAAAAGGAAGATTGCAGTCACAACATATATGTACAGCAGAACAAGGTAGTGGAAAAAAATCGGAAGGGTACTAAGAACTAATAAGCAATGACTTCTACACATTTACAAAATCCATGAACGCCAAGGCTAGAATGCAATGTAGACTACTACTGGTGGCTAGAGAAAGACATATTGTTTGGACCTTACGTACAAATGAAAATTTAGAAAACCTCCAAAAAGTAATAATAACACAAGAAGGCACAGTGTTTTTAAGTTTATGTTACATACCGTGTTTATGTCAAACCCTGATGGAACAAGCAAACTGAACGGATCCTCTCTTGGGAAGGTATCAACCATTTGCTTTCTGCACTGCTTCAGCCAGCCTTCATCATCAAATCCATCGTGAAGATTCAAGAGATCGTTTAGCAATCTCATGGCGCCAGTAGCTTCCCTCTTCAAAATTTCTGTCTGAGAAGTTAAAAATAACTATAAGTCAAATTCCGCAAAACACAAACCAATGCCATTAGGCAGGTACAACGCACTAAGATAGGTTTAACAACACCTCAGGGTGTATCCAAATGCCCCCTTTGTTTGGAGTAAGAATTTGGAGTCCATCCAATAGTTTATATTTATTGATTGATCAATTTGGAAGTTTATGACGGATACTGAGATACGTACCTCGATTCGCCTATATAAGAGGTCTAGACTTCTAATTGCATCTTTCTCATCCTGGAATGAAGTGCACAAAAACATATTAGCCATAATAAAATAAAATAAAAAACAGGGTGAAGACAGTATAAACATTCATCGGTCAGCAAAGCGAAAGAAAGATTGCAATTGATGTTATGATTCAAGACCCAAAAGTTGTACACCATAATTCTAAAGGTAAATCGCTTAAGCATGACGATAATATACTACTACTATAAGCAGATAGTTTGCATAATTTGATTTGCTTATCATCTCTCTTTTGTCAACTCCTTCATAATCTCCATCACAGGGTAATACCCACAACATACAACATACAACAATGGATAATGTTGTGATTTAGAAGTCAAGTTGAAGTATTAAAAGTGAAACAGCAAGATTAAGTCTGGCAAACTAGTGTCGGTCTAACAAGATTAGTCTGAAGTCAAATTAAACTCTGAAACATTTGTAATTGCTACCAAAGAAATGAAATTAAAGAAAGAAAGCAAGCAATTTAACAAAACATATAACCCAACGGTGTTTTTCATAGCAGTCCAACGGGTTGGTTCACTTTTGGGCATGCCTCTTTTGCTTTGCTCTTGTTTTCGGGACACATTTGGCATGGTACTATAACTTTGTTTCAAACAATATGCAAATTAGCCAAGATAAAAGTAAATCAACAGTTACAACTCCACACTTACATCGCGTCGAGCAAGATCAAGGCGATTCCATACGACCATAAGAACAAGCTCAGTCAGCTCTCCTCTCTCAGCAGCTTCCTCTATTTTCTACATGTAGAAAAGCAATCGCAATAATTATGGCGTATGACAGCATAGAATCCAACTAAAAATAACCCTACAAACACTACAAAATTTGCAATAATAACACTCTCAAACAAAAAAAATTACCTCTTCTACTTCCTCACCAGCTCTAATAAAACTCGAAACCAATTTCCTTGCTTCTCGAACTTCTTCATCAGGATAGTCCTTCAAACGCATACCAATCTCACGATACTCTTCAATCTTCTTGTTCTCTTCTTCATCTTCTTCTTCGCGTAATCGTTGCAACTCCTTAGTCTTTTCTCTTTGGGCAGCTTGCCATTCCTAACCTAGCCAAATTCCCAATACATCCAAACCCACAGAAATCCATTACAGACCAACACAATTTCTCAAAAAGTTAGGTCATTTCTCCACATTCAAATCCTAATACAGAGATGGGGCTATAAATTGAGCAATAAAATGGAAAATAAAAAGAAACCCAAGTTAGAAATTTGACATTACATCATCATGGAATTTTTCTGGAAGCCCCTCTAAGTATAATTCTTCTTCTTCTTTGGTCTTATTCTTCCTCAAAACTGAAGGTAACACCCAAAACTTATCAATTGATGCAAGTAAGACACGGCGCAAAGAAGATTAAGAAGTTAGGAACAAACCTGTTCTGCAAGATAATTTGGGTGTCATTAAGGTGAAATTTGAAGCTAGACGACGATGATGATGAAGATGAATTCCTCTTCTGGTGAAGGTTGGAGGTGGTGGTGGTAATGGAGGTGCGCAAGTTAGCATAAAACCCTTTGCTTCCATTTTCGAAGATTTTTCAGTAAAATGAGTGTCTTCTTTTCTTTAATGGATTGAAATAATGGTTATTAAGTCGCTGAAATAAGCCCACAAATGCGTAACCTGGGTTAAGTTTATTCCGGTTATAGCTGGTTTTAGTTCGACTAACTAACGTCGCCGTTGGAGCTCAGCTTGCTAGAGTTCCAAACTAGTTTTTTTTTTTTGTAATATTACTTTACTCTTTATCCGATAATACAAAATAATAGATATTTAACCTGGCATTTTTAGGGGCGACCCCAAAAAAATTAGGGGCGATTTTTTTATTCCCAACCCATATACAACGTTAACGGATGTCCAAAAATGGGGAGAATACGGTAATGCCCCTACATAATCGGAAGCAATTTTGTGTCCGATTGTCAATGCTAAATCGGGAGTTAAGTAACGGAAAGATACTACCGATTGATATGAAATTTGTGCTAAATGCGTATTTGTGGCTACTATTGATCGGAAGTTAATGATATATTCATTTACTACCGATTATAGGCTCAACAAAATTCAATAAATTGAGAATTTTTTCAAAATCTCATTTTGGGGCAACTCTGTATTCGGTAGTTATATGAACTATCTTGACTACCGATTATTGTAGGATATTTGCAAAGAGAGTCACTGTATAATCGGAAATCAGGATTTTACCTCATTTACTACCGATTATAGGCTCAACCAAAATTTAAAAAATAGATGATTTTGGCAAAATCTCATTTTGGGGCAACTCCATATTTGGTAGTTATATGATTTATCTTGACTAACGATTATGATAAGATATTTGCAAGAAGAGCCACTATATAATCGGAAGTCATGATAATTTTATTTACTACCGATTATAGGCTCAACCAAAATTCAAAAAATTGAGAATTTTTACAAAATCTCATTTTGGGACTACTCTATATTCGGTAGTTATATGAACTATCTTGACTACCGATTATGATAGGATATTTGCAAAGAGGCCACTGTATAATCGGAAGTCGGGATAACTTTATTTACTACCAATTATAGGCTCAACCAAAATTAAAAAAATTGAGAATTTCTGCAAAATCTCATTTTGGGGCTACTATATATTCGGTAGTTATATGACTACCGATTATGGTAGGATATTTGCAAAGAGAGCCACTGTATAATCGCAAGTCAGTATAACTTCATTTACTACCGATTATAGGCTCAACCAAAATTCAAAAAATTGAGAATTTTTGCAAAATCTTATTTTGGGGCTACTCTATATTCGGTAGTAAAATAACCTAACTTCACTACCGATTATGGTAGCATTTTAGCCAAAGGTCTATTTTAAATGGGAGTCAAGATAACTTTTTTGGCTACCGATTATAGGATAATCAAAATTCAAAAGATAGAGGATTTTATTTCGGGGATGCTTTATAATCGGAAGTTAGATGAACTAAATTGACTCCCGATTGTGGATTAACTTCCCGATTGTAAAGTTATCTACCGATTGTAAAGGGTAGTTTGGCCATTAAAAAAATGGAAGATAAGGGGTAGCTTAGATTTACGTTTGGGTGATCTTTTTTGTCTTTTAATGTCGCCCCTAATTCGTTTGGGGTCGCCCCTAAAAATGCCAGGATATTTAACCGTTCTTTTTTGAAAACTGGAAATTTAATTAATTAAGAGTTAAGTGTTTACATAATAACGAGCATCCTCCTGTAATTATACAATGATGTTGCTAGGTGGAGATGTTAACCAGACACTTCTCTTATGATGAAGATTTTTGACCGCAAATGCACCATTGATTGAGGAGGGGTGAATTCTTACGACCTCTCTTTCGTTGTTAATTTCAATTCAAACTTCATAAAATAATAAACGATTAGGTATTATTATTGAGAAAAGCCACTTTCTCCATCATTCATCTCATAATCATAAAAAGGGGAAATACATCATGAAGCGCGAGTAGTTCTCTTGTGGGTGCCGGCCTTGTTTCCGGACGGGACCAAGTCAATGTGGTGCATTCAATAAGGTAAGTTTTTTTTAGCAGCAAATGATGGATCTAGTTATCTCTTTTTTCCCGGCATGTTTAGCAAGTATTTTCTTCTGTTTGCGATTAATTTTATAGTTTAATTCTCTCATTTTTTCTGGGTTTAAAATCTTTGGTAGCTTGTTTTAAAAAGTGATGATTATTATTAGTCTAGTTATTTGAGTGTCTTCTTAGAAAATCGGGCTTCTAGTTCTTTCTTGGGTGTCTTTTGTTTTCCGGCTGGTTTCTTTATGATGGATGTTTGTTGTTGGATCGTAATGGTCCGATGTTTGTGATAAGATTTTAAGAAACAATTTTGGAGTAGATGAATAGTTTATGGGTTGATATTCTCAAATTTAGCAGTATAGTTTTTAAAGTTTCTATGTTCGGTCGATCATCGGAGTCGAAGTGGATGAGGATCGGCCGAGTTTGTGTTTGAGAATCGGCGGCAATCGGTATGTGAGGGAGTCTCTCTGATTTTCTTGGCCTCAAAGTTTTGGCTCGAAAAGCTCCCTGTTTAATTAAAAAACTAAAATTAAAAAAAAATAAGAAAAATAGATAAGCAAAAGAAAAGCTTCTTGTAGTTTACGTGGGCTACCAGATTTAGTAACCACGTGTAGTATTATGTGGTTGGTTGCGTAGTCATCAAATTTCTCGGTTAGTAGACATGAAGACATCCTGTGGGTCCCAACTCCGGCCTTTCCGTTTCTCCAGAAGACTTAGTTTAAATTCATTCTATTTTGATCCCCGTTAATTAATTAATCTTTATTTGGTCCTTGTTAATTAGTTACTTTTCATTTGGTCCTCGTTAATTAATTATTTTAATCCTTCATCATTTTGGGCTGCCCTAATCAAGTTTAACCTACCCAGTCAATTTATCTTTCCATCGAATTTTCAATGCGAGGGAATTAGTTCTTTAGTTGCATTTCAATCTCTTTTTGGTTCTGTTCTGTCCGTGAAGAAGAAGTGGTTTACTCTTCTTTCTTTTTGCCGGGTAATGTTTTTTATGATTTTATCCATCATTTTGCCATTTTACATATACCCTTAGTGAGTCCCAATAGTCTCTGGTCTCGTTTTCGGCTTAGGCATGGCACTTCATAATTCCTAATCCTTTTATTCTGTCGTTTTCCACTCTTAAAGCTCGCTTAAACCTTATAAGTAGAATACTTCCTCTTCTGAACGTAGAATAAATAAATCCCCATTTGTTGGCCTTTTCAACCTTGAAAGCGCATTAAAACCTTGTTCACCCTTACCCTCTCAATCTTTTCATTTAACCTCCTACATCAAAGCCCATCTTAAAAAGTATATCTAATCCTCATAATGACTATCCTAGCCTGGAATTGTCAAGGCATAAACCTCCCATTTTCAATTCAACATTTAAAAGGGTTAGTATCTCTTTACAAACCTAGCATATTGTTTATCTCTGAAACATTAGCTAATGACCAACATATAAGGAGACTATCACAAACCCTCTAATTCAATAATTACTTCTCGGTCCCAAAAATTGGAAGGCGAGGCGGACTATGTCTGATGTGGCAAGATAACCTAAATATCCAAATTCTATTCCACTCTCAAAATTACATACATACAAAAGTTACTCCACCACCCCCAGAGCAACCGTGGTTCTTCACGTGTATCTATGGGCCACCGCATCCGGATACAAGGAAAAATTTGTGGCAGGAATTCCCAACAATCTTTGGCAACATCAATCCTTTCATTCCTTGGCTATTGGTAGGAGACTTCAACGACGTCCTAGATCAATCGGAAAAAAAAAGGAGGAAGGCAGGTAACATATGCTCAATCTCAGCCTCTACTCACTCTCATGGATCAAATGGGTTTTATAGATTTGGGATTCCGAGGAGACCCTTACACCTGGAAAAACAACCAGATGGGGCAGGATAATATTCTAGAAAGATTAGATAGATCTTTAGCAACCCAACTTTGGCGAACGGCAAATCCACATTCGACATTTACTCATCTTCCAAGAATAGCATCCGATCACGCCCCAATTCTACTACAAAGAAAAGCAATGGATTGGCAAGGAACAAAAAACTAAAAATTTGAACACCTATTGCTCTCTCATCCCCAACTCAAGCAAATAGTCGAATCGGCATGGGAGCAACAACAAGATAGTGAACCTACCCTCGACCTCCAACTAAAACTCATAACAACAAGAGAAACCCTCTTAGAATGGAACAAACAAACCTTTGGCCACCTACCAACTATGATCAAGAAATCAACAGCCAAGATAAATCACGTACAACATCAATGTGCAACCCAATCGGGCTCCGACTTGGAATTCTGGCTACATCAAGAAAAACATCTAAGAATAGATCATGTAGAACTCTTACAATGTCATGCGACATACTGGCAACAAAGATCTAGGATTCAATGGTTACAATCGGGGGATCTCAACAAAACCTTTTTCCATACTAAAGCTACCATCCACGGAGCCTGTAATAATATACAACAATTACAAGATCCACAAAATAACTGGATTAACAAGAAGGAAGACGTTATTCAACTCATTCTAGATCACTACGCACAGCAATATACGGCTCCGCCTACAATGATTTATGAAGACCTTTTCAGAAATATCATACCAAGATTAACTCTCAGACAATCGGACCTACTCACAAAGGAAGTAAGTACAACGGAAATCAAACAAGCCCTCTTCTCCATAAATTCAGAAAGTGCTCCAGGTCCATATGGCTACACAAGTAAGTTTTTCAAAGTTTTCTGGGAAACAACTCATCACCAATTGATAGCAATGGTTCGAAGTTTTTTTAATAACCTAAATATTCATCCTCTCATGAACCACACAAACATAACACTAATACCTAAAATTGACCATCCATCAAAACCATCTCGGTTCGGACCCATAGCACTCTGTAACGTCACTTATAAAATCATTTCAAAAATTCTAGTCAACCGAATTAGACCACTTCTCCCATTCTTAATAAGCCCTTATCAAAGTGCTTTTCTCCCACAAATATCAATACACGATAACATAGCGATTGCTGGAGAACTCTTCCATCATATCAAAACCTCTACCCTAACCAAAGATCCTAAAATAGCTCTCAAACTTGATATCCAGAAAGCCTATGACATCTTAGATTGGGGATTCATCAAAACCTCCTTTACAAAACTTGGATTTCCACCAGCCTTTATAGACTACATTATGCTATGTGTCACATCAGTTACATACTCAATCAACATCAATGGTACACCCCATGGCTACATCACCCCCAACTAGGGGTATCAGACAAGGAGACCCGCTATCTTCCTATATTTTTATTATATGCGCTGAAATCTTATCTACAAATCTAGGAAACCTAAAAAACCAAAAGTCAGTTCGGGGACTCAACATATCAAAAAAAGCACCACCCATTATTCATTTAATGTATGCATATGACTTATTAATCACATACAAAGCTTCCAATCATAGTAACCAACACCTTAAAACCCTATTGCACTCCTATAGCACATATGCTGGGCAGATAATTAATACTTTTAAATCAGTTATCATCCATCACCCAACACTAGACCCAACCAAAGTAAACAATATTCAACAATTCTTTAATATGTCGGCTACTTCAAAACCTCCAATCTATCTAGGAGTCCAATTCAAACAAGGAAGGGCATCCAACCAAACCTTCGCTCCCCTACTACAAAGATTAGCCCGAAAAGCCAAAGGATGGATGACAAAATGCTTAACCCCAGCCGGAAGACTCACTCTCATCAAAACCTCCCTAATTCCCACCTCAAACCACATTATGCAAACACAAAATCTACCTAACAATATTCATTAACAAATAGATCGTATCACTAGGAATTTTTTTTTGGGACATGACTCAACCATTAAAAAACTTCACCCTATAGGATGGGATAAAGTAACAAAACCAATATCCGAAGGAGGATTATGAATAAGGAAGAGCAGTGATCATAATAAGGAACTACTCATGAAGAGAATCTAGAATCTACATGAACAACCTAACTCTATATGCGTAAGTCTCTTCAGTGCAAAATATCTCAACCAACAACCAATTCTACATGGCATTAACTCCATACCCTCCTCCTCCAGTCCTCAATGGAGACAACTAGCAGCAATTGTCCCTACCATGCAACACTTGATATTCCATCGTATTGGAAATGGATTATCAACTCCGATAGAAGCCAATTGGATTCCACACTCAACAACCATAGACCAATCACAATGCTAACCAATCCGAATGGTAGCAGATATTATAGACCCAATTTCCCACTCCTGGGATCACGAGAAATTAAGTTCCCTTCCCAATACCATAACCCAAAAAATCATGAACATCCACCTACCCCAAAATGCCCCTGTAACGTCACTAAAATTTCTCTTAGGCATTGAGCCGAGCCTAACCCATTTGGCTAGAGCTGCGTAGCGAGCTCGTGTGATCCAAGTATCGGATGCTTAGAAAAAAATAGAGAATGCCCTAAACCAAGTTTAGGTTTTCTTAACCAAATGGCTATCCCT
Source organism: Papaver armeniacum (assembly GCA_023531295.1). NCBI lineage: Eukaryota > Viridiplantae > Streptophyta > Magnoliopsida > Ranunculales > Papaveraceae > Papaver > Papaver armeniacum. Next base: position 227,318 of record JAJJWW010016296.1, read on the forward strand.
TAGTAAAATTAATGAGCCTAGTTAGTAAGTGTCACGGGAATTGACGCATGAGCGCCACGTGATGGACATGAGCGGCGTGTAGGGAGATTTTTGTCTCTTATATTTGCTTCTTCTCAAAACCAATTTTGGGAAACAAGTTTCTTTTCCTTCGGTTATTATTCCACTATTTTCTTCCCTTGTTCTACTGATTTTCAAGACGGGGCGAGGAGGAATTTTTGTTTCAAAGCACATCAACTCACGAGATTTGATTAAATACTTGGCTTGATTCAAGGTAGGGGTCTTTTGTTTTCAAATTCTATTTTTAAAATTTTGCAAATGAGATTGAATTCTTGTATATTCTCTCGTGTTAAATCCCCGGAATTATTTTATGATTTCGATGCATGTTGTTCTCGAAGGCGAATTCGAAACATTGTAGAACTTAATTTGGTTTGTTACACAAGTCCCGACTTTTTCCAATGTGATTTTAAGAAAAGAAAAAAATTGGTGTTCTATTATGGCCTATAACTTGTTTGATAAAATGTTCAAATGGAATTCCTTCAGTGATCCTTGCAAATCGATTTGAATGAATAGTAACTTAATTTCTTTCCATGGTAATCTATGAATTTTCTTATTTTCACCAAATGGGTACTTATGAGACTTATAATCTTAATCAATTTTGTTCATGATTTTGGTTTAAACTATCCATGCCTTTGTTGATTTTTGCACCACAAGAAACTTGGTTTAAAATTCTACCTTTTGTGTATTGGAAAGTAAATTATTTGGAACGTCCACAAGTGATTTTACAAAGAAGGATAGTGATTTTGTAAAAGTACAAGTATTAGTTTTCATTTTAAATTAAGAATTGTACTATTTTTCTTCTTAAACTAATCTTTCAAATGTTTTTTTTTTTGTGAAAAGATCTTTCAAATGTTTGTTGAAATAATCAAATGAGTTTTGTACTTAAAACTCCACCCATAGCCAACAACCGAAGCCTTTTTAAATTACTTTTAAGATTTATGTTTTATTGTTTTGCTTGTAATGGCCTTTACAAAAACTCATTGAATTTCATAATCTTTCCCTGGCTCTGCAACTCAAACATTCCAATCCAATGTTTTGCCCATGTCATGACTTATTGGCTAACATTTGTGTTTGTGAAATTTCAAGTCAAAATGTGTACATCGTTAACAATTGAACTCGTATTGCCTTGCACTTCGTTTTGTGTTTTATATCTCTGTCTTATTCAACCACTTGTGTAATGTGCCTTTGGCGAGAATCTTATGGGATGATTCATGGTATGCGATCAATTGGATCACTTTGATTTTTGAGTTGTTTACCTGCTGTAACGTGTATTGCGTGTGTTTCCTTCTTGTGAACAAGCCTAAATAGGAAACTAGACGACTCTATTTTAGAAATGTCGGCCCACCGGGGCCCCCACTTACGAGTGGCTACCGGAAGACCGTTAGTCGTAACGGTGGTGGTAACCGTAACTACCCCGACATCGCGCTGGCCAAAAGAATAGTAGAGTCACTTAACTTGATTTTCAACCATTTGTTTCATTATGAATTTCGTTGCGAAATGCTTTCATTTTGTACGTTATTTTTAGTCTTGCTCTTGTCATTTCCTTATGTTTTCGCACGAGTTCCGTACCCTTATAACCCCCTACCGAGTTGTGGCTCACTCCTTTTAGTTTTGTTTTCCACGTAGTACGAGAGGAGCTTTGTGAGCGATGGCGGGCGAGCTTACGGCAGGCTTTAGCGTCAAAGTTAGTATTTTGTTGTTCATAATATGTATATCACGGGGGATAAATCGAGTAGTCTTATGTTGCTTATGAACCATGCTTTTGCTATATTTTGTTGTACCTATAAATATGGGGATCTTGGTTCTTTGGATAGTTTGATATCGGTGTTAACTAATATGGAATTTCACTGCATTTTGCTTCATATGTATATAGATATGTACTAGTAGGTCTCTTTCGTATGTACCACTTTCTTTATATATTCATGTTGTGTGTCTCTAAGTCTATGTTCATTAATCTTGTTTAAGTAATCTGTGTACTCGACCTTTCTCTACTGTAGGGAGTTAGACAATGTTTATGGAAATGGTTTTGGCCAGTAGAGAGAGTTGAATGGTTCATTTGACATTTCAAAAAAAATCTTTTGTTTGCTAAATTAAATCACTAGCATCTCGTACGAGGTTCTGTTAAAGTTTTGTTTTGACCTTATTTAATTCCTTTGGTGGTCCTTTCTACAAATATATACTTACTTCATTTTCATGCAAATTCTCTATTAAGAAATTTTAAACATTATTGCTTGCCTTTTGAAATGGACTCTGGTTTAGACTAATTAAAATCCATTTCCGGTTTGGTTAAGATAGCTTAGATTTAGACAAACAAATTCTTAAGTGTAGTTTGTTACATTATGCATTTGAACTGTTTTCAGCACCAAGTATCTACTTCCGTTTCTAAGCTGCTTATTTCTTCTCGACTTGAGATTCAACTTTGACAAGTATTCTCAAAGATTTTACAAACTTCTAATTATAAGGCCTCGACTTATATATCACCTTGGGCCACATTTAAACCAAGCTTGTGTCTCCTTAAAGTTTGCATTCTTGCTTTTTTTATAATTACCTTGACCTTGCCGATGTCGGGATGAAGTGATTTTCGTTATCCATTTTTATTTTGTCGCCGGCTTCGTAACCATTGTTGCTTTGATTTACGAATTGGGTGTAGATATTTATTGTTTTTAGCATATTTGCGCATCTCTCTTCTATCCACCGCATTTTGTTAGCCCGACATGTACTTGTTAGACTAAGCTATTTATCCATGCACTTTCTGTGATTTCGCTAATAACTACTCGCTAACTGGAAATCATTTTAAATATTTTTACTATCATACAAAAACTGGTGCCCTAGCTAGGATGAGATTTTTATTTACAAAATTATGGTCGCTTAACTTCTGAAATGAATGTATTCATATTCTAGCAATTTCTTTACATCATTATTTATCTTTTCGAGTGACGTACTGGGAGTTTGGCCTTGCTGGACGGGTTGAAATCCAACCCGTTAGAGGGAAAATGTACCGGTCCGTTACAGCCCCTCAGGACAAAATTATATGGCCACACTCAAAATCTGGAAACTACACCACCTCATCGGGATATAAATGTCTAACACATGATCAGCCAACTCACACTCCTCTACCACCCACCAAATTCTTATGGACTTTACCATGTCCACCAAAAATTCGTATTTTCTTGTGGAAAGCCATCAATGAAGGATTGCCAACCTTCTCACTCTTACATCACATCCATTTGACCAACTCAGACATATGTCCCAGATGCAACACTGATCCAGAATTAGCAAGTCATCTTCTAATTCATTGTCCAACCAACAACTACCTCTTGGAACACCTTACTCACTCAACTATCAATTTCATCAAACTCCATTCCCCCTCACTTTCACCATTACGCCTCGGACGACCATTTCTCAAATCCTACAACAACCTGCATCAACTTCTGTAATCTCCTATTTTTGTTTTCTATTCTGGACCTTATGGCTAGCTAGGAATAACCTGATATACCAACAAAAGCAAACAACTTCAGAAGAAACCCTAGCATGGGCACAGAAACTACAACAAGAATTTGATGGGGCGCTACACTCTTCACCACCAATCATACCAGGAGATGCACCGCTATTTAGCCATCCAACGAGAGACAAAATAATAACAACAATATCGATAGGATGGTCTTTCCCACACCGCAATTGTATTAATATTAATACATATGGAGCAGCCAGAGGTCACCCGGGATTTGCGGGAGCAGGATTCATATGCAGAGATTCTGACGCAAGAAGTTTAACGGCTCTAGATCAACCACTAGGAATCACGACTGCCTTAACTGCGGAAACCTGGGCTCTGCTATTAGCTTCAAGAATAGCAATAGAAAGACAATGGCCAAGAGTTCTCTTTGAAACCGATTCAGAGAACCTTCTGCGATTCATCACTTCCTCTACCCCACCACCTTGGCACATACCGGGAATAATAGAGGAAATAAAAATCAAATTTCATCAAATCCCGCATGCGGCTATTCAGCACAACTACAGGGAAGGAAATCAAGCGGCAGACGGGTTAGCGAATCATGCAGCAAATGGAAGTCAAATAGGGAATTTATCAACTAAAATATGGAACCAGGCAATCCCATCTTTTATTAGTCAAATTCTATTTCATGATTCCATGGGCACCACATACCCACAAAAAATTGTAACTTAACTCCTTTTAATTATAGCATGCTTCAAAAAAAAAAAAGACACTTCTCTTATTCTATCAACTCAATTGTTAATTTTGAAAATATATATGCTACCTTATTTCTCTCTTTTGGGCCATAACAACATTGGCAAGAGGTGAAACTTTAAAGAAACGTTTTATATCTAAAACCAAATTACGAATTATCCAATCTACGTACATTTAATCATTCCTTGTTCACTGCATCAACCACCATCTTTGAGTCTAATTCAAGAAGTATTTTCTATGATCCTTGCTTCTTTCCCAGTTAACCGCTTCCCATAATGCACTCAACTTGCTCTGCACCCATTACTTCAGCTATATAGAAGCATTTTGATCCTCGGTGGGTCCCTGAAAAATCAAGAAGTATTAGACCAATGCCAACATTTTTGGTAATGTTAGGAAAAAAGTCATCTGAATTTACAGTAAACATTCCCCTTGGAGGAGGAATCCAGTGGATATCAGCTCGTGTTTTCCTAGGTGTAGTTCTTGGTGAGGTATTTAGTTTGTAGTTGATGCGTGTCGTAGGTGCAATCAAATTAATCAATGTTTCCACTCAATTAAAAATAATATAATGGAAGTCAAGTTCGTTTCCCACGAGGAGCAAGAGATCTTAGTTGTAAAAGTTGTCACGAAAGGGGGTGTAAAAAGCAAAAGAAAATAAACAAAGCAAATAAAATCGAAAGTTGAAAGACGAAAGCAATAAGAGAGACAAGATCAAGGAATCCTTCTTCGTTGCAAAACAATGATTAAAGTTATGTTCTTTTCTACTTGTTATTAGTCACAGATTATCACCAACCGTAGGATAGCAGTCCGCTTAGCTAGCCCCAAAATCCCTAATTTCACCGAGTAACAGTCCGCTTAGTTATCGATTCTATTCAAAAGAACCACCTTGAGGTCCGCACACAAGATGTAATTCCCAGAATGCATTAAGATTTATGAATTTAGGTTTAGTACTAGTAGTTAAACTCGGTTCGCTTGGTCCACTTTCTAGCGTTGTTTCTACACACAATTGCTCCACGGAATCCCCTCCGCAAGGTCTTGTGTTTTCTACTTGTGTAAAGTGTCGAGAACGATTACGTATTCCCTAACTTATACTAGATATAGATCAATTAACAAATCAATTTAGCGTGCACTCCAAACAATCTATCAATCAATCATGAATGTCTTTAAGATCACTCCTATTAGTAAAAACAATCGATAATCATGTGAAAAATCTCAAGATAGAATTGAAAACAAAACTCAAATCATGTTAAGAACTAGGAATTCATCCTCAATCAATAGGAAAATTAGCTACTCATGTTTTTGAAATTCACACAAATAATAATTAATTAAAAGAAGAATTTTCAAATTCACACAAGTAATTAAAAAGAAAAATCTTAGAAAAAGCAAGCAAAAACACAAGTGTTGTGTGTGTAGAGAGGTGTGTAGAAGTTGTAGAAAACTTCTCTATTTATAGGCTTCAAATTTCTCCAAATCGTCTAAGGAATAGAATCCTTTTCCTTTTGCAACTCAATTTCCAAATCCAAGCTTTTCAACTCTTCCACCTTCTCTTTCCAAGTTTGAGTCCAATTCTCCATCCAATTCCTAGCCCAAGTCTTCACACCCATGAGAGAAGTCCATAGAAAATTCGGAATTTTGGTCGGGAAAACTGGGATTGTGGCCGGAATTTGGCGGGAATAAGTCGCCGCAGGCCACCCGAAAAGTTCGTCTGTCGGGAGAATATTCGACGGAATATTCCGTCGGTCATCGTTAGGACTAACGGTCAACCAGTCAACCGTCAGTCAACGTTAGTCAACGGGTCAAGGAGAAGGAGTGAGTCGGACTCGAGTTAGCCGACTCGCCTAATGGGCTCACTCGGTGAGTCGATCATCGAGTCGGTGCCTTACTGGCCGACTTGATCAATTCGACCACCGAATCGCCATCGAACTCGGTTGGGATCGGTCATCGGGATCGTCCGGATCGGCCCGAGTCAACTCACCGGAAGGGACGATTTGGCCGAGTTTCGGCTAATTACTGAGGACATTTACGGCCACATTCAGGCCTCACTTTGCAATCTTCTCCTCGTGACAAACCTACACATTCATCTATACCCCATTCTGTGATTTCTTTCATCCGCCATTAACCCACGGATCCCCTTTCTTATTCAAAATACCAATCATACACGAGAACCCCGAATCTTCATCACTAAAGTACCATCTTCAGCCATTTAATCACCTTCTTTGTCTCCCATTAATTCTTTATCTCTGTAACCCATCTCTTCTTCAAGCTCAATTCTGCACCGAGATTCATCAACTCTGTGTCTCGATCTCTGTTATGACAGCGGCAATCAGTGATTCTTCCATCTGAAGCACCAACAAAAACCCATCCTGTTGCTTCTCTAGGCTGAGCTAAACATTTTGCGACATTGTCTTCTTTGCTATCGATTCAACACAGACCCATATCGATTTCTTGTTTCAACACAACAGCGATTCACATACTCAGATCGAATCCCTAGTTGCTTTCTGAGGTCTCTAATCAAACCCCTTTTTCATCTTTATCAGTAGCTCCCTTCTCTGCCTAATTCTTAATCTTGATCCACTTTGAATCTCAAAATCAACAAGTACCACCGAGAACCTCAATCTCATACCGTCATTTGTTCTTCTCCAAAGAATCACTACCTTCTTTGCAACCGAACCCAATCTTTGATTTTATCTCTGATTTCCTCTTCAAATGAAAACCTTGATTTCTTCTCTGTGATTCACACCAATCAACACCACCAGACGATTCGATCTTCTCTTCAAATTTCAGTTCGGCAGCGACATCAAATCTCGATTCTCTCGGTTCTCAATTTCTTCAAATTTCTTTGTTTCAGGCGCAGCTTCTCTCTGTATTTGATTCAGACAAATGATTGAGAAATAATTCTCGATTTAGGTTGGGTTTTATGGGGCGGATTGGTGCGGTGTGGGTCTATGGGTTTGGGTTTATCAACCATAACCCATCCAGTACCAGCTGATAGTAGCACTTCGTTTCTGGATAAGGGCTACCCAGTTGGCAGCCCCTTAACCACAGCTAGTCTGTCTTTAATAATCCTCCAAAATAGAGATGCCCCTTAACCTCAACTGGGCTCCATATATCAATCGCCTGTAAAATGACCTTTTTGCCCTTTTAGCTCAAATTGGGTGATTTCTTCTTCTTTCCTCCGTGTGACTCCATAGTAGCTATAAAACTCAAAACAAGCGTAAAATACATAATTTACAAGAAAAATAGCAAAGAAAGCATAAACTACTAGATAGTAAATTAGGTGTATTCTACACCTATCAAATTCCCCACACTTAGACTTTGCTAGTCCTCGAGCAAATCAAACTAAAAACTCACAACTTCAAAGCGTTCAAGCGTCACAAGCATCCAAAGAGTTATGAGGACATAGAGTTTCTCGCATGCTAGTAATAAGAAGTTAGAAATACTAAAGAACATATTCTCATTCTTAAATGTTGAGTGAGAAATAACCACACCATAATGAGAGAACGCGTGTTTGAGAAACGATCAATAAGCATTTCGCCTCGACTTCTGCCTCACCAAATAGGATTTTATGATAATTGCACTCAAAAAGACAGCTTTTTTATGGTTCTCACATGTGTGCAGGTAGGAATGAAGAGAGAATTCCCGCAACACGTTGAATGGTGGGAAGGACAACTTCCGAAGTATTTTTAAAAACCCACATCTTTTAATATTTTGAAAAACCATTTTTTCTGACGATCTCTAAGAAAGGAAATCAACCATTATTATCGAGGATGAGATTACTTACTTACCTTCACATCCGATCGCCAATTATGATAACACCACTCTCACGGCATCCAATAGAAACGTCTTCCGCTCCTCGTCTTGATCTTCTTAGTCTTCGTCTTCGGTTTCAACTATTGATGATAAACTCTTGAATTTCATAAATCCTTAACAATTTATAACTCTTTACCTTGAAATCCTTGTCGCTTGAAATTTCCTTATATATTTTCCTTCCCCACGGCTTAAACAAAACAAATATTTCTCTTGTTTTTCTCTCTCTTTTTTTTTTTTTTTTAAAAAAAAAAAAAACTAGAGAAATTAAATACAAAATAAACCATGGCCGTGGGAGAAGTATTTTACCGCTCGATTCTTCACAACTTGTATCGTCTTGAAATCATAAACTTCAAAAAATTTTCACCTTTTACTTTTCTTCGCTTTCATGAATAAGTCTTCATACTTGGATATAAAATTACCTCATTGTAGTGTAAGTCTTCAACATATATGTAAAAATCCGCTCTTTGTATGTTGCTTTACTTGTATTTGAAATTTGCTCTTTTTTCTCATTCCGTTGCTTGTAAACCTTAAACTTTTCCAACTTTCCTTGTAGATTTTGATGTCAATCCTTGTTGATGATGAATGTGTTTCTATGGATCCGTTGTTGTTGAGAGAGAGAATGGTGCTAGCACGCAAATCGAACTACAAGAAGGAAGCTTTCATCCATGGACGTCACCCTCATGATTGACAAAATTAGCACTCAAGAGATCAAAAGAGTAGTGCTTCTATTGGTGGGAGGTTGGGTAGCTCACCATTCTACCCGAATTAACGTACGGTGACACACACTCAAAAGAAGCTCTTTAGTAGATGGAAGATTTCTGGTGGTGCCTCTCATGATATGAATACGGGTAGTCTCCACTAATGATTGATCAGCAATTCTAATAACGCACTTCTCCCTGCACCAAATTCGCATCACCGGCATGATTAAATCCATTATTTAACACTCTAACAAACAAGAAATCCGAATGTAGTTCTCTAACATTTCCAAGTTCAATTATGTCGGTCAAAATCTCTATGTAAACATACCTAGAAGTATGCTAGTGACTCTAAAATCTTTAAAAGTTGGAATTTTTATGTAAAACTTTTTTTTTTTTTTTTTTCAAATTTTTTCATTTTTTTTGTAATTTTTGTTTTAAAAACATGCTTAACCACTCCCCCACACTTAAACCTTACATTGTCCTCAATGTAATTGAATCCTCCTAGTAAAGTCAAGGTGGGAGATTTTAACATGATAAGAAACAAGAAAAAGAAATAACAAAAAACAAAAAGATAAGAAATACAAAACCGATGGGTTGCCTCCCATTAAGCGCTTGTTTTAAAGTCGACGGCCCGACTTAGCTCTTGCAGCACATTACTCCCTCTGGAGGAGTACATCTTGAAGTCCAATTATGTCCACATGCTCCGTTGGAAAGTTTTCATAATATGGCTTTAACCTATGGCCGTTTACTTTCAATTGTTGTCCTGTTTTTTCGCTAACAATATCAACTGCACCATGAGCATAAACATTAGTAACAACAAATGGTCCCACCCAACGGGACTTAAGCTTTCCGGAAATAAACGTAAACGAGTATTAAATAAAAGAACTTTTGCCCCACAACAAAACTTTTCCATGAAATCATCTTGTCATGAAAAATCTTAGTCTTTTCCTTGTAAATCCGGCACTCTCGTAAGTATCATTACGTATCTCCTCTAGCTCATGTAGTTGTAACTTCCTTTGTTTCCCGCTTCATCATACTCCATGTTGAATTTCTTTATCGCCCAATAAGCCTTATGTTCAAGTTCAATAGGAAGATGACAAGCCTTACCATAAACCAACCTATATGGAGACATACCAATCGGTGTCTTATACGCCGTTCTATACGCCCAAAGTGCATCATTGAGCTTAAAGCTCCAATCTTTCCTTGTGGTATTCACCGTTTTCTCAAGAATGGACTTTATCTCACGATTGAAATTTCCGCTTGTCCACTAGTTTGTGGATGATAAGGCGTACCAATTTTGTGTGTTATGTTGTACTTCTTGAGGAGAGCGTGGAAAGCCTTCTTGAAATGTGAGCCTCCATCGCTTATCACCACTCTTGGTGTACCATGCCTATTGAATATATTTTCCCTTACAAAATCACAAACAACTTGAGAGTCATTAGTCTTGGTGGCTCTAGCTTCCACCCATTTCGAAACATAATCAACGGCAAGAAGTATATAAAAATTCCCATTCGAATTGACAAAAGGGCCCATAAAATCAATACCCCACACATCAAAAATCTCAACGGCGAGAATTGGTGTGAGTGGCATTTGATTTCGAGCACCTAGATTGCCCGTTCGTTGACATCTATCACACGATTTACAAAAACATATGAATCTTCAAACAAGGTGGGCCAATAAAATCCACTCTAGAACTTTGAGAGCGGTACGTTTAGAACCAAAGTGGCCACCACATGCAAAAGTGTGGCAAAAGGAGAGAATGGATTGAAATTCGGAGTTAGGCACGCACCTTCGCATTATTTGATCAACGCCATATTTCCATAAGTATGGTTCATCCCACACATATTGCTTAGCTACCTTCTTAAGTTTCATCTTTTGGAAGTTGGACATCGTATTAGGTACTTTCCTTGTCACCAAGTAATTCACTATATCCGCATACCAAGGAGTTGATTCTTCCATGGAGAAAAGTTGTTCATCCGGAAAGCGGTCATGTAATGGAAGTTCCTCTTGAGACATCACAAGTCTACTAAGATGATCCGCAACGGTATTCTCCACACCCCTCTTATCACGAATTTCTATGTCGAACTCTTGTAACAATAAGATCCACCGGATTAATCTTGGCTTAGCTTCTTTCTTCTTTATCAAGTGTCTTAGTGCGGCATGATCGGAATACACAATAACCTTTGTACCCACCAAGTATGATCGAAATTTTTCCAAAGCAAAAACTATAGCCAATAACTCCTTTTCCGTGGTAGAATAATTGATTTGTGCATCATTAAGGGTCCTAGATGCATAATAGATAACATGGGACAACTTGTCCACCCTTTGACCCAAAACGGCTCCAACCGCATAATCACTAGCATCACACATTAATTCAAATGGAAGGTTCCAATCGGTGATTTGATAATCGGCGCACTTGTCAACATCTCCTTTAATTTGTCAAAAGCATCCTCGCATTCCTTGTTGAAGTTGAAAGGTACCTCCTTTTGTAATAACTTGCACATCGGCATGGAGATTTTGGAGAAATCCTTGATAAACCGCCTATAGAAACCTGCATGACCAAGAAAAGAACGGATTTCCCTCACCGAAGTGGGATATTGTAAGTTTCTTATTAAATCTATCTTTGACTTGTCCACTTCGAGCCCTCGAGAGGACACAATGTGACCAAGTACTATGCCGTGGTTTACCATAAAGTGACATTTCTCCCAATTAAGGACAAGGTTTGTGTCTATGCATCGTTTAAGAATTAGTTCAAGGTTATTTAAACAACCATCAAAAGAATTGCCATAAACACTAAAGTCATCCATAAATACCTCGATGATGCGCTCCACATAATCCGAGAATATACTCACCATGCATCTTTGAAAAGTAGCCGGGCGCATTGCAAAGGCCAAACGGCATCCGTCTATATGCAAACGTTCCAAATGGACAAGTGAAAGTGGTTTTCTCTTGGTCCTCCGGTGCAATAACAATTTGATTGTATCCCGAATAACCATCCAAGAAGCAATAATAAGAATGCCCCGCTAACCGCTCCAACATTTGATCAATGAAAGGTAAAGGAAAGTGATCCTTGCGGGTTGCGGAATTAAGCTTTCTATAGTCAATGCACACTCTCCAACCGGTTTGAACTCTTGTAGGAACAAGTTCATCGTCTTGATTTCGAACAACCGTGACTCCGGATTTCTTTGGTACCACTTGAACCAGGACTTACCCACTTGCTATCGGAAATTGGGTAGATTACCCCCACACTTAGCAATTTGAGTATCTCTTTTTCACAACCTCCATCATGGGAGGATTTAGCCTACGTTGAGCATCACGCGGCTTCACGTTTTCTTCCATTAGAATCCTATGCATGCACATGGATGGACTAATGCCTTTATGTCCGCAATTGTCCACCCAATAGCCGTTTTGTGCTCTTTCAAGACTCTAAGCAAACGGTCTTCTTGTACCGGTGTGAGGTTCTTAGAAATAATCACCGGAAGCTCATCTCCATCTCCCAAGAAAGCATACTTCAAATGGTCCGGAAGTGGCTTCAATTCTAGTTTGGGCGCCTTCACAATAGATGGTACAAGTACTTCATCATTCACGGGTAAAGAAATATAAGAAACATCACCCTTTTTAGCTTCTTGCAATGTCGCCAAAGCACCACACATCTCCACCAATTCCTTGGAGATTTCAACATCCAAGTTAGATAAGCCATGGACGTCCAATTCAATGCTCTTTTGCAACACCACATCAAGTTCATCCTCTTGGTTCAATTCCACCATTTGTTGCGCTAATGAATCAACCACATCAATGGAGTAAACGGAATGCACATCACTTGGGTAGCGCATGGCTTCAAATATGTTAAAGTGTATTATCTCCTTGTCGAATTCCATAGTGAGTGTACCCTTATCAACATCAATCTTCGTCTTTGCGGTCTTCATGAATGGCCTCCCAAGAAGTAAAGAAGTAGATGAACGGTTCTCATTGTTGTCCATATCTACCACAAAGAAATCCACCGAAAAATAAGCTCATTTACTTGCACTAGCACGTCTTCTACAAGCCCCTTAGGATATATGTTAGACTTGTTTGCCAATTGGATAATAACTCGCGTCTCTTTCAAAGGTCCAAGATTCAAGGAGTCATATATTTCGGCCGACATCACACTAATGGAAGCTCCCAAATCAAGTAAAGCATGTTCAAACCTTTGTTTACCAATAGTAATTGGCACCGTGAAACCACCGGGATCCGTGCACTTTGTAGGCATCTTCTTCAATAGCATAGCCGATGCACTCTCGCCAACTTTAGTAATTTCATTATCAAGCAACCTATCCTTCTTGATGCATAATTCCTTCATGAACTTGGCATACCTTGGAATTGTCTTAATGGCCTCAATGAATGGTATATTGATTTCAATCTTCTTGAAGATATCCATAAGTGCCTTGTCTTGAGCTTCTTTCTTGGATTTAGCAAAACGACTAGGAAAAGGGGGTGGAGTAGTGAAAGTAGAAACCGGTTCCTTGGATTGGTCGTTTGGTGTGGAATTCTCCTTTGGTGCGGTTTCCTCCTTGTCATTGACTACCTTTTCACTAACTTCCTCATGATGACTTGGACCCTCCACTTGTCTTCCACTTCTTAAAGTAACCGCATTAACATTCTCTCTTGGATTCACAAACGGTTGTGAAGGAAGTTTTGTGGATGCTTGAGATTTCAATAAATTCACATCGGTCGCCAATTGTCCCATTTGAGTTTGTAAGTCCTTGATGGCCGAATCGGTCTTTTGTTGGCTTTGTTGGCTTTGTTGGAACATAGAAGTAAGACCTTGCAAACCTTGCATTAACGCATTGAGCTCGTCATCATTCAAAGAATCACGCTCCTTGACTTGTTGTGGTTGAAATTGTTGTTGAGGTTGGAAACGTGATTATTGAAAACCACCTTGTTGCTCATATGGATTAGAAACCGCCGCTTGCTTGTTTGCATAACTAAAATTAGGATGATCCCTCCACCCGGGATTATAGGTATTGGATTATGGATCGTACCTTGGCCTTTGATTTGGATATAAAGCATTCACTTGTTCGGTCTCACCATCAGGAATAATTACCGCGGCCATCCTTTGAATCATTGTCTCCATGTTACTCATCCTTTGATCAAGATGTGATGATGAATCACTAACTTCATGCACTCGCCTAACCATTGGTTCATCCCTTGTGTAGAATTGTTGCGAGTTTGCCGCCATACTTTCAATCAACTCTCTAGCTTCGGTCAAAGTCTTGTTCATTAGTGCACCACCACCGCGGCGTCAAGAAGAGACCTATCACTTGAGTGGAGAGCTTCATAGAAGTATTGGAGTATCATAACGTCACTAAATTGATGGTGTGGACAGCTTGCCACCAACCTCTTGTATCGCTCCCAACATTCATACAATGATTCTCCCACTTGTTGTTTCAATCCACAAATCTCCTTGCGAATTTGAGTAGCTTTGGATGCGGGAAAATATCTCTCGAGGAAAAGTTTCTTCATCCCATTCCATGTTGTGATACTTAGGAAGGCAAATAATATAACCATTCCTTAGCATTGCCCGCCAAAGAAAACGGGAAAGCTTTCAACAATGCTCCATCCGCATTAGTCTCGGTGGAAGCATAGCCATAACTATGGCATAGAAGTCCATAAGATGTTTATTTGGGTCCTCATTCACCATGCCATGGAACTTTGGTAACTCTCTAATCAACCCCGGCTTGATTTCGAAGGTTGAGTTAGTTTGGATACACCATTGTTGTGTGTCAAGCTTGTGAGAAGCTAGGTCCTTTAGTGTACGATCGGCCATTGTTTCTTCCTCTTTGTCCGAATCACTTGATGAAGAAGGAGAAAGTGGAGTGTTAATCGCTCGAATGAAATCCTTTAATTGAGTGCCGGATCGAAGACGTATTGGACTCGGTCTACCCCCTTTAAGCATTCACCAAAGGAATAACACCTGAAACAAGATTCTCACAAACCAAGTTAGATACGGTAAAGAATCTAACAAAGCAAAAAGAATAAAAACAACTAAAAAATCGCCCGTTGCTCCCCGGCAGCGGCGCCAAAATTTGATGCGTGTCGTAGGTGCAATCAAATTAATCAATGTTTCCACTCAATTAAAAATAATATAATGGAAGTCAAGTTCGTTCCCACGAGGAGCAAGAGATCTTAGTTGTAAAAGTTGTCACGAAAGGGGGTGTAGTAGCGGAAATCCCACACTACACCCCTTACTCGATTTTGCTTAATTAATCCATTGAAAGAAGTAAGATCGGGAATATTTATTGATTGAATCCATGAAATGTTTACACAGGATAATAGAATTACACTTAGAAATTAAGCACTCTTAAACTTTCTCTCTCCTATTGACTTGCCTAACAATTCCAAAAAGATCTCCCTTTTACAGAGACTCATTTAGCCCTTTATATAGGGTAATACATAGTGGATGACAACTATGCTACCCTTTATTTTCGGGAATGTCTCGCGAAGTGTCGCGAGATGCACAAACATTCACTCTCGCGACACTTCTTAACCCTCGCCAGGTCTCTCGTCTTCTTTATGTTTTGCCGGTCGTTACTCATTGCGTCGTTTATTTTAGCTCTGCGATCGCCTCGCGGCAGGCTCGTTTATTAATCCCGCGAGTCTTGTACGTTGCGATATTATGATCCTACATCTTGCCTCTTTTTCCTTAAATATTGTTTGAAGAGCGATCTTTAAGGAAAAATCTGTTGTGGTAGTAATCTTTGATCTTTGTTGATGAAGGAACGAGCAAAAGAATACTGGACTTGAAAAGTACGTACTTGCCTCTATTCTTTTGTAAAGTTCGAAGCTTCTTTATAGTATATATACGAAGTGTTGTTTCTTGCCTCATGAATTGAGAAAATAATCAATTTCGCCACTATTCTCGCCTACTAGGAAATATGTTGTATATTTGGATTCTACTAAGGTTCTTTTCGTCTCGGCTTCCTTGGATTTAGTAGTGACCGTTTACACGTGTCTATATTTACCTCTTTTACCGGTGTATTTAATGTTAACCTAGGTCATAACATTTTTTCTCATCTATTTATAGGAGCACCCCCCCGTGAAGAACTTTCCTTTTCTTTTCCATCTTCTTCATCGTCCGCAAGTGTTCTTCTTCTTCATCGTTTCGCAAGTGTTTACCTATTATTGTCTCTTACCATCTTCTTCACCACTTTTGCTATTCTCTATCGTTGTTACTCTCATGGCGTCCAGGTTTGTTAATTTTGCCACATCTCGGCTGATTTTGTGGTTGATCAAATTTGAGATTAGCTTTCTTTGTTGAAATCACACTTGGTATGATTAACTTTGTAGTTTTCTTTCTCGCCATTGTTGTTTAGCAAGAACCAACCCGAACTAAGTTTATCGTGAAGGACCCTCTTCTTTCTTTGGGCTCGCCATCGAAACCTACTTCGCAACTGCCAGAATCCCTCGCACAACCAAAGCCCATTTCGCGAGCAAAATCTATGGCTTCAAAAAGACAAGTCTGCAAGTGACAAGGTATTCAAGTAACATTTGTTTTTTTTTTTTTTTTTACAACTCAAACCATTGCTCGTCCTCAAAGTATTAAACCGTAAACGAATAATGGAGATATATCGACGGAGTCTATTGTTGAAGAAGTTCGAGTTGAAAGAGATGCTTGGATGGAGCAGTATAATCTCTTAGATAATCTTCATACCTATCCGCTGATCAAATAAATAACTTGTCTAAAGAGAATTTTGATTTATCGCAAAAGCAAGTCTCATTAAGTAATGACTTATCTCGCCTCTCTTATGCTTTGACTAAAACTAATTTGGAGTTGGAAACTTTATCGGATGAGAATCGAACTCTTTCTCAAGAGAAACGTTCTCTATTGAATAAGATGGCGAGCTACTCGCACAAGTATAATGCTTGTCAAAAGTTATGTGAAGAACACGAACAAGCTAAACATACTTTGAAAAACCAACTTGAAGAAATTATCGCAGAGAGAGATAAACTTATTCAAGGTAGAATAACTTTGAGTGTAAAAGCGAAGCGGTTCAAGAACAATGTGCCACATTAGAAAAATCCAACTCTACTCGGGCGACCGAAAACTCCATACTTGTTTCCAATGAAAAGAATTTGCGATCTCGATTGAAAGGCTTAGTGGGAGATTCATTTGATGATGTCATGGACCGCTTGGGGAATAATTTCGCAGCTTTAATTCAACATCTTACTTCTCAAAGGAAGGTAGTCAAATTATTTGACTATCTTAAATTATGTATATATTCCATGAATGCTTTATTACCCCGAGAATGCCAATAATGTTCGATAAGAATTTTCTCGATCTTGTGTATTTGTTATGCGAGACTCGAGAGAAAGCTTCGCTCCACTATCTCCACCTCAGGTCTGATTATTCTAAAATTCGCAGGGAAAACGGACTACTCTCCGCGTCTCTTGCTCGTTCTCGCGACCGTGCAGAGCGAAGATTTGATTATATGTCTTATTGTAAGGACATTGATAGTAAGAATCGTCAAAAGGCATTGCTTCGCCAATTCCCTCTTAAAGCGGAAGTTCTTGTGAATAATATTTTGCTGTCGAAGTCTCTTGATCCTATTCACGTCGATCCTTTGGAAGTAAGTGATGATGAAGTTCCCCATGCTCCTGATAGTGATTATGAATATGAAAGCTGCGAAGATCTCCCTGATAAGGAAGTTGTCGATGAAGATCCGAATAGAAAGGCTCCTGATGAAAATCCGATGAATCGGGCAAGAACGAAGGTGATGAAAACATTTCTGATGAAAATCCACCAATTGAAGGAGGCGAAGCTGATAAGGGCGCAGAAAAGTCTCAACCATCCTCTGTATTTGATGATGTTGATGTAGAGAATTAAATTCTCTTTGTAATTTGCCAGAATTCCTTTTTGTGTGAATGATTTAACTCTTTGATTGAGTAATTCCCATATTTCTTTCTTCCTTTCTTAGTTAAGACCACCTTGCGAGCATGTTCGCTTATTGAATTTTTTATTAAGTAAATCCATCCCAATCAGGGATTTGATTTTAATTCTTCTCCCTACTGCGACAAAGTCGCATGACCGTCTTTACATTTTCATGCGAGGCTCATTGACCTTGCCTTATCATTTTTGTGTGGTCTTCCAAGTTAGACCTCCCTAATTAGAGGTCTTCCCTCGCCACCTTTCATTGCGACAAAATCGCAGGACGTCTTTACACTTGCATGTAAAGACCCATTGATCTTGCCTTATCATTTTCCAAGTATTTTTGCCTCTGCAGGATGTTTTAGTTGCGACAATATGACAGGCCTAGATATCCTTGCGAACATAAAGCCCCATGACATTGCCGTCATGCGACGAAATCACAGACGTCCGTACACTTTCGTGTAAAGACCCATTGATCTCGCCTTACCCTCGCGTTAGTATTATTGCCTCTCGGGATCATTGCACAAATATGACGAGCCTAAATTTTCTTGCGAAAACATAGCCTTATGACATTTGCGTCTGTTTTGACACTCCCCTATTGGAGAGTGTCGCCCTTATCATCTCCCGGTTGCCCCTTCAAGGAGGCGAAACATCGGCCATACAAGACTAGCTCCTCCCATCCGGTCTTAACAACAACCGGTTGTTTTCGCAGACCTCTTATCCCTTATACCTATATGGTTTATGGTTACGAGACTGCACCCTAAGTGGAGTTTTCTTTGGGCGAGTGCAACATATGCCAAGACTTGCCAAGAATGGCCAGGGTAGGTTCATCCATCCCGGGCACTCTGGCTCAACCGTGTACCTCGGCGCCTTGAGCATACACTCGACTCTAAGAAGAGACCCTCGGTCGCCCAACCAGGGTATAACCTACATATATAGTTGGGAATCCAAGGTATCTCCCCGGATAGGCTTTCATGGGCCCCAAATTTTCATGACTCGGGCTTCGGGAGCGGTGTAACCTTCCCCGAGCCATGTCGAGAGATACCCCCTTATATGACGCACTTTAGGTCTTACATTTGCCTCTTACGAAATGTTATTCGCGAACTAGGTGTACGCCATAAAGGTTCGTCCCATTCATTCATTCTTTTATTCAATCATTCTTTAGTATTTGCTATTTTGCTGGCGAGATATTCGCCAATTCATTCATTTAATCAATCGTTATCTCTTGTTGTTTTGTTAAGCCATTCATGACTTTTTTTTTTGTTATTCTTGTCGCGAGATCATCGCGGATTTTCTCTGCATTTTCTTGAATGTCGCAAATATCTTGCAAAGAAGTACTTCATCTTGATTCCTTTTTCCTCTCCCATTTTTACGGGTAATATTTCTTTAGATATAACTTTGTTCCATGGTCTATCCAATTTTTGTCCCACATCTCTTCCTTCGGGATCCATCAATCTATATGCCTTGTACCAACTACCTCTTTGATGATATAAGGTCCATCCCATTTTCTCGCCAATTTGCCTCCGCTTTCACGTTGATATATTGGGGTTTCTCGCAACACCAAGTCTCTGGTTGGAACTCACGTATTTTTACACGCTTGTTATATTCTCTAGCGCGGTCTTCGCTGATAATTCTCCATGTGTCGCAAGGCTTTTTCTCGTTTTTCTTCCAATTCATCCAACTTGATTAGAATGTTGTCTGCGCTAAGATTTTTCTCCCAGACCTCTTTTTTGGTTGTCGGAATCACGACCCTGTTGGGAGTATCGCTTCAACTCCGTAAGTTAAGCAAAAAGGGGACATTCCCGTGGCTTCTCTTCTAGTTGTATTATAGGCCCATACTTTGCATTGGGTACTTGTTCGCACCATCCCCTACTGTGTCCTTCCAACTTTTTCTTCAATATATCGGCAATTGTTTTGCTTGTTGCCTCCGCTTGACCATTAGCTTGTGGATATAATGGAGTTGATTTTCCACATCTTATCTCGAAATGCATTGAGCAAAGAACTCTATATTTTGCCCTTCAAACTGCTTCCCATTATCAGATACCAATTGTGCGGGGATCCCAAATCTGCATATAATATTTTCAAATATGAAAGTAAAAATATCCTTATCGCGAATGTGCTGGACCGCTTTCACCTCTGCCCATTTTGTGAAATAGTCCGTTGCGACAATTAAGTACCTTCTTTGTCCTGTTCCCGGTAAAAATGGTCCTACAATATCTAAACCCCATTTTCCGAAAGGCCACACACTTTTCGAAGAATTTAATGGTGCTCCAGGTGCATGTATCTTCTTCCCATGTCTTTGACAATCTTCACAGCGTCTGGATATTGCTTTCGCGTCCTCATGCATATATGGCCAATAATATCCTTGTGTCTTTGCCTTATATGCCAAAGATCTCCCGCCGCTATGATTTCCGGCATCCCCACTATGCAAAGCATCTTCAATATGGTTTCTCCTTCTTTCCTTGTTAGACATCGAAGTGAAGGTCCATCAAAAGAACGCCGATAAAGCACGCCATCTCGTAATTCATAATTTGTTGCCCGGCTCTTTAACTTGTGTGCTTCCAATCTATTTCTTGGTAGATCGCCTTTCATTAAGTATGCGTGAAGTTCTACTCTCCAGTCTTCCTCGCGACATTGCATTTCATCTACCACCATCATTATATCTGCTTCTTGTTCTTCCTCTTTATTAATTGATGGCGCCAGTAGCGTCTGTATTTTGATATTCCTCGCAGTTGGGTCTGTCATCATACTTGATATGAAGGCAAAAGCGTCTGCGAGTCTATTATCTCTCCTTGATATATGCCTCCATTTTATTTTTGGTATTTGTGCTGACAACACTTCAACAAGCTTCCTGTATTTACGTAGGGATGGATCATTTGTAGCATACTTCTCGTTATCGACAAATCGCCAATTGCGAGTCACCGGTAATCCTCACATTCTCCGGTTTCATTTCTATTGCAAATCGTAGAGCATGTATTATAGCTTCATACTCCGTTTCATTATTGGTAGACTCAAATTCCAATCTAAAAGCAAAAGCTAGCTTATTGCCTTCACAGCGAAATCACAACAATTCCCACTCCTTTACCTTCTCCATTTGATGATCCATCCACTAATATTTCCCACCGATCGCTCGGTTAATAAGTCTTTTGGATCTCCATGCTCTTCTTCTACATCCATCATTTCATCCTTGCTTCATCTTCCTCCAAAGGAAATTCGCGAGAAAGTCTGCGACAACTTTTGTGACTTTGTTGAAGATAGTATTTCATATTTGAGTTTGCAATGGCTTATTTGAGCATTCCATCTTTCGACTCTTCCCGATCTTTTTGAATTTTTCATTCTTGATTCAATTGGTACCTTTGTTATCACTCTAACAAGATATGTGCACGAAAATATATGCGAAGTTTAAACGACGCATAAACTAACGCCAGATTAGTTTTTCAATCTTCGAATAATTTCTTTCTCGCAGCATTAAAAGTTTTGTCGATATAATAGATTGGTTTTTCTACTCTGCGTCCATTCGCGATAAAACCGCACTTAAGGCATGCGATGTTGTCGCGAGGTATATTAATAATTCCTCTCCCGGTTCACGCTTTCGCATAATGGATATATCCATTAAATGCTCTTTGATCCCTTGTAAAGCCTTTTCACATTCGTCCGTCCACTTAAATTTCGATCCTTTTTTCAGAACACTGAAAAAGTGTTTACACTTATCAGATGACCGCGAGATGAACCTTCCTAGTGATGCTAGTAATCCATTCAGCTTTTGAACATCCTTTACTGTCGCAGGTGTCGGCATATCGCGCACTGCTTTTACTTTCTCCGGGTCAACATGTATTCCTTCCTTTGATATAATGTAACCCAAGAACTTCCCTGACGCTACTCCGAAGGTGCATTTTTCCGGATTGACTTTGATGTTGAAACGCCTCATTTGTTCAAAAATTTCTTTCAAGTCTCGCACATGATCTTCTGCCTTTTTACTTTTTACTAGCATGTCATCTACGTATACCTCTAATGTTTTATGTATCCAGTCTGCGAATACTTTTTCTACCATCCTTTGGTACGTTGCTCCGGCATTTCGCAAACCAAAAGGCATTTTAGTATAGCAGTATAATCCTCTTGGAGCGAAGAAAGCAGTGTGCTCTTGGTCTTCTTCGGCGAGGGGAATTTGATTGTAACCTTTATATCCGTCCGCCGATGATACTCTTTCATTCATTTGCTGATTCGACCATTTGTGGAATGTCCAGTAATGGAAAACTGTCTTTAGGGCAAGCTTTATTTAGATCAGTGAAATCAATGCAAATCCTTATTCCCTTGTTCTTCTTTGGAACTATAACCATATTCGCTATCCACTCAGGATATTTTGCTTGTCAAATAATTCCTGCGTCCAACATCTTCTGCAGTTCTTCTTCTATCTGAGGGTGATATGATGTTGCTATCTTTCTAATTCTTTGTTTGAATGGCTTCACGTTTTTATCGATTTCCAACTTGTGACAGGCTACTGATTGATCTATACCTGGCACTTCATCCATATCCCACGCGAAGATATCTTTATAATCCCGCAATAGATCGACGGTTCTTTTCTCTTCATCCGCTCCCATGTTAGTTCCAATCTTTAGCATCTTAGGTTTTTCCTTAGTTCCAATATTCACTTCTTTGGTTTGCTTTCTGCTGACGTAACTGGCCTTCGGTTCTCCCATAGGGGTTGGTCCTTTCGGTTCTTTCGCGGGATCATTTTCTTCTCCCGAGATCTCGCTAGGTATGCCTTTTCCTTCCTTCGCTTCCGATCATGTAAACTCTGACTCTTCTTCTTTCTTAGCCGCCCTCGCCATCTTTTTGCGATATTTTGATATACTCTTTCGCTTGTTCACTTGTTCTTCGTAACACTTTACTTCATTTTGATAATATATTCTTCCTTTAACAGCATCCCCTTTGATCTCGCTGACTCCAGTTGGTGTAGGAAATTTAATACATTGATGAAGCGTCGACGCCACAGCTTTTATTGCATGTACCCATGGTCTTCCTAGTAATATGTTATACGGTGATTCCATATCCACTACACTCAACGTCACCTGTGTTTCGATTCCTCCTAATGGAACACGTATTTCTATCTCCCCTTTAACTTTTGTTATAGATTTACCAAAACCTTGAATATTGTACGCCGCGAAAATCATATCTTCGTCTTTAAATCCCATCTTTTTGTAAGCGTGATAAAACATGATACTCACCAGACTCCCTGTATCAATTAAAACTCCATTCACTACCCATGTTTTCATTGTGTTCTCTAATTCCTCTCCATCCTTATACGCGTTTATTGCGATCACCAGTGGAGACGCGTGATCCAAATTTTCTTTGGGTATTTCCTCCGCCGTAAAAGTTATCCCTTGCTTTTCCCAATCCTTCAAAGGTGATATTATTTCTCTATCTGTAATCTTCTTTCCTTCAAAATCTCGTTTGTGTATTCTTCCTCCGATGTTTTCATGAAATTCACTAATCATTACGCTTGTGTTTGTGTTGCATGCCATATCTTTTTCATCCGATTTAAGATTTTCCTTTCTCATTTTCCTGATTCAACCAATCTTTAATTACAATCTTCTCTCTTTTACAAATGATCGTCCCTGTTTCTAGCGCATATGTAGTAGCAGGAAATCCCACACTACACCCCTTACTCGATTTTGCTTAATTAATCCATTGAAAGAAGTAAGATCAAGAATATTTATTGATTGAATCCATGAAATGTTTACACAGGATAATAGAATTACACTTAGAAATTAAAGCACTCTTAAACTTTCTCTCTCCTATTGACTTGCCTAACAATTCCAAAAGATCTCCTTTCTTACAGACTCATTTAGCCCTTTATATAGGGTAATACATAGTGGATGACAGCTATGCTACCCTTTATTTTCGGGAATGTCTCGCGAAGTGTCGCAGATGCACAAACATTCACTCTCGCGACACTTCTTAACCCTCACAGTCTCTCGTCTTCTTTATGTTTTGCCGGTCGTTACTCATTGCGTCGTTTATTTTAGCTCCTGCGACTGCCTCGCGATCGCTTCGTTTATTAATCCCGCGAGTCTTGTACGTTGCGATATTATGATCCTACAGGGGGTGTAAAAAGCAAAAGAAAATAAACAAAGCAAATAAAATCGAAAGTTGAAAGACGAAAGCAATAAGAGAGACAAGATCAAGGAATCCTTCTTCGTTGCAAAACAATGATTAAAGTTATGTTCTTTTCTACTTGTCATTAGTCACAGATTATCACCAACCGTAGGATAGCAGGTCCGCTTAGCTAGCCCCAAAATCCCTAATTTCACCGAGTAACAGTGTCCGCTTAGTTATCGATTCTATTCAAAAGAACCACCTTGAGGTCCGCTTACAAGATGTAATTCCCGAGAATGCATTAAGATTTATGAATTTAGGTTTAGTACTAGTAGTTAAACTCGGTTCGCTTGGTCCACTTTCTAGCGTTGTTTCTACACACAATTGCTCCACGGAATCCCTCCGCAAGGTCTTGTGTTTTCTACTTGTGTAAAGTGTCGAGAACGATTACGTATTCCCTAACTTATACTAGATATAGATCAATTAACAAATCAATTTAGCGTGCACTCCAAACAATCTATCAATCAATCATGAATGTCTTTAAGATCACTCCTATTAGTAAAAACAATCGATAATCATGTGAAAAATCTCAAGATAGAATTGAAAACAAAACTCAAATCATGTTAAGAACTAGGAATTCATCCTCAATCAATAGGAAAATTAGCTACTCATGTTTTTGAAATTCACACAAATAATAATTAATTAAAAGAAGAATTTTCAAATTCACACAAGTAATTAAAAAGAAAAATCTTAGAAAAGCAAGCAAAAACACAAGTGTTGTGTGTGTAGAGAGGTGTGTAGAAGTTGTAGAAAACTTCTCTATTTATAGGCTTCAAATTTCTCCAAATCGTCTAAGGAATAGAATCCTTTTCCTTTTGCAACTCAATTTCCAAATCCAAGCTTTTCTCAACTCTTCCACCTTCTCTTTCCAAGTTTGAGTCCAATTCTCCATCCAATTCCTAGCCCAAGTCTTCACACCCATGAGAGAAGTCCATAGAAAATTCTGGAATTTTGGTCGCCGGAAAACTGGGATTGTGGCCGGAATTTGGCCGGAATAAGTCGTCGCCGGCCACCTGAAAAAGTTCTGTCGTCGGGAGAATATTCGACGGAATATTCCGTCAGTCCACCGTTAGGACTAACGGTCAAACTGGTCAACCGTCAGTCAACGTTAGTCAACGGGTCAAGGAGAAGGAGTGAGTCAGACTCGAGTTAGCCCGACTCGCCTAATCAGGGCTCACTCGGTGAGTCGATCGAGTCATTGCTTACTGGGTGACTTGATCAATTCACCAGGAATCGATTTGAAACTCGGTTGGGATCGGTCATCGGGATCGTCCGGATCGGTCCGAGTCAACTCGCCAGAGGGACGATTTGGCCGAGTTTCGGCTAATTACAGGACATTTACGGCCATATTCAGGCCTCACTTTGCAATCTTCTCCTGTGACAAACCTACACATTCATCTATACCCCATTCTGCAATTTCTTTCATCTCGCCATTAACCCATGAGATCCCCTTTCTTATTCAAAATACCAATCATACACAGAGAACCCTGAATCTTCATCACGGCAGTACCATCTTCAGCCATTTAATCACCTTCTTTGTCTCCCATTAATTCTTTATCTCTGTAACCCATCTCTTCTTCAAGCTCAATTCTGCACCGAGATTCATCAACTCTGTGTCTCGATCTCTGTTATGACAGCGGCAATCAGTGATTCTTCCATCTGAAGCACCAACAAAAACCCATCCTGTTGCTTCTCTAGGCTGAGCTAAACATTTTGCAGCATTGTCTTCTTTGCTATCGATTCAACACAGACCCATATCTGATTTCTTGTTTCAACACAACAGCGATTCACATACTCAGATCGAATCCCTAGTTGCTTTCTGAGGTCTCTAATCAAACCCCTTTTTCATCTTTATCAGTAGCTCTCTTCTCTGCCTAATTCTTAATCTTGATCCACTGAATCTCAAAATCAACAGTACCACCGAGAACCTCAATCTCATACCGTCACTGTTCTTCTCCAGCAATCACTACCTTCTTTGCAACCGAACCCAATCTTTGATTTTATCTCTGATTTCCTCTTCAAATGAAAACCTTGATTTCTTCTCGTGATTCACACCAATCAACACCACCAGACGATTCGATCTTCTCTTCAAATTTCAGTTCGGCAGCGACATCAAATCTCGATTCTCTCGGTTCTCAATTTCTTCAAATTTCTTTGTTTCAGGCGCAGCTTCTCTCTGTATTTGATTCAGACAAATGATTGAGAAATAATTCTCGATTTAGGGTTGGGTTTTATGGGGCGGATTCGGGTACGGGTGTGGGTCTATGGGTTTGGGTTTATCAACCATAACCCATCCAGTACCAGCTGATAGTAGCACTTCGTTTCTGGATAAGGGCTACCCAGTTGGCAGCCCCTTAACCACAGCTAGTCTGTCTTTAATAATCCTCCAAAATAGAGATGCCCCTTAACCTCAACTGGGCTCCATATATCAATCGCCTGTAAAATGACCTTTTTGCCCTTTTAGCTCAAATTGGGTGATTTCTTCTTCTTTTCCTCCGTGTGACTCCATAGTAGCTATAAAACTCAAAACAAGCGTAAAATACATAATTTACAAGAAAAATAGCAAAGAAAGCATAAACTACTAGATAGTAAATTAGGTGTATTCTACACCTATCATTAGTCCAGATACACCATGCCACAATAGTTATTTTACAGAATGTTTCTTCTTGAATTTTCTGAGCTTGTAACTTATCAACTACTGGCACACAACCTGATAGCCCCTACATTCTACACTACGACATTCCACCCTCCTTGAAAACATCCTTGTCCTCAAGGATGGAAAATAAAATAGGAAGATTATTTTGTAGCTGGGCAGGTGTGGTGCATCCAGGCATTGCAGCAGCATCCGTAGAACATAGTAAGAATTGTGACCTTTCACTAACTTCAAAAATAGCTCTGTAATTGACAATGTTGATTGCATAGGCAATCAGTCTCCATAACCGATTGAGACATGAATCGAATCTGTGTGTTTTCGTCACGTAAAATGAACCCGCAACAATCGAGTAGATAAAAGCGCACTATCATCAATTGACCACTTACGAAGTTGTGAACATATCAACTGGATGATGCGGTTGTAGACGAGTATGGAGTGGAACTTTTTCTTTCTCTTGTATTAGTATGCCATGCGGTGCGGAAACATTCAGTTGCCTCCAAAGGTGGTGGACATCCTCAAAAATATACCCATCCGAAGTAATCCAGTGTACACCATCTCTAGCGTTCAGCTGCAGGAGACTATACAATTCGGGGTATTGATTAAACCAGTCTCCCCAAAATAACTCCCTCAGATTTCAGAAGTTGCGGCCATACCCCCGAGTCCAACTCTCCACAACTAGTGGAAGATAATTTGAATTTCCACTTCAAATAATCTCTCCATATCCACACATATAGAAGTTGAATCGCCCTGGGAAAGATTTGAGCTTCCATTCTTGTGCACATTTCCCCAGGGTGAACATGTGCTTTAACATTATTACCACCAGCTTGAGAGATGTGTAACAGTTGGAAAACAACTCTAGCAAGCATGGGTCTTGGTGTGGAATCACTGAACAATGCAATCTCTCCATGACTTTTCACGAATAACTCCTCGAGCTGGGAAGTCGATTGGTCGAAGCGAGATGCAGGTATTATGGTAAACAGAACAACTGATGTCCAGAAACCATAAGTAGACTCCAGATTGGTATGCGTGTGCACTGTTCTTTGCTTCATAAGTGGTTGGTAAGAGAATCTGAATTTCCATCTCAAGTATTGTACCCTTACCAACTTGTGGAGAATCCGAATTGGCGTTAGAAAGGCCTGAATTCCAAGTACTCTTTGAATACTTGAGTGTCCAACTATCAAGCTAACTCTCTTGTGTAGCAGAAACTTCCCAAATACTGCAGATGTAAGCAATCGAGGGCGCTGAAAAGGACTGATTTGCCGAAAATAACACCGACTGCTAACAATTGTGGTAGCTGATTGTCCAATAACAGATTGAATAATGTCATAAGAGTCTTGTGAAGTGTTATGTGGACCAAGTTGAAGCAAGAAAATATCAGCATCACCACGAATTCGTCTCCAGACTACACTGCCCACTAATTTATGAAGGAAGAGAATTTCAAACTGCTCAAGCGTCTTCAGCAATACACAAATGAGCTTAGCGACACCATTTGCAGCAATCAGATTACGAATCCCAGTTGCACAACATAGATTACTCCACAATCCAGATGAAACTAATTTGAATTTCCACCTTAGGTATCCAATTATATAGGCGGCTCTCGCTTGATACGTCAAACCCCCTTTATAGTTTCAGAAGAGAAGTAAATGTTGAGTGTAGCCAATGTTGCAGAAAACCCTCACCTTTGCCAGAACTGGTTGCAGTATGAACTGAACTTCAACCATCATGAAACGAATGTTCTTCTTAAGTCTGAAGTGTGCGGAGCCCCTACAACACTGTCCTGTAACATGGGCTTGTGCGGTATGAAGCAAACCATGGCAAGAAAATCTCCACAGATACTTGTAACACCAATGAGGATATTTATTGGAATCACATTCGTATATACCCAGCAATTGGTAGCAACATGAAGTAAGATATATAGCCCAGTGAGAAGTGGGAATGTAAGTGTTTCTGCACAACCTCCTCAAAAAGTAAAAGACTGTCATAGACTAGTGTAGAAGCAAAAGAGAGAGCAAAAAGAACCTTATTCGGAAAAATAAGACCGAGTTCAAGCAATGGCATGAGCGAGAATTGAGATGCTGCATTAATAATCCGCCCACTCCAGGAAACAGTTGAAAACAACTTGAATTTCCATCTCAAGTACTCTATCAACAAAAACATATTTAGACTCGAGTTTCGTTTGCTTGAGATACGAGACTTTAAAATCTATGACAATAAAAAGTTTATGTTGAAGAGCCGTAAAGAAAAAGGAACAACCATGATAGTAACTATGAGAATATTCTTGTGAGCATAGTAATGAAATCTAACACAATCACAAACTGAACTTGAAACTCGAATCACTTGGGTAGATAATACAGTTGCTTGCATATAGGCTTTGTTATAGAGTAGCTCAAAATCAACGCCCACTGTCAAAAAATGAAGAATCAAAGTCCCAGCTAGAAACCCACTACCCAACTGAAAGATGAAAGAACCACAGAAAATCCACCTACGACTGTAATGTAGTTGATTAAAAAATGCCCTTGCAGTACCAGCTTCACTAGTACCTCTCACTTGAAGTATCAATGGCGACCAGTGAGGCTTACCTTGCTGCAACAATTTATCAGACTCGAGCAACTCACATTTGAGCTGTGAGAAAAAATTTAATGCTCGTTGCAAGCAAGGCAGTTGTTCATACCATTTATGTGCCATGTCAAAGTTCACCACTATAGCCAGTAAGGGAAACAGAAATCTACTCCTCTCTGAGAATTCAGCAACATATATAATTCGAAGACTCAACAAATTCAGAAAACAGAATTCATAATCAGGCACACAATGAGTAGACCCCCTGAATAAACTCAATTCCTTTTCCACGATCAAATACGGGACAAGGGTACACAAAACAAAGATAGTAACAAAAACCACCATCATGCAAAAACCACACAACAGTATCAGGTAATGTACCAATTAAGTCTTGTGCCATGTCAATACCAATTACCCTGACCAACGTGCATAATAAAATTCCACTTCTATCAGTCATTTGAACGAACACTTTCCTCTCACCATGAATATCAACAGATTTAGCACATAAAAGAGCATTTCAATTGATAAACCTCAAATCTGAAGTATACCCCTGGCTAAAAATTAATTGAATAATGAATTTATCATAAGAAATTGATGAAACAACAACACATTTACCTCTATCGAATAACAATCGAGAATCATCACGTTTGAAGTGAAAACAAGTACTACCTAGAAATTTGCTGATGACTTCAATAACATCAGTTTTCACCACTTTCTCATACTGTAAACTCTCAGCAACAGACAGATTATTCTTCTCATGAAGGAAGTATGGGGAAATCAACCCTAAACTTAGAGAACCTTCTTCATCGTCGACAGCGGAAGGAACCGAATTAACGACAGTTGAAACTTCTTCAAAGAAATAAGAAGGAATCAACTCCGATTCTGAAAATTCATCAACAGCTGTAGAATCGATTTTCATTCTGCAAGGAGATGGATATGATGAAGCGGTATTCCTAATAATCATGAGTGATGTCACCCTCTCAAATGCCTTGGTTAGCATTTTTAACCACCCTTGTAGTCTGCGATCTCGATCTACGGCGTCCATGTTCGTCAAATAATACCAATGCCACTTAGAGCAAACATCTAATTTCTCTGCTGCTATCCTTTCCAACTTCATTATAGGTACTAGTTTTCCATTCATTTCAACCCATTTTTCATCTATTAAATCCATGATAGAAAAAAGTTTTTGAGCAAATTTTTAATGGATAGAACGGCTCTGATGCCAATTGTTTTATTACTACAACAGATTAACAAACAGAATGATAGAAATGGTGAAAATCACCTCCTAAAATCAATAGATTCAGGCCAAATATGAGTTCAGGGAACACAGCCATGAGAAGAACAAAGTTCTAATTTGGATTAATAATTTGATTAAGGGTTTCATTACACGAGACTTGAGAATATATACTCACTCTCTCTCTCAATATCGATGGCTAGTAACACTCGGTGGGTTAATCTAAACCAACCATTAGATACTACTAAGGACAAGCACTATAACTATATGGGCACCCCTAACTAGCTACTACTGACACACAACCTGATAGCCCCTACATTCTACACTACGACAGAATCCTAGTTGGCACGACTAGCTTCCTTTCCCCTCGCGCCCGTCGATGACGCGATGACCCTTGCCTACTTATCACTCCATCGGGCGTCGACGTAGTGGCCCTTGTGTATTTGGCACGGAACTCGGACGAGTCGGCGCGGTCACGAATGATTTCGAGTTTTGAGTACGGGGTGACAACCCGGCCGTTATTTTTACTTATCACCTTGCCCGGATCCGCTCGCCACGTCGTCTCTGCCCCGTACGCACCCTCGATTGTTCATGGTTCGTCATGTTCATAAAAAGTTAGACTCATTCACATTGGCTTCGTCATTGCCAAAAACCGGCTCCTTTTATCCTGGCTTTGGTACAGGTTGTACGGGGAGAACACACAAGCGGAGCAGAGTAAACTGGCGCTTTCCGCACCGGAGGTTGCTTTCCAAGCCATAGCACTGACAAGTCTTCCCTCTTATCACCTCACTGGGTTCGCCGTAACCCGACCTAGGGAAGGTGTTGTTAGTCAGATCCCCAGTGGGTTCAGAGGTCCGTCCTTTTGGTCCTAGTCTTGTGTGGGGAGCACACACAGACGGGGTGACAAACCATTGCGTCCGAATGTGCTTGTTTCACAGAAATCTATGTAAATATCATTGATTTTATTACTAATATAATTTGTGAAAAATACTATATCCACCCTACTATATGGGTTCAATATATAGAAGCCCCACAAAATGGATCCTTCACTATCAACTCCATTCTTCCACATTTTGATATTTCTAGGCCCAAAACTTTTATTTTTGGGGCCAGATTTTGAATTATCCCGGATAGCTGATGTCATCAATTTTTTTAATAAATATTTTAATTCCAAAAATAACCTCCGGTATTTATAGAAGTTTTATAATGAAACAAAAACAAAAATCAAATCAGATTTCTCTCTACTCCCTCTTCTCTTCTCTCCTCCGTGATTTTTTACGAATGAAATCAAATGATCTTTGCAAACTTAATACTGGGAGATTAGTTTAATTTGTTGAAACACACCTATTTGATTTCGTTGTATTGAAGACTAAAGGAAGAACCACACATTCATTATTTTTTAATTTGTTTAATTGATTCACTAGTTTTCAGATCTGAAAAGGAGGAAGACGTTGCATTGAAACACAACAAATATGTGTGTTTCAATTTATCTTTTATGCGTTCGTTGTTTGTATTGAGCTTCGATTTTTTGATTTTTATCTTTTACTGATTTTTTTCTTTTTGGATTTTGTTGAGTTTGAGAAGAGGAAGAAGGCAGGTTTTGGAAGAGAGAAATCAATATAGGTGTGTTTCGATCTAGTTATGATTTGTGAATTCTATTGTTTTCTAAATTTTTGATTTCAATTTTTATGATTTAGATCTTACTGATTTTTTTCGATTTGGTTGATATTGAGAACAGGGAAGAAGAAATAACAATGTTTGAGATGAAGGAAAACATCAAATATAGGTACGAATCTTATTTTGGTTTGATTTCAAAACTTTTTCAATTTTTTTTTTCCGATTATTTGTTGTTCTTGCATGTCCGATCCGAGAATTATTGTGAATTTGTTGTTTATATTTTGTTGATAATGAGAGGAGGATGAAGAAACAATTTTGTTTCAGGAAGAACAACTTCAAATTGATGTAGACATGCGTTGTTTTTTTGTTACAGTATATGTAACTTGAGGTTACACATATATATCATGTTATATTTTTAGCATGAAATTTGTATTTTTCTTTATTTTTGTGAATTTGTTGTGAATTTTTTGTTTGATGCGAAAAGAGGATGAAGAAACAATGTTGTTTGAGGAAGAACAACTTCAAATTGATGATGTAGACATGTTGTTTTTTGTTTTACGGTATGTGTAACTTGAGGTTACACGTATATATACTATTGTATTTTTAGCATGGAATTTGTATTTTCTTGTTGTTTTTTGTTTTTTGAATTTATTGTGAGCTTTTTGTTTGATACGAGAAGAGGATGAAGAAACAATGTTGTTTGGAAGAACAACTTCAAATTGATGATGTAGACATGCTATTTTTTTTTTTACGTATGTGTAACTTGAGGTTACACATATATATCCTATTGTATTTTTAGCATGGAATTTGTATTTTTCTGTTGTTTTTTGTTTTTTTGTGAATTTGTTGTAAGTTTTTTTGTTTGATATTGAGAAGAGGATGAAGAAACAATGTTGTTTCAAAAGAACAACTTCAAATTGATGATGTAGAGATGTTTGTTTTTTTTTTTACAGTATGTTTAACTTGAGGTTACACATATATATCATATTGTATTTTTAACAATTTACACATGTATATATCTGTTGCATGTGTATTTGTAAACAATTGTAGCATTTGTATCTTTAAGACACATTTTGTATCTATTGCTTCTCGCATATGATATATTTCTCATGTTGAGTATGTTAATGACTCATTTTATGTTTAGCTTGTTCCATAGGATATATTTTTCACGAGGGGGCAAAGCCCCCGAGTGAATTGCGTTCGTTTGATTTTTGATATTTTTATTGTATGTTTGTATTTTTCAGTTTGTCATGGCTGCTATGAGTTGCATGGAACATGGGACATGGAAACTTCTAATATTGGTTTGTTTTGGTTTGGAACATGGAAACTTCCAATAAATCTACCAGGGTTTAAAGATGCAGCTGATCTTTGCTTTTGTTATACAGGCATCACAAGTCTTTTTTGCTCATTTTTTTTGCATTAATTTGTTTTTTATTTAATAGCAAGAACGAGTAATTGGATTTGTGACCCAAATTCAAATTTTTGTTCATATAATTTGTACTTGAGAATATATTATGATTTTTATTTTTGTGAAAGACTTAAAAATGAGCGTTGTAATGAATAAGAAAAAATAGACTAAGAATGGAACAAGCTATATTTATGTGTAACTGCGAGATACACATGCTAATTGGATGTATAAATGCAAGTTACACATGCTTACTGGGTGTGTAGACACAAGTTACACATGTTAATTGGATGTGTATAGGAAAGTACACAAGCTATATGGATAGACAAGTTACACATGCTAATTGGAAAAAATAAACTCAGTGACAGAAAAACCCTGAATAAAATACACAAGCTATATGGATGTGTAGATGAAGGTCACACTTGCCGATTGGATGTGTAGTAGTAAGTTACGCATGCTAATTAAACAAACTCAGACTTGGAAAATCCCTGAATCAAGTACATAAGCTATATGGATGTGTAAATGCAAGTTACACATGCTAATTGGATGTGTATATGCAAGTTACACATGCTTACTGGGTGTGTAGATACAAGTTACACATGCTAAGTGGATGTGTAGACGAAAGTTACACATGCTAACTATATGTGTAGAAGAAAGTTACACATGTTGTGCATCAACACATAAAACAGTAACAAAATTATAGTTCTGAGAAAAAAAGACAACCAATATCTAGAAAAAAATTGCACTTAATTGAACAAGATCATTAATAATAAATACAAATTTAAGCATAATATTCAATGTAGACAAGATAATCACTCAATGTAGACAAAAAGAAAAAAAAACACAAAACATTACTCTTAAATCAAATTTTATAGGCGGATCAGTCAATGTTGATCTTCGTTCTTCACTTTCAACAATTGATTTCACTCAAATCTCACTTTCACTAGATCTTCTATCACCACTACCACCGGCACAATCAATACTCCTGTAACCACCATCACCAATGTAAGAAGAGTGCCATAACCAGAAATGCAAGCTAATTAATATAAAACTTATCAACCACTACATCAATATCATGTCAGCTACATACTTTTGGTGTCATCCAAGATCATATATACCTACTCTCAATATCATGCATATGTAATCTGAATAATATAAGTACAAACACAGTTTTATGAGTATAACATACAGATCAAGGCATTTCAATACAACTTTGTAAGAGAAACTCATATTCATCTGATTGTATGATGTGTAACTTCGAGTTACACATGCTAATTGGATGTGTAGACGTCAGTTACACATGTTACAAGCATAGCATGAGATCAAATTTAGTTCATGACATCATCACAAGCAAAACTCGGAAGCAAATATCACAAAAGAACACTAACATTATATCATCACAAACGATTAAAAGATTAATACCTAAACATAATATTTAAATGCGTGTGTAATTCCGAATTACATAAGTCATATGCATGTGTAATATTTGTTTACACATGCATATGGCATGTGTATCTCTTGGTTACACATGCCAATATGCGTGTGTAACTTCTAGGTACACATTTAGATTTGAAAACTTTCATACAAATCAATTTCAATTTTTATACAACCATAGTTACTGTTATACCAAAGATATATATGAAACCTAGTAAAAACTACCATACACATTTAGAATTGAGTAACAAAAAAGTTATAATCTAATTGTATCATTTTATACAACAAACTAAACAACTATCTTTTTCTAAAGCCACCCATCGTGTGTTCTCAAACATTATGCTTCCAAAAGAGAAAGGGAATACCATGGAAAACCATTCTATACGTTGGGTACACAAGCTATAATAGAGAGAAACAAAATATTTAAATGCTTATGTAACTCCCAATTACACAAGTTATATACATGTGTAACTCATACCTACACAATTCATATGAATGTGTAACTCCTCGTTACACATTCCATATGCATGTGTAACTCGTAAATATACATTCGTAATTGAAAACTTGCGTACAAATCAATTTCGCTTTTTATGTGATCATAGTTACGATTATGCCAAAGATTTGAAACCTAGTAAAAACTAACAATACATATTTAGAATTGAGCAACAAAAAGGTAAAATGTAATTGTGTCGTTTTATACAACAAACTAAACAACTAGCTATTCTTAACTAACCTATTCATCTAGAAGTAATTGGTGTTACCCAATCTTCAAATTACTCAACATATTGGCGGGATCTACAAAACTATCAATACAAGTAAAAGAAGAAGGCTATCTACAACAAACATAACGACAAATGTGGTAGCGAGAAATGATTAATATAAAGAGGATACCGTTGTTTCCATCATTCTCATACGCTAAGATCCAAGAGTCATATTTTCTAGCAAGGATTCCTTGTACATTTTTGTACAAATGTAAATGTTCTCCCAATAAATTTTGGAACAAATATATCACAAATTACATTTAATATTCTCAACAATAAAATCATAAAATTTACGCTTTCAATAACTAGCAATATTATTTTTTTCCAAACAAAGAATTAATATGAAAAACAGTAGCAGTTTCGCGCAAAATTACCTTTGTCATAGTTTTTTTCTTTTACATTTTTTCTTTCTAATTTGGTGTTGCGAATCGTTTTCTTTCGTTTTCTTTCTCTCTGAATTTCTCTACAGTGTAAAAAAGAGAGATCCATTATTATATACATATTTCAAACCTTTTTAAATCATAGATCTAGGAAAAATATGTAAGAATACCATAAAACCATATAAATTCAGGGATAGTAATTCCAACAAAATACTAAAAAAAATGCGGGGGGAAAAGAGAAAAAGAGATTTATAGAAATTAGAATCAACATAAAGGAACCATAGAAAACATCAAAATCGAATCAAACATACCTGCTAAGGTCGATTCTTCTAGCTTTTATTCTTCACCGATTGATTGTTTCCTCCCATTTTTTCGATCTGGAATGATAATTGATTAGGTTTGATCGAAAATCAATTGATTAGGTTTGATCTTAAACCTACCTAGTTCCATTTCTTTAGTCATTATCGATCGATTTCTTATATTAGCATCTAGATCTGATTTTTTTTCTCTTAATTTTCTTTTTTCTCGTTTTTTTTCTCTCTCTAGAAACAGACTGAGTTTGTGTAAGAAGATAGAACAAGGCAGATATACATACATATATACTAAAGGGTAGTCTAGTCTTTTCATCTTATATTTTAATTATTTTTAATTTGGGGCCTGATAATAACCTTCTTTTAACTAAGGGCCTCATATTATGGATTATCCATGGGTTGGGCCTTAGCCTAATTTTCCCATTTAGCTCTTATAACTAGTATAACACGCACGCGCGATGCGCCTGCCCTTCCATTCCAAAAAATCAACCTCTTCATTTAATAAATTTTCAATCAATAATGCATGTTCATATAAAATGTATATTTTCGTGAGCTATATTTTGCGAATACAAAAAATCTTCCTTGCCAAAGCAAGGTTCATCCACATCACCGATTGGAATCTAGGTTGTACTACATATTCATCTTCGGATGTAAAAGATTCGCTTTCTCCCGCAAAGGTGACCTGCTAAGAGCAAAAGTGACATATTAAGAATGTTATGACTCAACATTATTGGTTACGAGAAAATACGTAGGTTGAAATAAACAACAGATTGGGGTAGACACCTCTCGAGTGACATTTTTCTCCCGATTACTAACCAATTAACCGTGCAAAGCTGAAGGTCATACTATGAGAAAATCATTACAATTTTTAAGCCACCAGCAAATTATGTCAAAGTTGTGGCAAATTGACCACGTGAAGACGGCTATGAGAGTATCCTTATGCATTCTACTAAACCCAAAAGTAAAAAAGATAAGGCTATATCACTCCCTTTAAATAGTCCGTATCATCCAAAGTAAAGTTGTTTTTGATGTGTAAAACCACCTCCTTTTATAATCTTTCCCTTAAGAGTAACAAAACAAAGACAGAGCTAGGAGTCCATTCTCGAGCCGATTAAATATACACAAATGACCAAACTTACCCGATAACAAGTTAGACGAATTGTCTTCACAGGACATAAATTGT
Source organism: Papaver armeniacum (assembly GCA_023531295.1). Classification (NCBI taxonomy): domain Eukaryota; kingdom Viridiplantae; phylum Streptophyta; class Magnoliopsida; order Ranunculales; family Papaveraceae; genus Papaver; species Papaver armeniacum. Next base: position 264,679 of record JAJJWW010016296.1, read on the forward strand.
TTTCGAGACATAAACTTACCATACCACAGTTAGTACCCTAAAAGAAAAATGTAATTTGTACCAAAAAAGAATTGCACTCTCATTCAAAGACGTAAACTTGTCTTCGCGGCGTACATAATCACCATCACCACAAATGCTTGAAGAAGTTGACAATAAATAAAACAATATCAACAGTAAACATATTCGGCTTACCATTACTCGTTCTAGCTAGTTCCCCATTTTTATTCTGGAGTCGTTGTTGTGATGACTGGGTCGGTATTTGATTACGTCTCTTTTCAAGGGAAGCTTCCCTTTCGTGTATTTTCATTGAGATTTGTTTGGCTCTCTCAAGAATTCGGCGTTCTTTGTAGCTCATGAGCTCTTTCCTGTGGGTCCAAATCATGGCGACGTTTCCTTTTCCTTTCATTTATCATATCCATTTTCTCTCGAATTCGAGCTTGCTCTGCAATTCGAGGACTTCTACGGAGTTCTGGTACGTGCTCCGTTGATGTTTCTATCAACTGCTGAATTGAGTGTGCCCTATGATTCTAGGGCTATAAGAACGAAGACTTCTTTGCCTTCCATTATAACTCCGAACCAAAAATCAAAACCAAAACTTCTATTATTCATGTTCTCTCGTGCCGGAAACTTGTACGACTGAACCAAAAATCAAAACAAAAGCTGAAGCTCACAGTTCTCAAGAAAATCAACAAACAACCGAGGTTTACAAATTTTAAAATTGAAATTCACAAATACTATGGGTTCACTGAAAGCAAGTGTAGCATTTGTTCTGATTTTATTAACATCACTTAAATCATAAGATTTGAACTTATCGAGAAGGAAACCCAAAATAAGAATCTTGGAATTCCCAAATTTAAATGAATTAGATTTAGTTAGGAAGTTGATCAAGTTGGGTTGAAATTTGATGTTAAGGTTTGGATGTTCAAGTAGCATAAGAAATGGAAAGCAATTGCAATGGTTTCTCAAATTGGGAAGCCCGAAATTAGGTCAAAAATCTTCTTGAAAAGATTGAAATTCCCAAAATAAAAGAAGAATAGGATCCAAATTTGACTTACCAGGTTAAAATATGATGTTAGGTCTTAGATTTTTCGAGCCGTTGTTCTTCTTTCATGGTGGAGGTGTTTAGGTAATCATGGCGGAGGTTCTCGGAAGTTTTGGCGAAAAATCGTTTAAGACAGACAGAACGAAAGCTAGTTTTCTATTGTTTAGGCAAGTTACGACTTCACCCTTTCTGTCATCGTTAGATGGAAAAATAAGTGAGGGATATATTAGTAATTGAGGGTGGCCACGGTCTAAAAAGACCTCTTTTCTTTATATTAGTATAAGATTTACATAGATACCGCAGAGTTTTACAAACCAGAAAACATGATCTATCCTTTACTTTTTAAAAATAAGGAGGCGGCGGTGGTGGAGGAGGAGGAGCGGACCATGATACTGGAGCAGTAGGAGGAGGAGGAGACTTGAACCGCGGAATCCGATTGGCCATTGGAGGAGGAAACCGGTTCCTAAACACCCGTTCACGCAACGCCCTTGCCCGTCCCATCTCTGTCTCCGCTACTGTAGATCCATATTTTTGGTTATCAGCGACAACCATCATCACCTTTCGAGTAGGATGTGGATGACCTCTACTAGTGACTTCTCCTCTGATCTCTACTACACCATACATTAACACAAACATCATCAATAGGAGACCAATACTTGTACTCCTTCTGATCAAAATTGAACTTAAAGAATCCATTAATTCCCTAGAAATTGAAAATGGGAACCAAGAGATTTTTTTTTTAAGGACTATCTGTGATAGCTACACGCTTTCTTGTGTCTCTTTTATAGGAACAAACTAAGAATCTGATAATGTACTTTCAGTACCACGGAATTAGGTTCGTATCATGATGATTTGAGGGACTTGCGTACTTGGCTTGAGCAGTTGAGCTTGAGTCAGTGTCCATTTAACTTGTAGCTAGCCAGGTCAAAGTCCAACTAAGGCAGCCAGTTTTTCTTTGTAGGGCAGCTTCTACTTTGTGTGTTAGGTGGATGGGAGTCATGGGACTCTTGGATAATACAAAGAGACTTTGTGCTGCATCATTCAAGCCCCACCACCTCCACCGTTCAGTCATAATGGTTCCACCGAGGCAGTGGTCAAAAAAAAAAAAAAAAAAAAAAAGTGCAATGTTTTTTTGAAATCCTCATGGAAATCCTAGGTTTCCACTTTCCCAAGGAGAAGGAAATGTTTTAAGTTTTGTTACCTTGACGGACAGAGTCAAATCGGTTGTCCTGGTTAGCACAAAATCGGCATGAAATGACCTTCTAGTCCCTCGGTTTAACTTAACCAAATCGGGAATTGTATAGGAAATCCATACCCGGCATATGGACCCGATACCCAACTTCCATAGCCATCGTTTTTTACGTCTCTTCTTCCCGTTCTCCTTCGATTTCCTTCTTCGTCGTTCGTAGCCGATTGTCCGGCGGTGATTTATTTTGTTGTTGGAGTTGATCTTGGTTGTGTTGGTGGTAGGGCGAGCTCTTTGGAGGAGGTAGACAGGTAAGATCATGCTTCCCTTCCACTTTCAGTGGTCAAGTTCTTCTCAAACGGTAGTGATAATTTCTTGGTAATCAAGTATTGATTTTTTTAGGTTTCTGGTAAATTAAGATATGATATCTAGATGCGCGATGTCGTCAAATGAAGTTCCCTACTTGTTTCAAAGCTTTAATGGGATTCAACAATTAGCAGAAACTAGTCCATTCAAGGCTTCATTCTTAGATCAATTTGGAGTCTTTGATGATGGGAAACAACCTTATCTAGGAGCCATTTTTATGCGTAAGCTTTGTAACACTATTTACATTTTCAATTAAGCATTTTGATCATAATACCGATTATTATTTTTTCTAGTGGATAAACTGTTTAAATATAGTGCTAAGTTGGTGATAATAAGCAATTCGTCAAGACGTGCTTCCACAACTATTGAAAGCTGAAAATAATTGGATTTGATCGTTCTCTATTTACTGGGGATATCACCAGTGGAAAATTAACGCATCAGTATCTTCAGAGGTATAATTTCTCATATCTTCTTTTGATTTAAATGATTCAAAACTTTTAACAGTTAACAATGTAATGTCCAGGTTCAAACTCATCTCGTTGGGTTAATTGTTTGAGGCGCACAGTGACGCTTGATCGTTGTTGTCAGAAGACTCTAATCATTTATATAAACCCTTCAGATTGTTTTTTGTTCACGTAATGTGATAGATTGGTTATTCCTAGGTTCCACTTGAATGGAACAACACTGATATCTTCTTACCTCAGAATGTAAAAGTGCAAAAACACTCATTCTTTCTTATGCTTGTTCTTGAGTTTCATCTCTATATCCTGGTATAGGAGGGACGATTCCTGGTTTGCGGCACTCGGAAGATCTTGCATTCACATGACTTGGAGTGATCGTGGAGCAATATCTCTTGAAGGTAACCTGACATTTTGGAGGGTTTTGAAAGTACCTCGTTATTATCTTTTTTACTTAGTTTTTTTTTTCTTTTTTCTTAAGACTCTAAAACAACTACAAGTTTACAAGGGATATTGATGTTATCTCAACTCACTCAGCCGATTTAAACTGTCGGTAAAACATACATTTCAACTTTCAATATTATGTTTTCGAGGTTAAGTGTTGAGTTGGTGCTCAAGTCTTATCTCTATCGTCGTCATTTTCTTCAATGCAATATGAGATTCTTTATTCTAAAATTCTAAATTATGTGCACCACTGTGGATTTTGTTGGTTTGAGTGTTTTCATCCAAGTCTTCGTGGTTCTTGGTGACTTGGTCTAAAGATTTTCTTTTAGGCCTCTCAAATGCTTAGATGGTCATATTTGGATAAGTGCATACCATTGATCCTAATCAATTTGTCTTTTCACTCATCCGTTATGACACATTTGTTGTTGCTCAACATACTACTGAAAATTTTTATAACCAGCCTTAAGGAAAACATCTTTCTTTATGTAGAAAATAGATCTTTGATTTATTCTGGTAGACCGCTACTATGATTAGTTGATTTTTTTTGGGTGAGACAATTAGGAATAGTGATATCTTTGGCCGAGTGCTTCAATTCTGTGTATCTCATACAGTCTCCTGTGACTAGGAAAGCTTGTCTGCAGTTTGTAGATATAGGTAAATTTTATTAGTCCTGTGCATCTTGTTCCAGAAGGTACATATGATAGATACTTGGCAGGCACAAATTTCTGACCTTCTTTGGTATTCCTCTTTACCGAAATGAACTTATTTTTTCTACAAGTTGTGTAATCCTCTTAATGGGTATAGTAAGTCCGGACAAGGCTATGTTAAACATAAATAGCTACGCATTTGGGATATTTCAATACTCTTCTGGCGAGAACTTATTATTATGTTTACGCATATTAACAAGTTACCTCAAATATGGCATGACCAACATTAACTTTGGGTTCAATGAAGTTTCTTTTAAGAATTTTCTAATTAGAAATAAAAACCTTGAGTGTTTGTGTATCTTGATAAGCGATTCTTGATATAATTTGAAGACTGTAGAAATAGGAAGGGAAGATGAAAGTAATTTATCGCTTTCCTCTAAAATTCTACTCCGTATGCTTCATATGTAAGGGACTTTGAGGGTCGTATAAATTTAACTAAGTACACGTACTAGTTTATAGTATCAAAAGAATTGGGTAACGTTCTAACGGAATAGTATATCATTCAAAGTCGTATAAATTCAACTAGGTACCCGTACCAGTCTGTAGTATAAAAATAATTGGGTAACGTTCTAATGGAATAGTATATCATTGTTGCAGTTCCCAAATGATATTTCCGAGGTAACTAATAAGGTCTATGGGAAATTTGAATTTCATAGTTCACAGTTGGGGTCATGTTTTCTCATTATACCATGCTTCACAGTTCACAGTTGGGGTCATGCGGGCTTAATTTATGATCTGAGTGAGTATCATATCGGGTAATCCTTTTTTTGTTGTTGCAGAATGATTATTCTGAACAATGGGCATTGGCATGTGGGGAAACACTGATGGTTGTTACGTTTGCTTTCTTCTATGCTGTTTTGGCTATTAACATTTAGCTAAAAGTTGCTAGCATTAATTCTTTTGTGTGACTTACTCATTATTATCTTTGTGCGATAAAAATATACGAACCCACCTTGCTATTCGAGCACTTCATTGTGGTGGGTCTTCATTCAGGTTCTAAACTTGATCCAATGGAGGAATCTTTTGCCAAAAGAAGGACAAAGGAGTTAGAGATGCAGAGATCGGAGAGGATGAACTACAAAATGCTTCAACCTCGAGGTCCTTTAGTTCCAACTTTGGAATCAGAGGTCAAATCAATAACAATTTTATATGATGCATTCGTCATTGAAGTTGCATTTTCACCCAGATGATGTGATACTCTGGTTTTTGTTCTTTTCTTAGAAGATTGTTCGATTGCCCAAAACTGCGTTGTAAAAACCATATGACGCTTGCAATATGTATATCTTTCTTTGGGTATCCACATATTCCTGGAAATCGAACATTACACTTTCATACTAAAAAAATAAAATGTTATCTCATGTTTCTTAATTTGGATACACAATCTATCGTTTTGCTTTTGCGCAAATGCACGATGTTTCATGTGGTTGTTGTTGTTGTTGTTTTTCTTGCTATTTTGCGGCTCTCGTTTAAGTATCCTCCTAGGAAGAGGTTAGCCGTAAGTCCAAAGGATTTGTGATTTTTTGTTTTCCTGAAGGTGTTAAGGTCTGCTATTGTCCCTTTGTGTGAAGCATTTGATGTAGTACATTAGTACTCAAAAATCCATTCTTTTCAAATTTATGTTTTTTTTTTTTTTTTTTTTTTTTTTTTTTTTTTTTTTCTGTACCTTGCTAGAGGCTTTGATAGCATACCTTGTCCTTTTCCTTTATATACTGTAAGTTATTGGAGGGTTGTATTCATGACTTGAAATTTTTTTATCTGTTCATGAGGATGTTTGCTTACTTCGTATCCCCTTGCATATACCTTCACAAATGTAGGTTCTCCTTAGTTAGCTTGTTTTAACAATGATGCATACTTCTCCGAATAGAAGATGTGTGAAGACTATGTGCAGGTCGCATGAAATAAATTGGGTACCCCTTTGAGAAGGTTGTAGAAAATAAATTGGAAACCCCTTTAGGAAGACTATATAAAATAAATTGGGTAATTTAGTTTGTTGGTCGTATAAATTAAAATGGGTAACAGAGGGTTGATACTCAAAACACCGTAAGTTACGGAGTTATCTGGAATACTCATTTGTACATCATTGGATAAATGCATATTATTCTCATGGCAGATGCAGTTTCGTCGTCACCCACGTGAATAACATTGCAGTATACGCTTACAGTGGGGCACTGAAGGAGAAGAGGCACCAATGGGGACTCTTAACTTGTTCAACGTATAAACTAAAATGAAACTGCCGTTTACAAGCCACTTTTCGACGAGAGTCATAACCATGGCCTTATGTCTCTAAGATTAAGAACTTGGCATATATACAAATTCTAACGCTTCATCTCAGTATACGTTTGTCTCGCAATCATGGATTCATAAAAGATAAAACATTGGGTTTTGATTGGGTTTGAAGTTATAGAAGTTTTCAGTGATAGAATACAATAAAAATAAGAAGAAGAGAAAATGGGAATAATGGATTAACTGACGAAGCAAAAGGAAAACATAGGAGATGAACAAGACCAATAGGTAAACAAGGCTAAGTTACAAAGAAACAAAACTCTTAGACATAGTACCTAATATTAGATTCAGGTTAGACAAACCGACCCGTATTTCTAACCAGATTTAATTAACTATAGTTAACTCCTATTAACTATGGTTGCAGGGCAAATTTGGAGAGAAAAAAAACAAAACTTAAAAAACATAGACGGACGGCCGATTTTGTCCTTCTACTAAGCAAGTTTCAAACCTTCTCTGTCTATAAGGCAATAATGAAATCATTGGATTTCTACGAGGATAAGCCAATGTTTTTTATGAAGTAAAAAACATTGGAGTAAACTGAATGGACGACATGCATCCTTTTTATACCCGGCAAAATTAGGGTATACCCAGATTAATTGGGTCACTAGTAGAGATCATTTTGAAGTAAAACAGGACACCCCTTAACCATGTATTTTCTAAATAGCTAAATTGTCCCTGCTTAATTAACATTAATAAGTTTAGGTTAATTGATTTAGTTAGTTAATTAGTTGAATTAAAATTCTAAAATTAGGTATTATTTGGACTAGTTGTTATGCCCGTGCTTTGCACGGGCCTTGTTTTTCTGTAGAAGAAAATATGTTGGGTGTTAGTGGGCTTTTGGAGATTCAAAAGAATGATTAATTGAGGGATAGAAAAACTAATTGGGGGATATGAGCCGGCATAGTTTTCAATGAAAACCGGCATGGTCGATGGACAACCGGCATTGAACATCCATGCCGGTAGCTACAATAAAATATCCCCCAATTAGTTTTTCTATCCACCAATTAATCATTCATTCAAAATTTGAAGTATAAAACAAAAGAATAGTCGGTTACTAAGAGTTGTAATATTAAAAATAGTCAATAAATTAAAAATAGAGAATAATAAAAAAAAAAATTAAAAATAATGAAACGTTGTATTATTTACTTAAATTGAAGAGTGACCATCTTCCTTACGTTGCACAAGCACAACCATTAATAAATAATTTCATACATCGAGGTCCTGGTAAACACCAATGGAGACAATTATCAGGAACGATCCAGACAAATAATCTAGGCACTGACTAAGCAATTGAAACGTGTCTGGACATATGAAATTAACTAAGGATAAGAAATACTAAATGCTAAAGCATAAAAAAATCAAACATGTACAACGTACTTGATCATTGGATTTTTTTTTTTTCCATCCGAAAAAAAAATATTAAAATCAAATCTGCAAAGCACGTTATAGTAACAAGAATGTTTGTAATTTTAATTATTAAGTCTTCAAAGACAAAATGTGAGAAATAAAATTAAAAAGGAGGGAAGGGAAAGAAGATAGCAAGGCTAACTCACAAAATCCACCCCCGCTTGAAACTTAAGTGGATTTGTTGTACTTAAATATCTTCATTTATCAAGCTCTATAAATCTGCAAGTGGGCAATCATGGCTTCCTTTTCCAGGATTCGTGCATATAAGCGAAAGAAAAGAAGAAATCTTTTCACTATTAAATTTCTCCATTTCTTTCCATTGATTACCTGCAAAAATACAAAAATAAATAGTAAGTACACATTAGAAAGAAAAAAAACATTTGAAATAACTAAACATAAAATGACCATGATATTAAAACTGCAAACGTGTATGTTCTGCAATTTTCTAGGATCCGTGAATATGCATTACAATTATAACCTCAAAAATCAATATTATGTAAATAGTAGGGGTGAGCAAAAAGTCCAGAATCGCGGATTTCACCCGTATCCGTCCGCAAAATTGCGGGTGAAAATCAATCTGCAAGATCTATGGGCCGGACACAGGTGGGTTTCTCAAATCCGCACTTTTAGCGGTTTGGTTGCGGTTGGACTTTGAAATACGCGGATTCACCCGCACCCGCACCCCTCTCTCTCACACACACTATCATGAAGTTTTTTTCTCTGGGTATACCCCAATTTGGCCAGGTTTTTATAGACTGGAATAGAATGTTTTCTTAAAAAAATTCGGCTGGTGAAAGGACTTTGTCAGACGGCCGAAGAAACTCCTATGGACACGACACCGGGTCAATGGAAAACATGGAAAACACTTAAAAGTGCAATGTTCATCCTTGTTAACGAGGCAGGTGGAAGAGGGAGTCACTCTGCACATCCAAAATGGGAAGGCCAGAAGGTGGAAGGTAGAGCACTTTCTAATAAAAAAAAAAAAGGGAGCAGATAGGCTCCAAAGTCTTGTCTAAACTCGAAATAAAGTAACGCCCCGATTCATCAAAAGCAAGACAAGCCCAGATTCATCAAAAGCAAGACAAGTCGGCAAAATCATGTCTGGCCATTTGACTCATTTCTTTGGAAACATACTTAAAATGGTACAAGTGACATTACCCTGTGAAGACTTTATCCGAGTACCCTAAGGAGGAGATGGTGATGGTGGTAAAGGAGGAATAACAGGTTCTATCTCCTAGCCAGTGTTAGACTTCGGAGGAGGTGGTCCTCCTTTAAGGACTCGTCGCTTTTCTATTGGTTTCATCTTAGCCTCTCCCCACCCATTGTGATCATCATCAATATGAATCAGCAATTATTCTGCAGAAGGAATATTGACTAAGCATATAGCACAACCAGAACAAAAGCAAAAAGAAGCACACATGAACTATGTGAATCCATTTTGAATGACAATCTAAGACCTACCTGCAACCACCCCAGGCCCTACCTAACCATTTGATGTTTTCAATTAAACAGTGTATAACAGCCTCATAAGCCAAAAGCAGAACAAAATTGAGAGAATTCCATGAACAGGAGTAAAACTCTAATAAGCTAAACAAGTCCCTCTTAGGTATGTCAAACACAAACCCCATGTGCAATAGTTTCATGAAGTATTGGGTGTTTGTTGGTCGACATGCTGAAAGTCTGAGAAGATGATTAATCTAACTATAAAGACTTGATTTAGATTATGTGAACTATGCAATTTCTGAAGCAAAATCTTTACCATTTCAGATAATATGGAACATAACATAGTAAATACATTTCGAGCTCCTATAACTTCCACGCAGAACTCTAGTTAGTTACATTGGTATTCCAGTAAATATCAGGAAATAAGGAACATAAATATTACTTACTTGTGATACCTTAACACTGGTTTTAAGGATTAATTTACGTCACCGTCTAGCTCCACATAAAGCCAGGTAATCCAGAAAGTGGTTTAAAACATAGGAACCTACCATATGCACATAAATACCAACATTAGCGGTCACAGTTTCATCTTTACAGTGAAAATTTACTAAATATAAATCGAGAATTCATTTACAGCTTAGATGTGATATATAAATTTAAAAAAAAAAACGGTCCTACATTTAAAATGGAAAAGGCAAGGGAAAATTTTGCAAATCATTATAGAAGTTTCAATATCGAATTAGAACATACTAAATTTTATTGGAACCCTGAGTATCTTTATCTGGTATAACGGGGGAGTTGAAAAAAATCATGGATATCAACTTTCAAACAATGTATACTTTCCACCAGAATTTTATTCTTACCTTAATATGCACACAGCTAGTTCAAGTCATTCCAACGAGCCGGCGGCAGCTAATCCATTTGAGGAGGTCTCCCGACAGAAACATCTGCTGCCTCAGATTTGTCCTTCGAGTTACTTGTCTGTGCTAAATCGTTCATATCCTTTTTCATCAGCGCTTTTCGGTAATTTGAGTCCTTTTTTGAGTATTGAGTGGCTGCAGCACGTGCACCAGAAATTGCAGCATTGAGAGTGGGTGATTTATCTATGTCAGATGTTCTGGATAGTTGACAAACAAGTGATCCCGGTTTCAAAGAAAAAGAATCCTGTGGATTCGGAAGTGGAAATTTCACAGGTAGTGGACACTCCACGGGGCGAAGACCTCTAACTGCTGCTTCGTGCATCTTTCAAAATTATAAGAAGATATGGTCAGTCAAACATTTGCTAGATGGAGAAGAGGCTTTTGGTTCTCTTTGCTTACCTTCTTTTCCAAGTTATAAATGCGCTGATATCCACGCATCTCAAATGGTACTACCAATCTCTGCAGTTATTGGTGAGAGATCATCTCATCAGATTAAGACATTACAGTAAATTGTACACTCCTAATAACTAAGCGTATGAACAATTGATAACCTGTGGGTGTTCACACAGCCAGCAAAAGTTTGTTAGGCCTTCCAATCTAACCTGCAAGAATGGTCCAATCATATATTACGCTCAAAATTCTTTACGCTGCAACAAACTTTAAAATTGTGCTCTACTTGCATATTAGAATGAGAAAGTGGATAAGTAAAGCTCGTTACCGACCCCTTCAGGTATCTCGTCCCAGCAAACTAGCTCTTCACATTTAACACAGCCAACCACATCAACACATCCTGTAAGACGAATTACAAATCGCAACGTCTAAGAAAACATAAAAATCCATACAAAAACTTCTATGGGAATTCACATTCATCCGCATTTTAAAAAGGGACGGGATCGACTAACAAAAGTTTTTGACAAACACTTTTGACAAAACATACTGACGGTAGGATCTTAAATATCTGACGGCTACTATTTTTAATTGCATCCGGTGATCTGTACTTTTGGGTTCTGTTTGGTCGGAAACAAATTTAAGGAATATTTAAGATCACATTAAAACTTGAATACCAATCAAAGTTGAAAGAAGGCCTATAAAAATCATCAGGTTCATTAAAAGAAGGAAAGGAAAAGAATCACATTAAAACTTGAATACCAATCAAAGTTTTAATTTTCCCCTTGAATAAAAGTCGGATATATATCTAATGGTGATTGAACAAGATCTGTTTCTAGTTTAGCGTTTTATATACACGTCATTGATCAAATTAAGAAATTTTAAACCATCATCAATCAAAAAAATAAACTAATAGAATCATGTGTTTGATTAAAACTTCCGATAGATGAAGGAGAAGATAAGTCAGATGATAGAGTAGTTGAAGAGGAGCTCGAGAGAAGATGAGCGAATACTAGGATTGTGTTAGGTTTAGTTTGCATTACTAAGTATAATTTGTTCACAACCAAACACAAACTAAAACAATATTTTGTGCCATGTCACCAAACATTTAAGCAGTCCGATATTAAAGATCTAACGCCTGATGAGATTTGTCAAAAGGTTTTGTCAAAACCATTTGTTAACGGATCCCCTCCCTTTTAAAAAACATTAATCCGCCGATCATCTAACATAGTTTTAAAGAGTATTACAAATACCTAAAAGTCGTGAAACTGGATAAGATTCTGGAAACTTAAGGTCGGTTACCCCATTTACTTCATAAATTGCCCTGTAAAAATCTTCCATTGCCTTTATTGTTTCTGGTTCCGGAATCTTACCAGCAGCATGAATCCAAAGCCTACCTACACAATCATTGTCCATTATTTAGTAACATACTAATTTTTGAGAATCAATTAAGATTTTTAATTGTGCATATACCATTAGATGTGAACAAAATTAGGGCTGTTGAAGTTACCTCTGATAGGAGCAGGCCATGATCTTCCTTCAATTCGTTTGATTCCATAAACAAGAAGAGATGCCCATGGCTGGTGCATTGTCAAGCAAGGGTTCTTATCAATTCCTTCTCCCATGAAGCCCCTGTTTACCAAATTACCCTATTGTCACAGCGGAGTAGTGGTAGTACTGTAGCAGTGTTGTGGAAGTGGAGAAAAGTGAGGGTTGGATGCTCTTTTAGAAATTGCTATTATGTTGAAATTTAAAGCAATTTTAGTGGGTGGGCCCCATAATGAAATAGGTGGACAAACCAACTTGAGATGGCCAGATATTACCGGGCGTCGTCCTAAATTGAGCCGATCGGACTATCTTAAGCAGAAAACAATATTACCGGGCGTCGTCCTAAATTGGTGGATATGGACAAAAACGGTGTCCCAATAGCAATTCTGGGTGACCCCTATGTAATTATTTTTTTAATTCCTAATCTAGCCCCCACTAATCAGGATTATTGATTAATTATAATTAGTAAAATATTAAGTATTTGGGGGATAAATTAGTGTGTATTTATTTTTATTTGAATTTGTGTGGGTTATTGAGAGTAGAATGATGGAAAATGGTTTTTGAGTGGAATTTTTTTTTTTGAAAATGGAAGATGATTGTGATGAGAGAATTCCGCTAAGAGGTTGAAAATTTGAATTTTTTCTTTGAATCCACCATTGTTGCGAGATGAAAAAGCTTGGTCTTAGGCATGGTATTTAACCAAAAAACCATGTAGGCATTTGTTGGAAATTTTCATAAATTGTTTGCCACTATCTGGCATGATCTTCAAAACCTATTTTTCGGGTTTTAATCGATCTAATTAAGCACGGTTATCGATTTTCGAGCATCTTGGAACTAAGCGAGATTTCTTGGTTAAAACGTCTAAACTAAAAGTTGGCATGTGTTTTCTAGTCTTGAAACTCTTTTGCTTAATTCATGATTATCCAGATTTTTCGCATTTGCCAATTTTGTTGACAAAAATGGAGAGAATTATTAACACAAAATTGGTCAATTAACCCAATAACGACAATTTCTGGGTGAAAAAGACATGTAAAATTTGATAATGTTTGAATGGACGAAAATGTAAAAATAGCCAGGATGTAAACAGTTTCATCTTACTCATTTTCAAATACTTTTTTTAATTTTTAATTTACATCGTGATGCATCCAGTTTCATCCTCGCTCTTTTTTAAGTTTAAGCCAGGATGAATCCAATTTCATTCTTGCTATTTTTTGGTGTCAATTTCACCCATACTAATTTTTACTCGTCCATTAGAACCATGTTTTAAAAATATTTGGCTAAATGACCCATTTTAGAATTATTAAGTAGTAGTTACTACATTACATATGGCTTTACGGAGCATCATGTAATTAAGGGAAATGAATTATTATATATAGGTTTTACTTATTTTGCAAAAGTAGTATGTATTGACTAAGGGAGGGAACGTATCACCGTAGTATTCCTTCAAAATTCTGGTACAATTGAATGTTGAGGAAGGTAACAATACTACGTTTTTGTATAATGACTAATGAGTAGAGTGTGTTTACCTCATTCTATAAAAGCTCTAACGAGTATTCTCATAAGTTGTTATCTTTACGGATCTTCACCAACAAAGTGTTGAACGAACACATGCAGAACATTAGAAGAACTTGAAGTACGAAGAATTCAAGACGTGTGTTGAAGAACCAAGGAAATCAAGCATAGTGGATTGAGCTGAAAAAAGTTTATTTATTGTATCTATATGTATTGAATAGTCTGTCACTAAAATTGAAAACCCAAAAGTTTTGCTATCTCAAGCTTGTTTTCAATGTTATGTGATCAAAACTATATCTTGATTTTTAGTCTAATAAGTCAAGTTTTAGATAGGTTAGAATTGTAGTTGAGTATCAGAGATCACCCTTGAAGACTGAAGATCGATGAAGATATCTGGAGAACTTCTGTATCAGGTATGTGAAGACTGAACAATTTTATTTTATTCACTATACCATCATTATATCTATTGAGACTATGTTGTATGACTTATAGTAGATTCACAAAGAAGATGTTTGGAGTCAATTTTTTTTTTTGTGAAAAATCTCGAAATATGATTTAACGATTAGATTTTCAAAGGTCCTTGACAATATTAGTTCTATGAATTAATTTGTGGATCAATTAAAATTTCCCATGCGAATGATTATATCACTTGGGAATGTTTCAAACATCATAAGAGGAGAAATATGAACTTACTGAAATTTTTACTCATGGTAGGTTGGCGAACCAGTTCGCAAACCATAGATATCTAAGATATAGAAACACATGAAGGTTGGCGAACCAGTTCACAAACCACAAGTTCAGTTGGGAATAGTTCTCGAACCCGGTTGGTGAACTGATTTTTATAAGTTGGATAAATTAACTAGCAGTTGGCGAACCCGGTTCACGAACCGTGGTCAACTGAGTTCGGTAGTTCTAGTAGGGTTGGCAAACCCGGATCACGAGTCGTAGCACCACGACTCGTGAACAAGCCATACGGTTGGCAAACACGTTGTACTAACTTTCCCGAGAATGTGTAGCAGATGCTTAAAGACTTATTATTTTAATATGTTTAGCATTGCTAGAACTCTCTTAAACACTTCTAAGAATTCATTGATCACTTAAACAGTTATGTATGTGAACTATGATTAATTTATTAGGTGTTTAAAAATAACTTTTATTTCTTTGGCTAACTTGCCAAATCGAACGATCATTGTACACGGTTCGAGAATAGAACTTATATGTATAGTCTTCTATTATAGTTTGAAGACCTAATTTGTTTGCTTGATTCTCAAGTTATCTTAGCTTGAATAAGCTGACCCTGGTCTTTGAAAACTATAAATAAATCATCTCTGGTAACTGGAAAATTCAATCCCCTTGTGTCCTAGTTGATTCTAGAGTCGCCTCTATTGACCTTTTAGTTCTACGACTAAAATGACTTCACTTGGGGATTCGTGAAGCCAGGTCCGACTATCTTTACCTTGATAGTTCATGAATACTGATCTTGCTTTTCTGTTATCGAGGTTTTCGTAATCTCTTTCAGGCAAGATAGATAGTAATCACAATGTTCTCTTCGTCTCATACTTTGTGATTCCTCAAGATAGATATCTAACGACTAATCTTAGTTGATCTTTCGACGATTGTTATTAAAAGGTGGTTAAGAATCTAGGATGCTCTTCGGGAGTGGTAAGTTCTCGATTTGTGAGGTTTGCTAGCTTGTCTATTGCGGACAGATTTCCACACCTTGATCTTTGATCTAAACAAAAATCAAAAAGGCTTATCTGTTATAGGAAGATTGGTATCAAAATTCTTCACTTCAGCTGAAGCAACTCTTAGGTTGTAAGGACGTCATCTAAGGGAATCAAGTGCGTAGAACCTTGTGAGGTTCAAGAGATGTAAGGAGCGCGGATCAGAATCGAATCGCTTGGAGGTGGATTTGGTCTCAACTACATTCGGTCGAAGTCCAGATAGCATGCTAGTGTACGTAGCGACTTAATACGGTGTGGAGTTCTTTACGGACGAAGTCCGGGGTTTCTGCTATTGCGGTTTCGTCGTTAAAAAAACTTCCCGGTGTCTTGTGTTATTCCTTTTA
>JAJJWW010016297.1:0-68032 GCA_023531295.1 Papaver armeniacum
AAGTCTTGAAAGGAACTCTTTCTCATTTGCCGTCTTGTCTTAGGGCATGTCGCGCCAACTCAATTCCAACCAAGTGACCAACCCAGTTAAACGGCTGCTTGCGCTGCTGGGCCTCACGAAACAACAAGGTTAGCTATTTGGGAAAAATACGTTTTAGTCCAAAACCCCATCAAAATATACTAGTTAGTCCTAACCCATTCAACTAATTTACAAATTAGTCATTTTCAATGAAAGTACACAAATAACCTTTTGATTCTGATTTAGTCAAATATTTACAGTTTAGTCCAAAGTCATTGACAATGATGTCGTGATTTTAAGTAATATAAAAAAGAATTAAAACAATTTATCTTTCAAACCGTTTGTCCAAAATTCACAAACTTTATATATTCGGAAAGCTCTTTCCAAAGCTACAAAAAAGAGTACCCATATGACTATATAATTTTCATTTTAAAAAATCTTAGTTTACATTGGTACAAACATGTACATGTCTACAAAAATCAAAAAAATCAAAAGACAAAACAAGGTGCACCCGGTTTGTACACCAACATAGCAAAAGTAGACTGCCCATTTGAATCTCATACGATAACAAGTTAGCTAGGTGATCCATTCCTGGGTTTCTGAACGCTCCTCTCATACCAGTTTGAAGCCTGTCATCTCCAGCACATGAAAGGATCTTGTTGATACGCAAGACATGGAAATGATGTATTTATATTGTGCATCTATACATACAATGACGAAGAGGAAAAAGTGGTCAGCACAGAGATCAACCTATTGTTTCATAAAGTTTTTAACTGACAAGGAATCTAATAAAACAACAAAATAATTATACAGTGGGAGCTAGATATTGATGACTCGTAAGCTAAAATACCACAAAATAATCTAGTTCTTACAGGCTACAACTCAGAAAAAATGATTATACTAACTTAAATGTATGAGCTTAAATCTATTCATCTGTCTGCAGAGATTATTTTAATAAAACTGTTCGAAAATGGAACTGAAGCTGCAACAAATATCCTAGAATGTACATTATCTTTGCCTAAGAGATGTTACAAGGATCTAAATTTCTAATGAGTTCTTACATCTTAGCCCACTGAACCAGTTATCATTATCATTTTTTCCAAATGTCCATTATCATTTTTTCCAAATGAGTTCTTACATCTTAGCCTAATTGAACCCGGTTATAATATTTCTCCCCTTAATAACAAATAAAGTAATCATATTAGTCCCCAAAACAAAACAAATTCAAAGAAACTCAAACCTATTTTAACAATTTCACAATACAAAGGAACCTTCATAATACTAGTTGCAAGCTCTTGAGAACTAGGCACTCATACATTTTGCTATTTAGAGTTTACTAAAGTGATAGGTATACTTATTTTTGTTTTGGTCAAAGGAAAATAAAATAGGCTTGTTTCTAGGATGAGAATGGCGATGAAACCCACCATCTGTTCCTACAAAAGGCTTGTTTCTAGGATGAAATGGTAGTGAAATCCATTGCACTCATCTTATTCTGCTGTGCACCAATATGTACACTTGTATTAGAGGTGCACCATTTCGTACACTTTTATTACGGGTTAGTTTATTAAGTAAAACTCTCCTTCTCTCCCTCACAACCCTTTGCTTGCTGACAACATATTTTCAGTAGAAGTGGATACTAAAGTCACAAATATCCATATACAGTGTTAAGAAAAAGAAAAATCTAACCTCTAAAAATTCGCTACAGCCAAAGAGCCATTGCACGATGAAAGACCTTTGTTATTCTCAGTCCAGATTTTTCCTTCCAAAATTTAGCTGACTGATTAGGATCGACCAGTCCGATTAAGCCTTCCAACTCTTGCAGAAAGACCTGTGTTATTCACATATCTTGGAGGAAGATCCGTATCATCAATAGCATCAATTTCCTGTAACAAGTAGAAGAGAACAACAAAACTTCAATAACTAGTCTTGTCTGAAACACCTCACAAATGAATCTATATTGTTCAAAATAATTCACATTTAACAAACTTTTATAGTACATACATATATTTACCTCCGTAAAACCCTAATACTAACTAAAAACTAACGCATACATAAGCTAATGTGATATATGTCCACCATCTTGTGCTTTTTGTCACATGTGCACAACAATGTACACCTGTATTAAAAAGTGCACAACAATGTACACTTGTATTATAGGTGCGTTATTGTGTACACACGTAATTTCTATCATGTGTACAACAATGTACACTTATATTGTAAGTGTAGTAATATGTACACATGTAGTTTCATGCCCTGACTACTTCTGTTGCTGCATCAGGGTCAACATGTGTACAACTAAGTGTGCATTATATGTCTACAAATACGTACACATTAGAAATCAACATGTGTACAATTATGTACACATTGAAAATCATGATGTGTATAACATAAAGAGAGGCTATGAATCAGCAACAAAGTATGCATAGCAAATTTACAATTAGAAAAATCCATAGACAAAGTATTATCTTTTAAAGAATTTTAAACCACCAAACAAAGTCTAATGTATAGCATATGCGCCAACACTGCATCTCTTCTCACCCATTCTGAAAAATTAGAGCTTTATAATGGAGGTCCATTTGTCACATTACCAATTTTGTGCAAACAAATTTACACATTAACAATCAACAGGTGTACAATTCTGTACACATTTCAACAGGTGTACAACTATGTACATATTGACAATAAACATGTGTAAAACTATGTACACATTAAGAATCAACTAGTGTACACTAAAAACTTTGGCTCACGTATTGCCTTACATAAAATACACTTCCAATGAACACACCAACACAAGCTCCTATGTCGATAAAAACATTGTCTCGGAGAAAATCAAAGTGATATTTTCTACTTTGACAAAGACCAACATCAACTCTGATTTTACTTTATCACCTATTAAGTCACCACTTTGAACTAAGCATTCAAAGAGATGTATCCAGATGCCTAAGCTAAACTAGATGAATCTATACACATCTAGCAAATGATGAGTAACTTGATTAAGTTAGAAGTTAGATGATCTAATGATGGATTACATTACAGAGCCTTAGCAAGATATGCTACTTCTATAATTTTCTAAAGTGATACAAGTATGGTTAACACAAAATAATAATTTTCTAATCATAATGCTGATTGTATCCATTTTTACATTTAAATGTTATTCATCATTATAAGCTAGTTTGTGTGTGTGTTATTGGAGACAGATAGAATACCTTCTCAACAAACCGCCGCGTCTTTCACCACTACCTCCAGGCTACATGTCTTTCCAATAATTTGCAACACACAAAAATCTTAACATGCACACTCGTTACTTGGTCAACGCGTGAACAATTATATACGCATTGACGATCGACAGGTGTGTAAACGTTAAACGTCAACATGTGTAAAATTATGTGCACTTTAAGAATTAACATGTGTACAATTATGTGAACATTAAAAATTCAATAACGGAAGGCTACAATTGCTCTCACCCGTCATTAGTGTATGTAATATTAAAATGCATCTCTTCCTCTCCCTCTCCCTCTCCCTCTCCCACTCCCACTCCCACTCCCACTCTATCTCACTTTATCTTTCTATCTTTTCAACCTTACCTACTTATGATCATGCTTTCTTTAAGCTCTACTCATTCTATCAAGATTTAATTGCCATAAGGGATTAGAACCTTGCTTTACAATGGAGGGATTTTTTGTAAAAGATATGATATAACAAAATGATCTTTAGCATTAACATAAAAATGTGAAAGAGAACAAAGAAATACAAGGTATTACAAAATCCATACCTTGTCTTGATCCCCCACATCCCAGACCAGATAGTGAAGTTAAAGTCTTGTATTCAACAATCTTGTCATTAAACCATTTACCCTGCAATATGAAAGCATTGTTAATGTGAAAAAAAATCGCAAGATGCCAATTCTCTGTTACTCAAACTAAACCATTAAACACTATAATCTTTCAAACATATAAACACTCTGATTGAAATGTCAATTATTTAAAGTTTCAGAACCGCAGTTCCACCAGATAATTATGGTGAGGCTAATTATATGTAAGGAATTTAAGTCTCAATGCATGAATTGTTTATCTTGTTTTCATGGCATCTAGTAGGTTGACTCGTAAACCAACTATGTCAGTATATTCGTCGTGACAAATTAAAAGAAAATGGATTCAAAATGAACATCATAAAAACTAATCTCAGATTTGCAATTATTTAATCAAAGACTCTAGCTGTTACATATTATCAAATGATGAGCCAACGTCCTTCATTTGCATGATAAAATCAAACAAAAATGATTAGAAAAATTCATTGCATGTGGATGTAGTCTATAGTAAATTCCATGTTCATTTCTGACTATCATGAAAAGTTCAAAATAGTGGAACATCATAGCTCATGGTGTCTTTGACGGTTCAAAAACATCAATTGATTTGATTAGCTAAACACAATTAAATATACCAACATTTAAATGATTGAAATCAGAAATCCTTTGAGTCGATCAATGAGCCATCCTAATTATTTTTACGTGAGCAAAATCAAGTAGAGAGCAATCGATGAGTCATTTTGTCCTACAGCAACTACTTCAAATCTAAATATAAGAAATTGAAGTCTCAATGCATGAATTGCAGACAATTAATAATGGAGACCAAACAAATTCTCCACAAAAATTCAATAAACCTCGGACAGAGATCTCATTCAAATCAAGAATTTCCAAAAAAAATGCTATACATCTAATGGATCAAAACTAAAAAAAAAAAAAAAAAAACGAACCACAAATACAATAGAATAGCATCGACACCAATCAAAATAAAACGAATAACTAAAAAGCCTCACAAAGAAAAAAATTAATCTAAAAATTAAATGAATTTTGAGATTTAGATGAAATTGTGCAGTTGTTAATTCTCGGATCTTCTTTGAAATTCTTCTGGTTGTGAGAGAGGAAAAGGTAGAGACGTGTAAGATGATTTCAACTGATCATCAATCGAATTCGAATTAAAATTTTATCAACACCTTATAATTTCTCCTTTACAGGAGAGAGCTTTTCCTCAAGATTCAGCTTATGAAAACAAGAAATTGAAATTGATTTAAGAAAATATATCACAATTTTAGTGAGGGGTCTTTTCGTCATAAAAGAGTTCATTTTGGTTTGAATCGTTCGTAAAAGGATTGACTCGTCACAAATTAGGTAAATTTGGATCTCCTAGTACTAGGCTTAAGATGGCAGGACTAAAGAGTCCAAGGCCCAACATATTTGGGACTAAATGTTAATTTCTACTAGCTATTTAATCCAACCGATGCACACGTGATACTGACCATATTTGTAGAATTTCCATATGGGAAAAGTGGGAATTATATAAATGCCCCTCCTTCTCATGGGCTTCAAAAATACCCTTGTTCACTACATTAATACCCCTAATCTAAAAACAAGGAAATTCAATTAGAAGATACTTCCTTTAATACCCCTAATCTATTCGATACTTCTTCTTCTTCATTACTAAAAACCGAAAATCAACTTCTTCATCGTCATCTCCGCCAAGATACATCTTTCATGCTCCTTTCCACCACCTACACCGATCTCAAGTTATCGGGTCCGAAGCACCTCTTATGCTTCAAGAAATCCATCACAAGACGACATCACCACCTGATTTAGATCGATTTTCACCCGATTGATTGAAATCAAGCTTGATAATCATTATCAAATTGTGTAATATTCCTCTTCTTTTGATGTCCGTTATAGATTTAATGGGTTTAGCTTTTCAATTGAAAGTTCTTCTTCTTAATTGATAGAGTAACAAGCTCGAATTTAAGATCCATCAGCAACCCTAGTTTCAAATAATAGAGGTGAAGGTCGTGGTGGTGGTGAAGGAGGATATCAAATCTCTTTTTAATTAGAAGAAGATGGTGGTGGTGGAGGAAGATACCAGATCTACAATGATGGTGGTGGCGGGTGATGAAGGAGGTATGTATTTCAATCTATCAATTGATTATCTTCTTTCTCTAGTTTGAGTTTCTGCTTGTGATGGTAGTATGTAGATAAAATCAGTCATGAATATTGTGTTGGTTCAGGTTCCAATGATGAAATAAAATCAGTCTTGAAGATAGTTGTGGTTATGGTTGTTGTGGTGTTGGTGGATATTCTATGTGCTGGTGGTGTTGGTGATGCTGGTGAGGTTAGAACGATGAATTTTGATGATGGAGATTGTGTTGGTTGTGGTTGGAATGATTAATTAAAGTTGTTCATGAAGATAATGGTGATTCTGGTTGTTTGTGGTGTTGGAAATAAGTGTTATGTGTGCTGGTGGTGGTGGTGGTGAGGTTGGACGACAAGTTGTTGAATACTACTCCATCAACTATTTAGGGAGTCAACAACCAATGTTTGTGTATCAAAAATAGAAATGGTAGTCAACAACCAATATTTGTGTATCAACAACAAAAATTGATCTTAGTGTAAGGAGTCGACAACAAATATTTGTGTATCAACAATAGAAATTGACCTTAGATTTAGGGAGTCAACAACCAATGTTTGTGTATCAACAATGGAAAAATGGAATCAACAACCAAATTTGTGTATCAACAATAGAAATTAATTTTAGTGTAAGGAGTCAACAACAAATATTTGTGTATCAACAATAGAAATTGACCTTAGTTTAGGGAGTCAACAACCAATGTTTGTGTATCAACAATGGAAAAATGGAATCAACAACAAATATTTGTGTATCAACAATAGAAATTGACCTTAGTTTTAGGGAGTCAACAACCAATGTTTGTGTATCAACAATGAAAAAAATGGAATCAACAACCAAATTTGACAAATATTTTTTAACTTTTGATTTTTTGGATCAACTTCAGTTGTTGACACCTAATATTAATGGCGGCGGCGGCAACAACACTGGTGGTGGTGTGTGACGGTGGTGGAATATTATTGGTGGTTGTATTTAGTAAGTGTTGTTGGTGGCGGAGTGGTGGTGAAATGGTGCTGCTGGTGGATGTGAAATAATAGGAAAATTTATTTTTTAATGAATAAGATTTTTAAATGGAAAATAATATTGTAAGTGAGGGTATTAAGGTAATCTGTTTTTTAAGGGATAAGGTATTTAAATGATATGGGTATTTATATTGTTGTATAAGGGTATATTTATTGGGTGTCAAAACTAAGGGTATTTAATAAATTTACCCTATGGGAAAATGGGAAAAAATCCCAAAAATCGAAGGCAATTTTGGAGAAATACTATTGTGGATCGGAAAATGGGTCGTATGACCTTCGGCCACTAAAGCCTGGTAGCATTGGACCGCTAAATTATGTGCCTGGGTGAAAAAGACATACAACTAAAGAGAGCGTCGTACCCCTACAATTTATGTCTTATCTTCTCCCACATCTTATCACGAACCTCTCCTCTTCGTTATCTTCTTCATTTCTTCCATCAAAACCAGAAACGTCCTCCAAGATCTCCACCACCATCATCGACAAAAAAGTGCGTCATCATCACCACAAAAGACTCCATCACCACCACCACAAACTTTCTCAAATTCACTGCTGCCGCCGCCATCACCGATACAGTACCAAACTCTCTCAGATTCACTCCCTCCAAAATTGTCTGTATCACCACCGAATGAACATAATCATCATATTTGCTTACCAGCAACAAGAAATAATAGATCTATTCTCTCGATATCATTATTCATATTAGCCAAAAAAATAAAATAGAATTGAGTTTCAATTCACGCCACCATTAGTTACAAATCACTAACTCCATAAAAATTCGTAACCTCGCCACCATTAACACCACCGTATTAAGGTTAACACGCTTTAACCCAACCACTCACCAATTCTATCATAGTCACCGCCACTAATTTTCTTTTCATAATTTTATTCTAGATTTGATCTAAAGAAAATTGCCCTAATTTGTAAGAATTTGGGATTCATCTATGTTACACTAGATGCACCTGTGCGAATCGGTATTGATTTATGTTTGTATTAATCGAATGCACCTAGGTGCATCTTGTGATATTCGTGGATGAATCGGTTTCTATCTGAACTATCACCTACGTTTGAGTTAGTTTTGTGATTTGTCCATGTTTACACTGGATGCACATGGGCGCATCATATATTATTCGTGGATAAATTGGTTTTCATCTTAGTAATCACCTGGCTACATTTGAGTTAATCTTTGATCCTTCCATGTATACACAGGATGCACTTGGGTGCATCTTGTGTTATTTGTGGCAGAATTTGGATCCACCCAGGTTTACACTGTATGCACCTGAGTGCTTCTGGTGTTATTGTTCTATGTATCCAGGTGCATCACGTGTTATTGCTTATCATACTTGGGTACATTTTTTGTTGATGCTTGATAAATTTGAGTTGATTCTTCTTATAAAATCAAACTGATTAATTTTTAATTCTTGATGTATCCAGATGTATTGCTTATTGGACTGCAACAACAACGAGCCAACCGACCATATCCATCACCATCATCGACAATAGCAACACCATCTACACCACCACCCATCTGCATAATATACTTCTTTACCATCTTCTCCACTCCTAAAAGCACCACCTCCACTATTGACAGGTGCATCTTTCTCCTCTATCCTCTTCTTCTTCACCATCTTCATTACCACAAAACACCATCACACCCACCATCTAAAGAAACAACTTCCTCTATTATCACCCAAAACAATTTATGAAACATCAAACCAACCTCCACCGAAAATTCGGAGAGAAATCAGTTAATTCACTGCTACCTTTGGTTTGCAATCCCGAACAACTTCAGACCCAACTTTGCAGCCATGATAATCCCCAATTCCGGTGTTGTTGTAAATGCTGTAGAGATGATGAATCAGCCGGAGAGGTAAAATAAATAGATAATGAAGATAAAGACTTGTTCTCCCTAAAGAAGAAGAGGTTGTCGAGAGAGATGATAATGAAAAGGGCAAATTAGTAAGTAGATATAAAAATCAATTATAAAGGCCGGGTGAAATAACCATAAGGGATATTAAAACCAGAGAATTTGAATTCTTGGTCATTTGAAAGGTTGTCATATTTTGCTTGTCTTTTAGACCCAAAAATTCAAATTCAAGGGCTAATTAACCAAAAAACGGATTGATTGCGGATAGGTTGGTGGATGTCCCGTTCAATTATTTTTGCCATCCACTCAAGTTAAGTCACATATATGGGATAACATATGTTCAAATTTAGTAGATATGGTTTAGGGTTTAATATTCGGGTCTAGTGTTTAATTTTTTATTATTTATTTACTATAAAAATAAATGGAAAATTAGGACTCTTACAAAACTTTGGTTGGTAGCCTAGTAACAAGCTGAGTTACAACACATTTTTGAATAGCTACACCCAATCTATGAAAAATAAAACTACCTACACCACTACTAGCATCATTACAAACCAAACAATTTTTCAAACACTTAAAAGAATACAAGGTATCCTCACTAAGCTCTCCCAAAGTAGAGAAAGCTATGACTCCTACGCCATAGCCATGTGAAACACACTTATTCAAGTATTTAGTATGTTTACGCGAAACAGTATTCGAAATGGCTTTGCTAGGGACGAAAGCATGAACACCTTTTCCAGTAAAGGGTGAGATACATGTGCCATCCATACAAACATCTTTACCATTAACCCAATTTAAAACAAGGATGTCTGCAGCACATAAATCTCTGTCATCATCAGCCAAATACCCAAGAGAAACTTCTTTATGAGCAGGTACACCAGCCTTGTAATAAATGTCGACAATTACACCACAAACAAAGTCGTGTCGAAACTTAAGTCCAACATCTTTAGCACGAGTTGGAGCACATGATCACCGAAAATATCCATATATTTTTCAAACATGCACAGGATTATCTTACGGTTGTACCCATTAGTGGGCTTAAACAATGTCTTGGCCAAGACAGTTCCGAGCTGTACTTTTATATCGAATTGGCCCAAGTCCAACATCTTTATTTTTTCAGGCTATTTGGGGCTTTTATTAAAAAATAATAAAGTAATAATAAATAAGAAGTTGGTTGGGAGTATACCCCTTTTTGAATAACAATCACTTCTATGAAACAAAGAGCCACCCAAATTATTGCAAGCGTCATGACTATCTATACAATTCTTCAATCTTTTCAAGAACATCACCATATCATCTCCGACTTCACCTAAGGTGGAAAAGGCCGAGATACCAAAATCGTAGCCATGGGGGATGTACTTATCTAGATATTTATTGTGTTTTTGAGTGATTGCAGTGGAGATTGCGTGTCCTCCTCTAACCATTGTGAAGGATAAAACACCAGTGACGTAAAAATATACATCATGTCCATTCTCCTAGTTATAACACTAGAATGTATGCTAGAAGTAAAGCATTATCATTTTGCGATAAGAAACCTGGCGCAACTTCTTTCCTAGATGCGACGCCAGCTTTGAAACCCGACAATACATCTCGGACAAGGTGGTGTCGAAATTCGAGACCAACGTTGCTTGCACAATGGATATCATGATCTCCAAACATATCCATTTCTCGGTTATGACTATGGCACATAATTCCTTCACCAAATAAAGGTATGCCCAAGCGATAACTGAGTATCGAATGAAACTGCCTCGGCCCAATGGTTTGATTTTTAGACCATTAATGGGAACTGCCTTGTGTAATCTTTGTACGGTCAAGTTTAATACTTTTCCAAAGAAATTAATCACGTGATGACTGAAAAAACTTGGTGGTAGATTCTTCTTGACAGAGTCGAAGTATAATGCTGCAAATGTGTGCATAGTGTATGGGGAAGCATCGACAACTCGGAGATCAAAAGAAGATGTGTGTTTGGCTTGCTGGTAAATATGGTATGTATATGAAGTACATAGTTTTGCAAGAATAGTCCCTTATAACGGACGAGTCCGTATATATGAAGCTTGATGAAGCGAGAACGACTAGTATCATCCATTGTATAAACCCCCTAACCACCATCTTTGATAGGTATTGTAAAAATACACAGTTGGAGTAGTCCAAAACATGTCCCATCACCGGTAAAAATGTGTCTCACATATTGATCCGGTTGTGGACCAAACAATTGTGTAGCTTGCAGAAGTGCCTGAGGGTTTGCGGTGCGCATAGAGAAATAGAGTTGAGAGACGCTTGTACAATTGCTAAAGAGGAGTAACTCACTCTAGGGATCTTGTAGTTTTTTGATGGAAGTCATCAACTGAGCATTTTTTTCTACTCTATATTTCACAATGTCACTGCGGTATTGAAGGTCAAAAATCACATGACTCCCGAGAAGTTTTACTCCCGGTTGAGGTTGAGCCATGTTAACAGGGAAAACACCTTCCTCGGAGCAATGTTACAGTTTATTAAGCATTACAATACAATCAACAACAACAACTATGTCTTCAAGAAATTTCATGTCAGCAAAGTAAAGTTTGATAAAGATATGAATGACTTATTAGCCAAGTACACATGTAAAAAGTAGAAGACTATGGAAATTGTCGGAACTCTGTTGATTGCGCAGGACTAAAGAAATTGTCTGAGTATTAATGCATAAGACTAAAGAAATAATCTGGCATCAGGGGGATCTTGTAGGTATTGTAACAATACGCATATGGAGTGGTCCAAAACCTGCCCCATCACCGGTAAAAATGTGTCTCAAATATTGAGCCTCACTGTTGATCAAAACCTGCCTCATCACTGTTAAAAATGTGGCTTGTGGAAGTGCCTGAGGATTTTTGGTGCGCAGAGAGAAATAGAGTCGAGAGACGCTTAAACAATTGTGCAAGAGGACTAACTCACTCTGGGGATCTTGTAGTTTTTATATGGCAGTCATCAACTGAGCAATTTTGTCTACTATATATTTCACAATGCCACTACGGTATTGAAGGTCGAAAATCACATGACTACTGAGTAGTTTTACTCTCTGTTAAGGTCGAGCAATGTTAACCAGGAAAATACCTTTCTCGGAGCAATGCTACAGTCTGTCAAGCGTTACAATACAATCAACAACAACAACGATGTCTTCAAGACATTTCATGTTAGCAAAGTAAAGTTTCATGAAAATATGGCATACTTATTAACTAAGTACACATGTAAAATATACAAGACTAAGGAAATTGTCTGAACTATGTTGATTGCGCAGGACTAAAGAAATTGTCTGAGTATGAATGCATAGGACTAAAGAAATCATCTGGCATCAGGGCGAGCATCTAACAGTGTGTTGAACTTTTTTTTTCCCTCACCAAGATTACTTTTTCCTTTAGGGTTTTGTTACTCGGTAAGGTTTCTAGTGAGACAACAAAAAACACATGTAATCTGATTTTCTAAGGTTATTCTTTTTTTTTCTTCACAAGGGGTTTTTCAGAGTTGTGAAGCAATAAGAGAAGTGAACTTCAACGAAGTAATCTTTGGTGGACTTATCACGTTGTAATATTTTCCCTTCGTCAAGTTTTTTTCCCACTGGGTTTTCCTTGTCAAGGTTTTAACAAGTCAAGAAATGTGAGTTCAACTCTGTTTTATGTTTTCTTAATATTGTACTCTTTTTCCTTAGTTCATGTTTTGTCACTTTGGGTTTTTTCTTGAGGAGGTTTTAATGAGGCAATAGACTTAGATACGATGATTATCGAGGAGGGAACTACATTTGAAGAAGTACATCTTAAATACTATAAGTGAAGAACTACTAATATTGAACCGCACAAGGGAGAGTGTTGTAGGGCCTTTAACCCATGTACGTGCGGCCCATATAGAAGTATTTTAGTTTTCCCCGTAAGTCTTTTGGTTTTCCCTTTTCCTAGTATATAGAGGATACTATGTACTACTATGGAAAACTTATCAATAGGAAAATATTCTCTTTCCTTGTCTCTTTACCTTTGTCAACATTTTCACTATAATATAAGTTTTATTTTTAGTAATTTTTATGATTTTATTAGAGTTATTGATAGACACATTTTTGTGTCTGATTTAATCTCAATTGTATAATTTGTTAGTGCTCGATTTTGTATTTATTATGGCTTTTTGTGTCTTTGTAGGTGTTTTTGGAGAAATACACTTGTGCGGAGAAATTGGTTCAAAAAGTGGAATTTGCGCACCCGGAGGACGCACGCTATTCGGACCCCTCAAATGGATAAGGGCACCCAGATGATAAGGGGTAACCCAGGGCAACTACTATTGGCACACCAGGTCTGGATAGGGGGAGGTTATCATCTCCGTTTGAAAAATCAAATTTGGCGGGAAATTGTTTTCTTCTCGAAGGTGTTGTTCTGGCAGAGTTGGATTCGAATTTTGGATGTGTCTAGCAGAGATTCAATCACGAAGCTTGTTTGGGTTGGATTATACTCGACTAAACAGGGCTGTTACAAGAGATTTCACGGATTAAAATGGGCTGGATGATCAGCTCTTGCTAAAACAGGGCAACTATTTCTACGTGAGTTACGTGTGTGTATCTGGGAGTTAGGAAGAGTTAGAGAGAGGAAACTTTCACGGAATTCTGTTGGCTTTTGAACTTGAGTATTACGTGCATAATATCTTCCCTGATTCGAGTTGACTCTATGTTTGGAAGCTATGAAACCCTCACGCGTAAAACAGAATCGTGTGAAGATTAAAAAAGGAAAGAACAAAGTTACTCTTTCTCAAGTTATTATGTTCTGTATTTTGGAAGATTATTGGGAGATATTCCTGCAGATATATATATGTCGAATCCGGATAAAGTTTGGAAAGTATTCAACTAATCAGAGACGCAGTAAGAAGAAGAGAGAGAGATTACCAGGACTTGAGGTGAAAGAAAATAAGAAAAAAAGATTTTCTGAGATGGAGGAGCTGTGTATAAATGTTTGAAGAGGAGAGTCACGGAGGGGGTGTCGAGAGACTTTGGGGGACGCTGCTGGGAAGAAGAAAAGGCTGCAGAGGAGTTGTAGCAGCAACAGGAGGAAGAAGAAGAGAAAGGGTTGCAGACGACGCTCAAAAACTGTCGTTCTCAAGAACCCTAATCCTTAGAACATTGGACCAATACTGACTATCGCAAACCAGCTGCACCAGAAATCTATCGTTCTCAGCAGTCTTAAAACATTGTAACGGCAGCTACTGTAACGACCATTAAGCGTTGCGGATTCTCTGCATTATTACTCCTATTCAATAAAGACATCTTTTGAGCCATGATTTATTATTTTGAGCATGTTTTTGATATGAGGAGCTAAACCCCTTTGCTAAGGCGACGGAGGAAGCCATATTTCATGCATGTGGTAATTATATTTAATTCTTTTATGACTACTTGCACTATTATCAATTGTTTTATGATTTTTCTTAATTGATTGTGATGTCGTATGATGATGTATGCTTGGTCTAAGTGCTTTTGATGCGTCATGCTAGTGATTTACAGTCAATCTTTTAAGAATCTACCTTGGCAAAGAATTAGAGTCAATATTATTTGAGCTATAATTGTCTAGAATAAATATATGAATCGCATGAATGAATTTTATGGTGGAATCCTGAGTCCTAGTACCTCTCGATATTTTTGACAAACTTTTGTATATATTTTTATTATTAAGTCTGAAATCAATCTTTACAAGTCTGAGAGGAACGACATCTTACTACCACTTTACTACAACTTGTTAAAATCACATCAGTTATCAATTGTTATTTAATTAATATATTTAAATTAATTTTAGTTAAGAAAAAACTTAATAGAATAGATTGATTGTTATCAATTGTATATAATAGTCGATGTCTAACAATAATCATCTTTACATTGATGTGAAAAGTTAGGGGTGAAGAAGAATTTTAGGGAAAATGAATGTGTATCCTATGTGAATATAGACATTTATCATCTTAAAAATGATATGAAAAAAAAATAAAAAAGAAAAAAGAAAGACATTTATCATCATATATATTTCATTAGTGAAGCTCTTAGTTAAGAAGCTAAATATTTAAGTTTCAGATCAATAGTTTGAAATGTTTTCAACTAATGGTTTTTAGTTTATTGTTGGAGATGAATTATTTTTCACATCATTAAATTAGAGAAATTTTATCCCATATTCATAAAGGTACCCTTACGCGTATGATGCACATCAAGTAACCGCTAAAGATGCTCTAATAAATCAGATTCTTAACATGCCATTAAAGAAAATAACAAAAATCTTTAGTAATATTTATCTGGAAAAAATATGTTTGTAAATATCTCACTTAATAATATTTCAATAAAATAGATAAGAAAACGAGTTTTAATACAAATTTACTTAATACTACAATTTATTGTCAATATCTTTTCGATTTCCAAAATTATGATTATAAACAAAAAGTGTCAAGAAAATATAATCTAAATTGGTAACCTGTTGTAGGGCCTACGGCCCATAGATGTGCGGCCCATCTATATAGTTAGGGTTTACCTTTCCATGTATATAAAGGATATTATAGCTTTGTAATAAGGTTGATGCTAATCAATAGAAATCCTCTGTCTCTTTGCCTTCCCTACATTTTCCACTACAAAACGTTATCACTCACGATGCTATACCGCAGAGTTATATGAGATCGATTGATTTTTTTTTCTTTTTCTACATGGATGATTTCCATCAACGCCGTAATCAAATCAACTAAGTTGGATCTACTTTTTTTTCTTCTTATGGTTTTGATTTTGGCTATTTATGGTTTTGGTTTTAATTTTGGCATAACTGTCCAATATATTTGCGACTGTGTATAGGTTAAATCTGATCTGTGATTTAATTTGTGAATGGTTTCGAAATTAAGATTTGTTTTTAAGTTTGTTAATGATTTAATTTTTGAATACATTTTATAATGCAAATACATTGCATTTTATAATATTAATATATGTGTTGTATGTTTACGCTGTGATCTAATCACGAATACTAATATGTATATTCTTTGGATGTTTATGGTGCGATCTACGCACGTCGGTGGAAACCACGGTTACGCCGGTGTGAAATCCCCGTGAAGGAGAAAGTAAAAGCAATCTGCAGAAAAAGACCGATCCAACTCGGGCTGTTCCGACCCGGCATGTCCTGTTCCAACTCAGGCTGTTCCGACCCGGCATGTCCTGTTCCAACTCGGCAGGTGGCCGATGGATCAGATCAAGTCCGACTCCGATCGGTGGACTGTGTCTGCTCGACTCCATCCCGGTTTTGGGTCGTGCGCAACCAAGTCTGTTCCGGTTTTGTGTATATGCAATGGGAACCAAAGTTCTAGGTATGTAACTAATGTGCGTTTGTACATTCAATACCTTTTGGGCTTATTTATTTATTTGTTTTTTTTAATTTTTTTTACAACATGCGTACTATTTTTTTTTTAAGATAAGTCCATAGTACCATATAAAAGGTCAATTTAAATTATGATTATTGATCTCGACCATTAAGAATTTTGGTTTTATTGTTATTTTGTTCTTTTGAATATGATATTGGCTATAGTTGAATGGTGTCTTTTGTACAATTGATTGTACCGACTTGATTTGGGGTTTATAAGTACTTGAACACCATTATTGTATATTTGGTATTTTCTCCCAAACTTGAATGTTCTGTGGAATGTAATACACTTGCGCGACTATTAAAGAGTCGGTTGTTTCTAAAGATACATTGCAAATAAATCACATGTTTTCCAAATTTTTTTGGAAGAACTCACAATTATTTATTTATTTATTTGAGTCAGAAATTTCCACTTCTCTACTTCATCCATGATACTAACGAAATAGTACATGTTGAAGTGTGACAACAAGAGAATTACCTTAAGTAATCTACTCAACCTAAAGTAAATGGTTTGACATGTGTAGTGAGAATCTCTTGGCATTTTGAGATAAAGAAATTTCTCAAATTAAGCTAAATGTAGCAAAATTGAAAATGGAAAGAACCCCGAAGTAATGAGGGTTAGACGTACCGACTCATATAAAGCATGTGAAAGGGGGCAAAGATGTATTTTTTTTCCCCGGTAGTAATGACACCAAAGTAAGGTATCAACTGAATATGGGATGAAGTTAAGATGTAATTATAACTCTCACCAAAGACTCGGGAATGAATCTTCTTATCGGTATTGGTACAAGCAATGCAATGCGAGTACCATAGTAGCAACCAATTTCCATGGAAATATCATACATTAGACATCAACTTTGATGACAAAAAAGAAGTTTGCCTGGCCAATTGACTATTTAACTGAACTAGATCAGATGTCTTCCCTTATGGAATGAAAAGTACATCATTCGCACGAGACATGAATTCTCTAAAGCACTTGAGATATACCTGGATGAAACGTAACATATATTCATTCTAAAGTAATCGAGTTAAATCTGATTTTTGTTAAGTAATAAGGCCACACCACTTATTAAATCTCTCAAGACTCAATGTCTAAGCTCTGTATGTACTAAGGATAGTCACATCTTGTTATGTACAAAGGGTGTTCATGCGTGAACTATAAACTTTTTTTTTTTTTTTGTAAACTTACAGTGAGAATGAAGTTTGATTGCCTCTATAAATTATTTCTAATGAATGAGGAAGGAAACATATTCTTAGAAAACTAATGAGTCAATATAGTGAAATGTAAATCACTATAGTATTAATTTAGATTATTGAATCCATATTGACTCCGACGATGAAATGTTGGAAATTGACTCATACATACTTTGACATAACCATAAAGGCAATTTGGTTGTGACATGATGTTTCGTTTTGAAAGTACTCATACGTACATCGTTGTGTTTGAGTGACGAGACAACGGGAAAAGATTGACGAGAATGCGAAGTAATGACATACCTCTCAATAAGTGTTTTCTAAAGTAGGGATGCACAACCCTCCTCCCTCCCATTATGCTTTCAGTAAGAGAGCATATCACTCGTTTTTTTACAAAGTCTTGAAGAAACAGATCGAGACCATCCTAAGATGCAAATGGTAAACAATTCATATTACAAAGATAACAAGGTGAAATTTAGAAAAATATTCATGCGTAATGCGGACCATTAAAGTGACTTATGGCTCTGGTGAATATTTTGACATTTTGGACTAGTTATAGTTCCCAAGAAATTTGCGCTTAAAAAATCCTAGCACATATTACACAATACAAAGTGCAAAGGCTTACCACCCTTATTAATGCTAGAGAGTTTACATCAAAAGGACTTGATGAATATTGCATGTTTAATAGGATCAATATAAAGCGTATTATACCCAATGGTCTCGCAGAGGCTACCATCAAAGGTTACAGATGGTGCCTAAGGAATATGTTATGCGTACCAACCTATCTTTTATTTCTTTGGGGATATGCAATATTACAAGCATCTTACTTAATTCGTTTTTTAGAACCCAATATTAGTCAACCTTTTATGCGTACTAGGTTGGTAAATCGATTTAAGCCTCGACATTCGTGTTCTTACGCATTTTTGGTTGCACTATATATGTGCCATTACGACTCCACATCGTACTATGATGGGTATTCAAAATTGTTAAGTAGTTATGTTGGAAATGAATTCCCAACAATTATCCGCATTTCAAAACTTTTGGCAGGAGATCTCTTACCGCTAGATTTGCGGGTAATCACTTTAATGAGATAGTCTTCCAGTCGTTAGGGAGAGATAAGAAAAAGTATTTTCTAAGGGAACGATAGGAATTGTCGTGGTGTGTTCCCACTGTGTCTCATATTGATTCTTGTACTCCACAAATGTAAATGTGAAGTGATAAAGAATATTCGATTTTGTAATGTACACTTATGTTGCTAAAGTTATGAGATCACATACCACACCTGCAAACCTACCCGCAGTTACAAATCCTCAATATGGGATATACACCATAGACTAAGGTGTTGCAACTACACTCAGTAGAAGTGTGGTTGAGGCCGTGGCTCCATAAAGGAAGTTGGAGAGACCACTTGGTTTGATCAATCCCCACCTAGAAAGGAATTAGGTGAGTAAGGCACAACTTATTTATATCATCATAAATCATCTCATAAGATTGTCTCTGACTATGTCCATGAATCAAACTGGAGGACGCTCCGAAGTTTTAAATGATTCTAGAGAACAATGAAATCCTGATGGATTATGAGAATGCATATGAGTCAATGAAAGGATCATGCGTGCACAATGATGATATAATCCATAAATAGTTGCTCCGTAAGTAGAGCACAATAAGATCGAACCATGCTTTATCTTGATTAATTTCAAATAAATAGCATATTTGGCTTACGCAATCCAGGTAGAACTTAGTTCATTTATAAGTATACGGGTATTTGGCGTGGTAGTGCTAACCAACCTAGGTCTTAAAGTATAAAGAATCACCTTGTGGCGCGAGGTTTTTCACAAACCCCTGGATCGCTTACTCTTTTGAACATCATAATGTTCAGTTAATTAGTTTGCTTGGTAGTTTCAAAAGAACTTGAAATATAGTAGATGTGGTTATATCTCTGGAGATTTAGACTCAAAGATATTTGCAAAAGTGCATGATCGCCTTTTGCTTCCCAAGTCGAATGACTCTAAACCACTGAGTGTGTTTGCAGTTATACTGGAACACTCACTTATTGATTTAAACAATCATGCGGATGTGGTATACCCGTCTAAGTGACTATTTGATTGGGAATGGATAAACAAGTAAGGTTTCGTGCCATGCGTATTAAATAAGTTCCTGATTCATAATTATAGTTATCTATGTCGACGGTATGGACATGATAAGTACTCTTAATGGAATAAGAGATCTTATAAGTTATTTAAAATATGAATTTGAGATGAAAATCTGGGAAATCACGATCTTATCTATGTTTTAAACTAGAAGACCGAGCTTGTGGTATATTATTCCACCAGTTTGCATATGTCCATTGTCAGGAAATTTAACAAGGACGTGCATGCTATTAGCACTCCCATGATTAGTCGAGGTTCAAATGTAAGTAAGTGACCATTTCGTCTAAAGGAAGATGACGAATATGTGTTGGGAGATAAAATTACCATATCTAAGTACAATAGACGCATTGTAGTACTTAGTATAATAATGTACTCAATTAAATTTTACATCCTCGGTGAACTTGTTAGCTAGATATAGCTCAGCGCCACGCAACGTCATTGGAATGGTATAGTGAATGTAATCATGTACTTAAAAGTAACCATTGACATAAATTTGTATGATCCCTACAAAGACATCAAAAAGGAATGCTAATGAAAGTGCAATCCAAAAGTTGTTGATTGTGAAGGAACAATAATCTCTTCTCCGACGAAAGTAATCAGAGGGAGATATGGTAGATTATTTTATAGGTTATTACCGATATTCAGTTTCGAAAAGTACATGACTAAAGGAACTGTCTGAAAAAAAGACAAACTCTGAAAGAAATCAGGGGGAGATGCCGACATCGGGGGGGATCCAAGGATATGATGTCGACATATTTTACTTCGAAATTGAAGTTGTATTGTACTCTTTTTCCCTTCGATCGAGAATACTATTTCCCAAAGGGTTTTGTTACTCGACAAGGTTTTTAGTGAGACAAGACTAAAAACATCAAGTATGTTGAACGTTGAACACATAAAGATCGCGTTGATATTACTTAAAATATCTGAATCAAAGAAATGAAACGTGATAGTATGTTAAGTAACGTAACTTCCAGAATCAACAACATGGTCTTATAAACATTTCAAGTCACCAAAGTAATGTGCGATAAGTTCCTTTTGACTGCATTAGACTAATGAAAATGGTCTGACATCAGGGGGAGCATCTAATGGTGTGTTGAACTCTTTTCCTTCTCCGAGGTTACTTTTTCCCACAGGGTTTTGTTGCTTGGCAAGGTTTTTAATGAGACAACAACAAACACCGGAAATGTAATTTCCTAGCTAAGGCGCTATTGTCTTTCCCACGAGGATTTTCTGCCTTAAGCGTTGTGAAGCAACTAGTCAACTTCAACGGAACAAAGTGATCATATGCAATGGATCACATTTACTTGCATCTGTCACGTTGTACTCTTTTCCCTTCGTCGAGGTTTTATCCCAATGGGTTTTCCTTGTCAAGGTTTTACTGAGACAATGTATTCGAGTCCAACTATGTCTAAGTTTTCTTAGTATTGTACTCTTTTTCTTTAGTTCAGGTTTTGTCCCTCTGGTTTTCCTGGCGAAGTTTTAATGAGGCAATTAACTTAGACTCGTCGATCTTTGAAGATCGTATTTCATATGATGAACTACATGTAAAGAACGAGATACATGTGAAGAGTTGTACCAAGGTTTTGTCCCATTGGGTTTTTTCCTTGTCAAAGTTTTAATGAGGAAATCGATTTTGGCGCAAGTCATCAAGGAGAGGACGACATTTGAAGAACTACATTTCGAAGCACTATATGTGAAGCACTGCATATGAAGTTCTATTGGACCGTACAAGCTTGTTATAGGGACTACGACCCATCTATTACCCTTCCATGTATATAAAGGATACTATAGCTTTGTAATAAGGTTGATGCTAATCAATAGAAATACTCTGTCTCTTTGCCTTCCCTACATTTTCCACTACAAAATAACCATTATTATAATCCATTATACGGGTGTTCGTTAAAATTTATAATAACCGATTACTTTTATATTATTATTGAAAAAACTCATTTTTTTCATAAATACAAAAAAATGATTTTTAAATTAATCGATGTTGTAGGGCTTTAGCCCACGGATGCGCGACCCAATATAGTAACTAGGGTTCTATTCCTATTGTATATAAAGGACTGCCTATGTAACACACAAAAGCTAATGAATAAATTATCTCTCTTTGTGCCTCTTTATCTTTCCCTATTAACTAGGGTTCTATTCCTAGTAAGGTATCAACTGAATAAAGGACTGCCTATGTAACACACAAAAGCTAATGAATAAAATATCTCTCTTTGTGCCTCTTTATCTTTCCCTATACCGCGGAGCTATATCGGATTGATTAACTTTTTTATTTTATTTTCTTCTACACGGATTAACGCCAAGCTAATGTTGAAATCGTTGGAATGAAATCACATAAGTTGGATCTATTTTTTTCCTAATTTTTTTTTTTTTTAATTTTACCTAGAATCAAATGGGTGAGAATTGATTTGATTCTGTTCTATACCAATATGGTTATGATTGCTGAGATTGTGGCTGATTAATTTTTTTTTTGATTTGAACATGTCTTATACTATAACCAATCAAATGATTAGAAATTTATAATATATAATACTTTTGTATCTTTCTTTGTTGTGATTGGGTATGTGAGAATTCGTTCATGGTTATGCCAAGAGGAAAAAAGTCTGTTCGTAGAGGGAGGGAATCTGTTCGTCTTCCCAGAAAAAAGAAACAGGAAGAGAATCTGTTCGTATGACGCAGTTGATGTTTATTCGGGTCATGTCATGTTCCGCCCAAACCCAGGCTCTGTCCTGTTCCGCCCAAACAGGGTCCTGTCCTGTTCCGCCCAAACCCAGGCTCTATCCTGTTCCGCCCAAATCCGGGTTCTGTCCTGTTCCAGCGATTTTGTCCTGTTCCCGTTTCTTGGGCGTGCGCAATCAAGTCCGTTCCGGTTCTGTGTAAGTACCGCGCGAACCAAGGATTGAGGTATGTAACTAATGTGGGCTTTAATATTGAGTATTTTGCTGGGCTTGTTTATTTGCTTAACATTGAATACTTTGCTAGGCTTATTTATTTGTTTTGTGAAAACTACAGTCACGCCCATTCTTCTGATTTTTTCTACTGTCAAACCCACCGATAAAAATTAACAGGCGCGCACCCACTTTCTGAGATAAAATTTATCCCACACCCAAAATTTCTGAAATTATGTTTCGTTCTTTTCTGTTCTTCTAATCTTTGATTAAATTCACAGACCAGACGAGGACGAGGAAGACGACGACCAAAACCATCAATCTCTTATATCCCACCAAAAAGGGTTGGATATCCCTCTTTGTTAATGAATTTCTCAATCAATTTATCAAAATTTCAGAAATATAGGGAAGAATCAATTGGAAGCAACGAATTAATTGTGAAGCTAAAACAGATGAAGATGGGAAAAGGGGATCTGCTGTAATAATACCTTATTGTTGATCATACGATAATGGTGTCTTTCGTTAAGAACTTAGTAGTGGGTTTGTTATAAAAATCGAGTTCAATCATCAATTTGTTGTTGGTTCCTGAGAGAAGATGAAATGGTTTGAATCTGTGAACAGATGGAGGTCAAGACAAGGTGACGGTGACTGTTAATTGAATCTGAGATGAATTGGGGGTTTGAGAAACTAAGAAGAACAAGGTGTTGACTATTGAGATGAACCGAAATCTCAGGATATTAGTGGGTTTGTAATTAGTTCGAGTATGCAATGAATTGAAGAGCAAAAAGAGGAGCTGAATTGAAGCTATGTTCAACAAAGAAGACATGGGTTATGCTGATATACTTGAATTGAATGATACAGAGAAAGAAATATAGATTTCTGTTGTTCCGTGATATCTTAGGAGTTGATTTGTGTTTGTTGTTTGGTCCAATCAGTGGGTGTTCGTTAGTTGAACTGTCCGCACTTGAGTGTAAGAAGATGGCAGCAAAACTTGTCTATATGAGGCTGTGTGTTTGAGCGAAATGGGACTGTGGTTCATACCTCGAAGAAGAACTAATGTTGTGGAAGGTGCTTTGGCTAGTACTGTGGTCAGTTTAAGAAGGAAGATGTGTATTGAGCGAGATGGTTTGCTGTGGATTGAAGTCATTAGAGGAAGACAGTTGAATGAAGAAGATGACTTGATAGAGATGTTCTAGCTGGTTGCAATTGGTGGAGATGATGGCCGACAGCAACAATGAAATAATTAACACTCCATCGAATTTGGAATGGTGGTCGAGAATAACATGTTATGCAATCGATAAAATGGATGCATAACCTGTTATGCATCCGAAAATATGACTGCATAATGCGTTATGCATTGAGAAAATTGTTGCATAATCTCTTATGCATCAAGAAAATAAATGCATAACCTGAGGAAGATAGGTGAACTGGTGATGTTTTAGCTGGTTGCAATTGGTGGAGATGATGGCCGACAACAACAATGAAATAATTAATAGCTCCATCGAACTGGAATGGTGGTCAGAGAATAACATGTTATGCAGTCGATAAAATGGATGCATAACCTGTTATGCATCCGAAAATATGACTGCATAATGCGTTATGCATTGAGAAAATTGTTGCATAATCTCTTATGCATCGAGAAAATAGATGCATAACCTGATATGCATCCATAATATTGCATTATGCATCAATTTTTTTTATGTACGCGCTAAAATCAACCAAAAAATGGTTACATAACTTGTTATAGATGCATAATTTTGTTATACAAATGCATAATTTGTTATGCAGTGGAGAACATGGTTGCATAATTCGTTATGCGTCTGCAGAATGTGTTATGCATCTTTTTGGTGGTCGACATCGGTTATGTATCAAGTTTTGAAAATTTTACATAAATTGGTGATCACCTCCGATTTTTTCGTGAAAAACAAAAATTTGATATTTTTGTTTGTACTGCCATGCGTAGCTCTCTTAAAAGATTTCCAACGATATAAAATTTGTAAAATTCCAAGGCGGATTTTTAGATATGTTATGTCCAAGTTGCGTTGCCAATTATACCCACGATGCATAACCCGTCATGCGGATGCATAATCCATCATGCTTGACATTTTTGATAATTTCATATAATTATGGGTGTCACAAAAATAATTATGGGTGTCACGGTACCTAAAATTAATTGTGGGCTTGACAATGATAATATTATTTTTTTTGGGGTCTCCCCCTAATTTTCCCTTTTGTTTTTAGAACATGCCTAGTTTAAGTTTTGGTTTTAATGTTATTTTGTTCTTTTAAATATGCTATTGTCCGTGGTTGAATTGTGTCTTTTGTTCAATTGGTCATACCAACTCGATTCCAACATTTGAAGTTTAGAAGTACCTGAGCACCATTATTGTGTACATGATATTTTCTCCCCAAATTTGAATGTTCTGTGGGATGTAATCCACTTGCTCAACTATTTAAGAGTCGGTAGTTTCAAAAGATACGTTGCAAATAAAATCACATGTTATCCAATTTTTGTGGAAGAACTCACAAAAAGTGATATGAGTCATTAAAATTTTCATTTCTACTTCACCCATGATACTAACGAACCAGTGTATATTGAAGTATGACAACAAGAGAATTACCTTTAGTAATCTATTCAACCTAAACTAAGTGGTTGACATGTTCAGTGAGATTCTCTTGTCCTGTTGAGATAAAGAAGTTTCTCAAATTATGATAAATATAGCAAAATTGAAAATGGAAAGAATCTCGAAGTAATGAGGTTTAAACGTACCAACTCATATAAAACATGTGAAAATGGACATATATATATCATGAGACAAAGGTGTATATTTTTCCCAGCAGTAATGACACCAAAATAAAGGTATCAACCGAACATGGGATCAGACAAAAAATGTAATTCTAGCTCCCTATCTTAAATGAAAGAGTTGGAAATGCACCTGGTTATAGGTGTTGGTATATACAATGTAATGTGTGTATCATAGTAGCAACCAATGAAAGAAGAACTTTTCTTGGCCAATTGACTATTTAATTGAACTAGATCAAATGTCTGCGCTTATGGGATGAAAAGTACATCATTCCCACGAGACATAAATTCTCTAAAGTACTTGAGATATATCTGAATGAAATGTAACATATATTCATTCTAAAGTAATTGAGTTGAATCCGGCTTTTGTTACATAATAAGACCACACCACTTATTAAATCTGTCAAGACTCAATGTCTATTATTACCTACCTTATTGGAAACTTACGGTGAGAATGAAGTTGATTGCATCTATAAATTATTTCTAATAAATGCGGAAGGAAGCATATTCTTAGAATATTAATGTGTCAATCTAGTGAAATGTAAATCACTGGAACTTGAATTACGGAATCCATTTTAACCCCAAAAATGAATCGATTTGGATTGATTCACAAAGACTTTGACATAACCATAAGGCACATTGTTTATGACACGATGTTCCGTTTTGAAAGTACTAACACGGGCATCACTTTATTTGAGTGTACAAAACAATGAACTAGTAGAATGCGAAGTTACGACATCTATCACAATCAGTGATTTCTAAAGTTACTAGATTTGCACTGCCTCTCCCCATTATGCTTTAAAGTTGAAAGCACGCCACTCATCTTACAAAGTCTTTCTTTAGTAAAACATGATTGAGACCATCCTGTTTTACTTAGATGCAAATGGTAAATAACTCATTCTTCAAAGAAATAAAGTGTTGTTAGTGAACATATATCCATGCAGAATGCGGACCATTCAAGTGATTTATGACACCGGTGGATGATTCGACGCACTAAATCAATTATTGCTCACAACAAACGATGCGTTTAATTTTTATAAAACTCCTAGCATATATTACACAATGCAAAATGCAAAGGTTCACCACCCTTTTTAATTCTAGAGAATTTACATCAAAAGGACTTGATGGTTATTGCATGTTTAATAGGATCAATATAGAGCATCTTATACCCAATGGTCTCGCAGAGGCTACCATCAAAGGTTACAGATGGTGCCTAAGGAATAGGTTATGCGTACAAACCTATCTTTTATTGATTTGGGGATATGCAACACGCATCTTACTTAATTCGTTTTTTAGAACCCAATATTAGTCAACCTTTTCTACGTACCAGTTGTTAACTGGATTTAAGCCTGACATTCGTGTTCCTACGTATTTTTGGTTTCACTATATATGTGCCATTACGACTCCACATCGTACTATGATGGGTCTTCAAAACTGTTAAGTAGTTATGTTGGAAATGAGTTCCCAACAATTATCCGCATTTTTAAAACTTTTGGCAAAAGATCTCTTACCGCTAGATTTGAGGGTTGTCATTTTATTGAGACAGTCTTCCCGTCGTTAGGGGGAGATAAGAAAACGTATTTTCTAAGAGAACGACAGGAATTTTCGTGGTGTGTTCCCACTGTGTCTCATATTGATTCTTGTACTCCACAATTGTAAATGTGAAGTGACAAAGAATAATTGATTTTCGAAGGTACACTCGATGTCGCTAAAGTGACAAGATCACACATACCAGTGCAAATATTCTGCAAGGTTAGAAACCCTCAAGTATGGGATATACACCATAGACTAAGGTGTTCCAACTACACTCGGTGGAAGTGTGGTTGAGGCCGTGGCTCCATAAAGGAAGTTGGAGAGACCACTTGGTTCGATCATTCCTCACCTAGAAAGGGAGTAGGTGAGTAAGGCACAACTTATTTATATCATCAGAAATCATCTCATAAGATTGTATCTGAAAAATATCTACTGCACTTAATACACCTCCACTGATTCACTGTTATAATTTTGATCTTAACACAATCTTCATTTCCTTCAAAAGTGTAGCCGGATATCTTAAATCTTTACTTTCAAACCTCAGTTCGGGAAATGTGGAGGGCATCTTTAATTTGCAGCTATGAGTATCAATTCATTCAAAGCATACACCAAGCTTC
The DNA here is from genome assembly GCA_023531295.1 of Papaver armeniacum. Taxonomy (NCBI): domain Eukaryota; kingdom Viridiplantae; phylum Streptophyta; class Magnoliopsida; order Ranunculales; family Papaveraceae; genus Papaver; species Papaver armeniacum. The sequence goes on from JAJJWW010016297.1 coordinate 27,420, forward strand.
AATGAAAACAAAGATGGTTAATGCTTGCATCAGGGAAGTGAACAAACTAACTCATTCGGAGTTTCAAAAATTCTTATTTTAATCACTTAGTTTTCCCTAATGTCTCATATACGTGGCCAAATATTTGAAAATAGGGCCTTGTTGAAGACAAATTCTTAATAGCGTCTTTTTTAAAGCCATTAATTAGCATGCGAAGTAAAAGAAGAGTGAACTTTGACGGTTAACACAAGAGAAACAAGGCATGCCTGGCGCTGATATTTTTATAAGAGAACCAAGTGAAATGAGCACTTCCAAACTACATGTTTTCTTTCATTCATTTTACACCAGACCAAAAAAAAAAACAAGGTCTTACTCATGAAGGTTTGCATTTTTCTATTTTCCTACAAACTCGCAAGGAGCAAATTTTATTAATAAAAAAAAACTAAAAAATGAGAAATTTGGTCAATTGCCCAAATATTTTTAAAACATGGTTTTAATGGACGAGTAAAAATTAGTATGGATGAAACACCAAAAAATAGCAAGAATGAATCAGGATTCATCCTGGTTTAAACTTAAAAAATAGCGAGGGTGAAACTGGATGCATCCTGATGTAAATTAAAAATAAGAAAAAGTATTTGAAAATGGGTAGGATGAAATTGTTTACATCCTGGTTGTTTTCACATTCTCGTCCATTAAACAATATCAAATTTTACATGTTTTTCTCATCCAGAAATTGTCGTTATTGGGTTAATTGGCCAATTTTGTGAATCAAAACACACACCAAGAGGGAGCATGAACCTGAATTCCAGAGAGATGGAGGAAAAAGAAGAAGAGAATAAAATAATACTCAACATAAGCCAAAAATAGGAACCGACGATCTATCTATTCCCCACTCGCACCTTAATAAAATCTGATGGATCATTCCACCAATGCGCAGTATTACCATCAGTTCTCCATTTTACATCCTCATCCATTGAATCACTTTGCACCTTTTTCTCTTTATTTTTGGTTGAGCATGGTGAACTTCAAGTGTGCCTTAAGTCATGAATGCTTGCATCCTGATTCATGTTACACCTTTTCCTCTTTATTATCGTTGCACATAATGAACTTCAAGCACTTGCAATGGTGGTACAATTCGTCCATAACATTCGTGTTTCCTTTTTCTTGACGGTCCTGAATCTCAAGACCACATCTTACTTCACTGCAAAGTAGCTTACAAGGTTTGGTCTTCTCTCATTTCGTCAGAAAATTGGGCATGGGTTTTTCCAGCCTCTTTTATTAATCTTGGAAGAGTCTAACAAAACTAATTCCAGCTGCGATTGTGTGGGTATTATTTAGGGGACATAACTGTCGACTTTTTTGAAGAAAACTACTCGTATAAAACAGATATACAGTTGAGCAATGATAAAAAGTCCCTGGTACTCACTTGGGATACTTCCATTGGCAATAGAATTCGTTTAAAATGTTACATGCAGGGTTTATAACTGGAGCCTAGTTATTGTTTTATTTTCTTTACCACCTATGGTAGTATTTGTACATTCTTATTCTAGAATCGTTTTTTGGGACCATGGTTTTTTTGGGGACCATGGTTTTTTTTTTCCTAGCTACGTGTTCGGTTGGGAAATATTTTTTGCGACGTAACCGAACTAAGGTTCGGTTGGGAAATATTTTTTGCGACGGAACCGAACTATTGTTGTGTTGGGAAATGTTTGTTGCAACTAACCGAACTATTGTTCGTTGGTAAATGTTTTTTGCACCAACCGAAATAAGCAGTTCGGTTGGTAAATATTTTTTGCAACTAACCGAACTAACCAGTTCGGTTGGGAAATGTTTTTCGCAACTAACCGAACTTATGTTTGGTTGGGAAAAATATTTTTTGCAACTAACCAAACTTATGTCTAAAAACCATGGTCCCAAAAAATGATTCTTTATTCTATTAATGAATTTCTCTCTTTCGATCAAAAAAAATAATAAAAGCCAACTACGAACAAAAACATGGGCTTGGACCCAAAAAGCTACTCGTATAACTATCTTTTTCTTTTTCTTTTTTTTCTTTTTGTTAAAATGTATACATAATTTTCAATTTAGGTTTATGATTAAATATAGTTCCATATAATTATTTTTGTAATAAATTGTAATCTTTTCCAAATAAAATATTATCTTAGAAATTCATTATTTATCTTTTTATCTTTCGCCAAGGAAATAAGGGAGCGACTATGTGCACCCCTCTTAACCCGGGGTGCACAGTCCTCCCCTCATTATAGGTTGCTTAGTTAACCCTAATTATATAAATTTGTAGGAATAAAACGTTACGAATTAAATCAATCTTTAATCTATCTTTTATGTTTCTCTCTTCTTTTTACACAACTGTAACACTCTTATTATCTGAAATCTTGATTGTTAATTAATTTTGATCATTTTCTTCCGAAGTTCAAAAGGCAAAAGCTGTAATGCATAAATCATGAACGGTGCATAAATCAATAATGGTTTTATTGATCTTCTTGAAATGATTCAGTAAATTATGTTAAAAGAGGCATTTGTCTGATAATAAGAGGAAGAATGACAAGGTGTTGAAGACATGTGAAAACAAATCTAAAAAAAAAAAGAGCGAGAAATTACGTTATCTTCGGGGAAGAAAAGGAATAAGAATTGTTGGGAGGTACCGCCCAGGCTACGGCCACATCCATTTTGTACGTGGCCCCTCTTCATTTTTTAACACTTATTTAACTAAAAAACCTGCCCCCGCTAAGTTCCCGTAACTATTTTACTGTTTAAGAAAAAGTAGGAAGTTATAGAAAAAAAAAAAGAAAAGGTAATAAAATTATTTTCCAAACTTTTTCTTACTTTATACGACGTGTCATCATTTAAAGAAGGGCCACACACTTTTTCTTACCGTGGAGGTAGAAACAATTTTTTGTATAGAGAAATCTCATGAGAATGAGAATTTTTAATTTGCATAGAGAATTTTTGGGATGTCAATGGTATTTGGTTTTTCTGTTTTTAAGTTTTGTTAGGTGCGTAACAATGAACGAGAGACTGATAAATTTTCCCATACATGATAATCTTTTCCTGATTTTTGACTACTAATTTGAGTTTTGTTTGTGTTTATCGATCAACAAAATCACGGTTACTTAATTTTTTTATATGTTGAGTTCAAAGTAAAAAATATAACGAAGATCGCTTGGTTTCTTTTTAAAATTGATTGGTTCAAGATCATGCACTGATTGATTTGGTTTTGGTGTATTAAGAGTGTCGTGAAGGTTGTAGAGAGGGAAAAGGTAGAAGAGAAACAAAAATAAGAAAACTCCAGAAAGAGAGGTATTATTGTATTAATTAATGATATTTAGTTTTCTTCCTAAAAAGTTGTTCTCCTATTTTCGATGTACAACTAGAGTTAACCATATAACCTATAGAGAGCGGAGGAATGTGCACCCTGAGTTAAGTGGGGGTGCACATAGACGGAAATCGAAAATGATTCAATTTTGTTAAAATAATAAATTGATTATAATAATTTTTGAAATGTATGTCTTTTCTCTATTTATTTTTATTTTCAATTTTAGTTACAAAAATTTTATTTCTATTGGAAGCAAGTTTCGACATGATATGGTTCGTGATATTATTGTTGATATTTGTTACAAGGCTAGTGTACCGGCTGTAAGGAGGTTTCTCTGGGTATTGTTTCGGATGAGGATGTAGACTTGAGGCATGCTGATATTCTAGTTCTCAACTGGGAAAATGGGCAAGATGTCTGCATGGATGTTACGGTTGTCTCGCCTTTACCGGTGATGGTGTTCGCTCTTTTGTCCTGTGGAAATACATTCGAAGGCAGTTTCAAGGAAGCGTGCTAAATATCTGGACAAGTGCACTTCACTCGGTTATAGTCTCGGGGTCTTGGCTTTCTCCACTTTGGGTGAGCTCGGCGAAGATACTTTATGTTTTTTTAAGCGTCTGAAGAATTTTCTTGTTAATAATGACGCTAGTAGCGGTTATGGTAGTTTTGTTTTTCATAGAGTAGGCGTTGCTGTTCAGAGGGGGGTTGGCGCTCAGCTTGTTGCTAGGTTGCCAACCAATAGCTCTGTGTGATTCTTTTATTAAGGACTTTTTTTGAATGTTTATATAATCTGGCCGTTAAATATAAACGAGTTATTTATTTATTTTTTAATATATAGTATTATTACAAGAAACTAGGTGCAAGTCTGATAAGCCTAACAAGCTAAGTTCCAACAGCATACTACTATTATATTAGTAGAACATGTTGTTGTGCTAGAAAATAAGTGGGTTGAAAGATTGCTAAATAGAAGAAAGCCCAATATCCCAATAGCCCTTGTCTTAAGTAACTGAATCCATTGATGCAGAGCTTGTTCCGAATTTGCAGTACACAGTTGTTAGAGCATAGCTCGGTTGAACCCACCAAGCGTTGGTATGTCAAGTTTGGTTGTCATATTTTAGTGAATCAAAACTCAATTAAAGAGTCGCTTGATTATAAACTAGAGATAACTTCGTATAGGTTAGGCTAGAAAGATTAGGAATACGAGACATACAAGTATTACTGGAAGACTTGAAGAATGTGAAGAAGTAACAAGCTACATCGACGACATCATCCTTCCTCTTGAGGTTAGTAATATTGTGACTTGAACTGTTTCATTCCTAACGTATCTTCCAAGTCGTGCTATATTGAAAACATAACTGCGAAGCTGTGAATGATTATACTCTAATAGACATAGTGTTAAGGAATTAAAATACGAAGTATAACGCTTATCTTTTGAACTTCGTATATAAGATATCGACATAATCGTATGAATGCTATTGTGATTATGTGTATGGGTAAAGGTGAATATTTCATCCTAGGAAACAATGTTTACATTTGTTTAAAGGAAGTACATTCATGAACTTTTTTTATGAATCGAAAGGGAAATCGCTAGGCTTATTTGTATTGGTATTCATTGCATATCTTGGGATTACCAATATGTGTGAGTTAGTAGAACCGATCATAACTTGTTATGTATCTTGGTAAAACTAATCACAATGCCTGACTTATGTATTGGTATGACTTTTATTAGTGTAATTGATCCTAAGTTATCACCTTAGATGGTATGATCGATATTTTTTATTGGTGTAACCGATCTTGGTAATTGGTATGACCAGTCACAAAAGAGTTGTAATCGATCCTTGTAATTGGCGTAACCGGTCATGGTAATTGGTGTAACCGATCCTCGTGACTAGTGTAACCGATCACAAGTAATACCATGAGAATATGGTAACAGGTCCTGGTAATTAACGTAACTGATCCTGGTAACTGATGTAACCGGTCCCAGTAACCATATTAAGGTAGAACGGATCCTTGTGTTTGGTAGAACCGTAAACCCATGATTAGTGTATTGATATTTGATCAATCACATAGTTCTTGGAAGTCAGATGAACCAATTCTAAACTTGTTTGGAAGTGTGGTATAATCGGTTCCAAGATTGTAAATATGAAAAAGGATTTACAAAGAAATAAGATGTCGACATACTTTGAACATGTTCAGTAACTCTTATCTTTTATTGTTCAAAGATATTCCTTAATAACTAAAGGTGGTCCCGGTCCGAAATAAGTTGAGAATCTTTTAATTAAGGTCTTTAATTTTATATGCTTTTAATTACCAGCAATTAAAATGAATATATCTGGAAAATAAAAATTGGTAATGTGCATTTACTAATTGGAGATTTTCTAGTGAGATTCCGGTTAATATTGGACAGAGCATTTCCAGGAATTATGAAAACTAATTTGGACATTTATTGCATATCTTAAGAATATTTCGGTTTTAGAAATTCCTTGGTGTCCAAACTTCCATGGTCTATAAATACACAAGTTTGCATTTCGAGCAAACTATCCTAAGAGCCATCAAAACTATCTTGTTGTGTTGTTACTGGTGGAGCCGTCTATCCGGAAAGGCAAGTACCCTAATTAGGCGAAATCTCTTACGACCGCTCGTTTAAAGACTTATGTGGTATCAAGAAGCTCTATGAGTATTGTTGGTGGGAAACTAGATAATTGAAGTATTATTAGTTTTCGATTTGATTTGATTGACCAACGGTTGTTGAACTTTGATTGCACCTTTATTCTTGAGAATCTTCTCTTCTGATATAAGATTCGCTCAAACTAGATCGAAGTGTCGACGAGATATTTAGTATTGTTTGTAGATCTAAAGACATCTTGTGATAATCCATTGTTAACAGACTCCGTTCTGAGTGTGATTGATCACAAGAGATTCAAGTTGTGGTGTGCAGGTGTTTATTGAAGATTAAAGAATATTTGAAGACAAAGAAGATTTCTTATTGAGTTCATAATCTTTGGTGTGCACAAAACTTGATCGGCTGGGATCCAACTATAATCAGTTTATCCTTGATAGATTTGATTGATTAATTGCGTAGATCGGCATCACTATATAGCATCTTGGTAGATTCTATATTTGATCGCAAAATCTAAACTCTACTACTTTGGTAGTTGTTAGATAGATAGATCTAAACCCGACAAAGGAGTTTATTTGATTAAACAGAAGAGCCTTTGTCTAACTCATATCACTGAGATTGAATAGAGTTGTTACCGAACAGATTTGTTGTTTCTTCTCTGTTTGGATTAAGATCCAAAGGAATTGTTCCAGTGCGTGCACTTATCGAAAGTCGGAAGCGCAGGGATATACTGAAGAAACTAGGTAAACTATAGTTTTAGTTACTTGGTCTCAACTATACGAAGTTGGTTTGATTTTGTATAACTCCTTAATTCTGAGAGTATTCAATTCTGGACTAGGTTCCGGGGTTTTTCTGCATTTGCGGTTTCCTCGTTAACAAAATCTTGCTGTGTCATTTACTTTTGTTTTCCGCAATTATAATTTTTGTTATTATAATTTAAAGTAAATTACACAAACGTTAACTCCATATTACTTGATAATGATCCTATAGAGTTTGGTTAAGTTTGAACCTATTATCAAGTAATCACACTTTGATTGTTGTATTGTCTCGATCTCGTATCCATAGACGATCACGCAAAGTGTGAATATCAATTCGTTGTATTGTCTCGACTCAGTCCATAGATAATCACTTTCGGTAAGAGGACTTATAGGTGGAAAAGTTTAAGATTATGGTATATTTGGGTACCCTCGTCTTTTTAACATTAGCAATCGAGTTCGCAATATATATATCAAAAAACTTCAATTGTAGACCATCCTTAGAAGGTTATAGATTCGGACTCTGCATCTATTCCCTTAGTGGATCTGCACCATTTACGAGAGTCCCAGAGCTTGTTGACTTCTGCAAATCAATCATCAAAGTTTGATTTAAAATAAATTTCCTATAGTAGATCATCCCTTTCACCTGGTACCGGTACGTACCTATTTATTCTAGTGTTATTAATAGAACTATTCCAGCCTACTAAGACTTTCTAATTCCAATAAATTCGGGTATTTAGTTTCTTCAAATGCCTTATGATCTCAAAGGCACTCGCACATCTATCCATAATGGTTCCCCTGTTCAAGACATCTTTTATTTTTGGCATTTTATAATCACCGGTTTAAAGGTGTTGAACGCATGACACATGCAGTTTATACATAATTCGGTGGTAAAGTGACACCCACAGTTTTTTTTTTTTTTTTTGCTCAGTAAAGAAAAGTTTATGAGAAAAGGAAGGAGTGTCGAAAGAACAACCAACCACCAATACAAGAACAAAGGAAATAGGAGGCCAAAGCCAACTGGAAAAAACCAAAACAAAAGAAAGTGGACAGTCAAGGAGAGTTAAAGAACAACTCCTTCCAGTTACAAATTACATCATTAATAGATAACCCAGCCATCCAAGGAGAGTAAGAAGCCCAGTTATATGAAGTTAACTTAATATCCTTTATAAGATCTTCAACTGTGCTTTCTTTGTTGTTGAAAGTACGATATTTGTGTTCCATCCAAATAATATAATCCATAGGGAAGCAGCATAATTAAAGGCGTTTCCAGAATTCTTTAGTGCGAGCAGAATAACGAGGTGTTATCCAATTCTCAATGAAGTCTTTAGTTGAATCAGATAGATTTAAAACTTGGTTGGCTGCATCTCCAAAATAACGCCAGAGTTTCTTCGAAAAAGTACAATTTAGAAAAATGTGACCATTAGATTTGGTACAAGACCTGCAAATACAACAAGTATTCAAAAAATAAATCCCACTTGCAGTAACAAGCGCAGAGTTCCTTTTTTGCAGGTTAGCCAATGTGGTATGTCTGTTTACATTACATTGCCACAAGAAAAAGCCAACTTTGTGTGGCCAAGCCTTAGACCAGATTAACTTGGAAGGGAAAGAAGTAGGAGCAGAAGAGTCTTCAACAACAGAGATGTGGTATGCTGATTTTACTGAGAAGCTTCCAGATTTATCACCTATCCAAACCAACAAATCGTCTTCTTCTGGATAGAAAACAATGGAATCCAACACAGAAAAGATAATGAACAACTCAGCATCGCTAAATCTACTGTAAGTAGGGCCTAGATTCCAAGAGAAACCTATAGAACTACGATAATTCTTGGTGTACCGAGAGCAAATCCCGGAGCCAATCCCGTGACTCACACAGCAGGGACCCACTTAACCACACACCCATCCCAATACAGAGAAGTATTCCTTGTCAACCACCCGATCCCCTCACGGGATTACACCGGGAGAAGCCCGGGTGTGTGTAGCACTACTCATAGAACTAGCACAATAAGCACCAAAGGGACCCAACAAAAGAGAACTAGGATTCCACGTATTCTTGGGAATTAAACCAGCCATATGCCAAAAAAGAACTTACAGAAATATAAGACTAGTTTTATCGAAAATAAATAAACGAACATAAAATTATCACTTAATAATAAGACCGCAAATACTATCGACGAAGCTCCTGATTCTCAATAAGTGATTAAATATGCTTATTTTATTAAAAAATTGTGTCGAAGAGATGGGACAAAAAAATAGAAATAATAATAATAACTAAAAAAAAAACCAATACCCCTATTTTTCAATGCCTCATGTATCTTTTTGGCAGTGAGATTCTAGCATGTATGTGATCCGCCGTTTAGAGAATTTAACTTCTCCTTAACTTGCTGCAGAGACTATTCAATAACAAACTTTTCTTTCTTCTATATAAATAAAAGAATTAAGAATTGCAAAGTAGCTTAGAGCCTCACTTACAATAAGGATTGGATGGAGTCCCCTTATTATCTCATCCTTTCATCCGTTAGTGTTAATAACAAAATTATTCTAATCAATAACCACAGTTTAATTTCCTTTCAATTCAGGTATTTTAGTTTTCTCAAATGTCTTATGAACTCAAGATACTCGTACATCAATCATTAATTTGGCACTTGTGTTCCTTTGTTCAAGACGTCTTTTGTTTTTGGCGTTTATTTACGCCAACAAGAGCCAGTGAGGGTTATTATCATCAGTCCAAGGTGTTAAATGCATGACACATACAGTCTATAAAGAGTTCTTTCCGGGTAGAACATGTAACACCCCACAATTCTAGGGCCAAAAAAAAAAACAAAATGTTAAAGTAACATGAGTGAGACGGAAGATGATGCCCTGAACTGATCGGTTTAAACGCACATTTCTAATGTGATACACACAACAAAATACTTGATCGGAAAACAAGAATTTAGGTTCGAATTATAAATACTGACATACTAAATCTGCAGTCGGGGAATAATTCAATGAATGCATATTCGAGATCATCAAGCCAAACGTTTTAAAACAGGTCTGACATGGATGGTGATGCATTCACCATCCATGCTCTAGAATTTTGGGACGGACAACCCCTCATAAATGTGATCCAAATGCTCACCAAAGAAAAAGTGTCAAGTAACACTGTGGCAATCAGTTTGGCTCAGGAAGTGGAGAAAAAAGAAAAATCAAAAGAACTACAAGATGCTTTATAACAATAGGAAGAAATCAAAAATAGGAAGAGACGAGTATCAATTCCCACGAGCACCACCTTAATCAAATCTGAAGGGTCACTCCACTAATGCGTGGTATTACTCTTAGTCCCCTGATATGTACACATATAAATTATAATTGGTGGTCTGGGTAGTTTATATTCCATAGTGTAAATCTGTTCTGCGATCAATGGCTTCTCTCTGGTTCCTAAATCTGTTCTGTGATTTCATCCTTCCTCTTATCTGATCCTCATCTCCCCTTCATCTATCTATTCTTCTAATTTCCTCATGATATTCATCTAATAAGTTTGTACTTATCACTCTCCATTTTGCGTCCTCATTTGAATTTTACACCTTTCCCTCTTTATTATCGTTGAGCATAGTGAACTTAGCCATACATTCTTGCATCCTCATTCATTTTACACCGTTTTCTCTTTATTTTCGCTGAACATAGTAAACTTCAAACACTTGCAATGTTGGGAATTATTCAGTCCATAACGTTCGAAGAGATATTTGCTTTTCTTTTTCCTGGGCGGAATGGTTCAAAAATAAAAAAGGAGATAGCTACTCGTATCAGTTACTAAGAAACTAATGATAAGGTCCAATTTTAAAAAAATTTGCAAGTCTCAATGGCATCACAATTTTCCGTGTTATCTCTAAGAATTTGTCCAAGACTCCAGGACTTTCTTGATTAAGTTGCTGTAATCATGCATCAAAACTTTCTTTCTTTATAGTTGTTATTATCAATCACGTATCAAAGTTTATTTTAAAATAAGTTCCCCACCCGCAATCACCTGCTTGGTTAACAACCACTTTTCAATTCCATGGAATTCTTGTTTTTAGCTTTCTCAAATGTCTTATGAACTCTGGGACACTCGCACATCTATCCATAATTTGTATACTTAGGTTCCCATCTTCAAGACTTATTTTGCTTTTGGCATTTACTTAAGCTAACAAGAGCCGCTGAGAAAGGCTAATTTATAACCACCAGTTCCAGGGTGTTAAACGCATGACACAGGCAGTCTACGTAGAATAGGGTGCAATAACACCCACAGTTTTAGAGCAGCAATAAAAGGTGAAGGTAATGTGAGTGAAACAGAAGATAAGGCATGCCATGAATTGATTAGTTAAACACAAACAATTCTAATATGACCACACATTACAAGATACGTGATTAGAAAACAAGAATTAAGTTCAAATCATGAGAAATGCATCTTCAGTCAGGGGATGATTCAATATCCCTGATCATCAAGCAAGTTGACGAAACTGCCCCTTGGTTTGTTTTTATTATTTATTTTTGGGTTTTATTGCGGTGTCTGATGGAGTAGGAAAGACGGATGTTTGATTTGTCGGTGGAAGCTGGATTTTAGCCGGCAAACAGAACGTGATCCGATTTTGAGTACACGTGATTGGAAATGGGTTTTGATTGATTACCGAACATGACTTCAACCGGCTCAATAGTAGGCCTGTAATGGGCCTTGTTATCCCAAATATTCTTCAAGATCTGGTATTTATTTTGTGACATCAAAATTAGCTTATAATTTGCTTGGGTAACATTTCAAAAGTTAATATTTTGATTTTCAAAAATGATAAAGTCAGAAAGTTTGGGAACATAATTTTGTAATAACTTTTATAGCCAAAAAAAAAAAAAAAGTATACTTTTTATGAAGTAAACCATTTATAATTTTTTATTTCTGAGACTGATTTATTTTCTAGATAAACCATTTCTGCTTTTTATATCTAAACAAGCTATTAGTGACCCATGAGAAAAGCAAAGACAATGGAGTGGAAAAATGAGATGACGGATCGGAAAATTTGAGAGTTTACTCATCTTCTCTCAAAGTTGAGCCAAGCGTCTCAACATAAGATGGGAGAATTAAACTGAGACTCGGCCTAGGAGAGGTTAAGGTCCCGTTGAGACGATATTCTTCTGGTTAAGGCTCGGATCCCGTTTAGACGATACTCGTTTGGTTAAGGCTCGGATCCCGTTGAGACGATACTCGTCTCATATGGAGTCGAGCATTTTTCTTTGAGCCGATAGCACCTACTGCTATTCAACGGCTCTAATCTCATTCTCTATATATAAATTCAATCATTTTCAACTCTAAAACCACACATGTTGATCCTCTGTAATGACTTCTAAAATAGAATCGGCTTCCTTTGTTGCTTTGAACTGAAAATTTTGTTCAAAATGTTGAACCAAAGTATCTGCAATTCCTAGTGCAGAAGTAAAAGATACAATATTTAACATGGATCTTGAAAGTTCACCAGGTCCAGCTGGCTTTTCTGGTTGTTTTTATAAAGCCTGCTGGCATATTATTCATAATGATGTGGTTCAATGCAGTTCAGTTCTGTTGGAAAAGAAGATTCATTCCAAAGGGCCTCAACTCCAACTTTCTAGTCCTACTCCCTAAAATAGAAGGTGCAAAAACTCTTAATCACTTTAGACCAATTGGTATAAGCAATGTAAGCTTTAAAGTATTTACAAAGATAATCAATACAAGAATGGGTTCACTGATGACAAAGCTCATCACTCCTCAACAAGTAGCTTACATCGAGGGCGGAAGTATACAAGAGCAAATTATCTTAGCATCTGAAATAATGAATGAAATGAAGAAAAAGAGAAGAGAGGTAATGTAAGATTAAAACTTGATATTTCCCAAGCATATGACTCAGTAAGATGGAATTTCTTATTTCAAGTTTTATTTAAGTATGACTTCTCCAAGTCCTGGTCTCAATGGCTACAAATTCTTTTTGAATCTGCTAAAATTTCAGTCATGATTAATGGTGGACCTCATGGTTTCTTCTCATTGGGTAAGGGCCTGAGACAAGGTGATCCTTTATCTCCAACTCTTTTTGTTATTATGAAAGATATTTTAAGCAGATGTATTCACAAAACGGCAGAGGATAGATTGATAGCTCTAATGGTTGTAAGTAAGGGTGTACATCCAACACACTTGTTTTTTGGTGATGATGTTTTCATATTTTGCAATGGTGCAAAGAAAAGTGTAGAGAATCTTATAATGCTTCTGAATAAATATCTAAAGGGCTCTGGTCAGATTATTAATAAAGCTAAGAGTAAATTGTTTATAGATGGTACTAATGCAGCAAGGAAGATTCAAATAAAGGAGTTTATGCATATGGAATTAAGTGATTTCCCTAGTAAATATCTTGGAGTTATCTTATGTCCTGGCATAATAAAGGTATCTACTGTGTGGCCTATTGTAGCAATGATTCAAAAAAAAAAAAACTGGCTGCTTGGAAGGGGAAATTACTTTCTTTCCAAAATTGATAGGTCCTTATCAAATCAGTACTGTGTAGTATTCCAATCTACAATATGGCAGTCTATAAATGGCCTGCATTTGTCATTAAAATTTGTGAAAAAAATTATAAGAAACTTCTTGTGGTCCGATGATTGGGAAGTAAGAAAATACACAATCTTGTCTTGGAGGGTTTGCACTCCTTACAATTAAGGTGGTTTGGGGATTCAAAGACTCTTCTCTGAAATCCTATATGTTAGAGCACTGCTCGGTCGAACTCGCATGCGTTGATATCTCAAGCATGTTTGTCAATGTTAGTGATCAAAAATATAAGTCTTGATTTCTAGACTATTTCTAGATGTCTCGGACTAGGACATAGATTGTGTAGTTGAGATTAGTTTTTCACGGCGTTCATTATTTGAAGACGAAAAACTATTAAGGGGAGCTTGTGGAACTTCTTCGACAAAAGGTATGTGGAGACTTGAACTCATCTATCACTTGGAAAGTCTATTTCTACTATCTCCTATATTGAAACATAAGTCGTGTTACGATATAGTTTTCTCTATACACATTTGAGATTTCGAGTTGAGTATATCTCGCTTACATATTTCTCGAAATATGTGTTGGTAAGATTTCGCTTCTACCATGTTCATATTATATCATGAAAAAAATTCCGAGTAACATCTTACATGGTTTGTGTGATATACTCATTTGATGTAGGCTTGGAATGTTTCGATAATGATTATTTCAATATCTTTAAAATTGCTTTGATGCTAATAGTGTGTGAAAACGGCTATTATCATTATAGAAGAATGTTTCAATGATTGAAATAAAAAGTTTAGAATCTTGTAACCATCTTTGGATATAAGCATAGTGTGTTCGCACATTAGTGTATAAGTCCAAAACCGGGAACCTAAAGTATGCATACTTGTGTGTATAGAAAAAGGCTGTAGGAGACTGGGTAAGTATGCATACCCGTACGCATACTGGCGGAAGTTCACGTCCGTGAATTTCTGCTGAGTTTGAAAACCAAAACCAAACTCATCCGGTTACCTAAAGTATGCATACCCATATGCATACTGGCGAAAAGTTCACATCCGTACTGAGTTTGAAAACTAAAACAAACTCAAATCCGGTTACTTAAGTACGCATACTTAAGTGGGTTACTTTCTAAAATCGGTTGTACATGAACCTAAACATTTATCAATAAGGAATGTTCATGTATTTATTCGAGTGAATCAAACCAATTTTGCTTTAATTATGTTCTTGTATAATTCTATGAGAATATATCAATTGAACAACTCTTTAACTAGTTTCATTTGAGTCATTTGAACTAGTTATGGTTGAGATGAATAAGGTTTATATAAGAGTAATCATATGGCCAACCTCGGTTAACTATTTTTGAACCAACATGGTGTACACGTTTAGGTACGGTTACATAAACCTAAATGAGGGTACATTTCATTTGTGTGTAACAACCTAAGTTCGATCTAACGGTTGAAAGATATTAGCTTGGTTGAATCAGGTTTTTCATCTAACGGTGAATATTGAATACTTTGTTACCAAGGTAACTTGGATTGGAAACCCTGATTTGAAAACTATATAAAGGAGAACTCTAGCAACTGGGAAACCTAATACCCGCACCTCTGATGTGTTACTAGTTGCATAACTAGAGTCGATTCTCCTTTAACCTTAGGTGTCTTCTCGAGACCCTCTAGGTTAACGACTTGAAGACTTCATTGGGATTGTGAAGCCAGACACAACTATTATCTTTGTAGTTGCGTGATCTGATCTAGCTGTTTCTATCGTGATTGATTGAAATCATAAGATTGGCTTGAGATTTATATCTATGATAGTCAAGATAGAAAAGTAATCACAAACGACTTCGTCTCATCATTTGTGATTCCACAATATCTTATTTCGCTAGTCGATTAAGATTATTGTGAGGTAATTGATAATACTAGGCTGTTCTTCGGGAATATAAGTCTGGTTTATCAATTGGTTCCTGTTCACCTTGATTTATCAAAAGACGGAACAAAAACTCTTGGGTATTTCTATGTGAGACAGATTTATTCAATCCTATAGACTTTTCTATGTGAGACAGATTTGTCTATCAAGTCTTCGACTTTGGGTCATAAAAACTCTTAGTTGTGGGTGAGATCAGCTAATGGAATCAAGTGCGTAGTATCCTGCTGGGATCAGAGACGTAAGGAGCACGACTGTACCTTGAATCAGTGTGAGATTGATTAGGGTTCAACTGCAGTCCAGTCCCAAGTTAATTGGCAGTAGGATAGAGTCTGTAGCGGCTTAATACAGTGTGTTGTTCAATCTGGACTAGGTCCCGGGGTTTTTCTGCATTTGCGGTTTCCTCGTTAACAAAATTATGGTGATTGTGTTATTTCTTTTCCGTATTATATTTTGTTATATAATTAAAATATCACAGGTTATGCGTTAAGATCAATTAATTAGAATATCCAACCTTGGGTTGTTGATTTACATTGATTGACACTTGAACATTGGTCTTTGGTACCGTTCAAGTTACTCCTCTTATATTTAATCGGGCTCGCAGATTTCTATTTGTTGATTTTGGATTGAATTAAGAGTTAGAGATATTAAACTCTTTGATACACTTATTTCTCGATTGAGTTTGACTGTCTAGTTGATTCTCTAGAAAGTGTATTGGAGTAAGTCCTCCCATATTGACAAACGAATTGTTGGGTGTGGTTGTTAGACCCCCGCATTTTCAATTGGTATTAGAGCAGGCAAACACATCAAAGACCTTACAAGTCTGTGTTTGTAGCGATCTGATATGGACAGAAGTGTTATCTCTATAAACGTACCACCAGTCTTCGATGGCTCAAATTATTTGTGGTGGAAAATTGCTATGTGTGCCTTTCTTCAAGCACGTGATTTTCAATCATGGGTTTATGTAGTTAATGGCTATAATGCTCCCGTTGTGGCAGTAGGGAATGCGACTGTTCCTAAGGATATTGGTGCATATGATGCTGCTGAGATACTTGCTGCGAAGCAAAACTCCGACGGTTTGAATGCCATCATACATGCTATTACCCCAGATCTTTAGAACCACGTGTCTACGTGCACTCGGTCTAAGGATGTCTAAGATATCTTAGAAACCGTATTCGAAGGGAATACCAGTGAAAAGGAAGCTAGGCTTCAAAACCTTAATTCCGATTGGGAAAACCTTCGTATGGCAGATGAAGATTCATTTGATGAGTTTAATCACAAAGTGTCTGAAATTGTTAATGCATCTTTGGCATTGGGTATGACTATTCCTGAAAAGGACATTGTGATGAAAATTCTCAGATCGTTGCCATCTAGACACGATTCTAAGAAGCATGCCATCGTTGAAGAAGATAACCTTGATATTCTTTCCAGACATACTCTTATAGGAAAGATTAAATTACTTGATCTTGATCAGAATCCATTCAGAACTTCTGCGTTCAATGTTGTAACCATTCCAAGCGAAGCCTCTAACTTGTCATGGGATGATGAATATTGTTCTAATCATGTTGATTCTAATAAATCACTGATAACACAAAAGATCAAGGAAATGGTAATGAAAAGCAAAAGATTCGAGAGATCGTTTTCTTTAAACTTTGATGTTAATTACCTTAAACCAAAACATATATCATTAAACTTTGATGTTGGAATCCATCATCTTCATCCCCTCTATGTACAAGTAAACGATCTTATGTGTTTTGAAACAAAATTATCTTATGTTAACTTTTTGTTAGTTTTGGTTGTTAATTATGAAATAATTAGTACCTTAATTTGCCATGCGTTCTTTCTTTTCTTTTATCAACATCAAATTGTGATTAATTATTTTGGGAATAAGCTATTAGAATCCTCTTCCAAAAACCATTCTTAGGATGCATACACTGGTCTACTAATTTTGACCCATTTATTTGATTTTCTTAGGCTCCTATGATAATTGATGAGTTAGAGATATTAGAGAAAAACCTTAAGTTCTTGTCTTGTGAAGATAAAATATCAATGAGGAATGAAAGAGACTCTAAGAGAACAGGGAATGAGCTTCATAGGCTCAATTGGAATGAAAATAATGGAAATTCAAATAAAGGTAATAGAGACACTAGAGCGAGGTCAACGATCATGAGCTAAAAAGGGTTCTTAGTCTCTTATTCCTTGGCTGTGTTTAGTTTTGAGTAGGGATGCACAAAGCCGACTCAACCCACCAACCAACCCACACCCGCCTGAAATTACCCGCACCCGACCCAACCCACCTATGAGCGGGTCGACTATGGGTCACATCATCAAAACCCATCGTATGGTGGGTCGACTGTGGGTGGCAGCTTCCCTCACCCAACCCAACCCACCCACCCGCCTAAATATTTCTAAGTTAATTCCAACCCTTAGATTACTTATCCTATCCTAGATGAACCACAACTGTTGAAGTAATGATATATAATGCCCTAACCCTAATCATCGTTAACTTCTCTTTAGTTCCCTTCAGCTGCAGCCTCTTCTCTCCCTCTTAGACTCAGTTTTTTTTTTTCACTTTCTCTTCGCTATGTAAATCAAATCACAACATCACCAGCAACAATCAATCGACATCGTCAACAGTACAGTAGCAAACCAACAACTAAAGGTGAGACTAGGAATTATTGTAATTACTAATTAGGGTTTTGTTTCCTAAGATTGATTTTGGGTTGGCTTATTTCGATTGGGTTTTTAATTCTTATTTCAATTTTGTTTCTTCTTCGCAGCAAGCTGCAATACTATATTACCATCAATTGAAGCCGCGGTATATGAAGTAGAAACTGCAAAGAAAATAAGTTTGTAACTGTAATTTAATGTTCATTGTATTTTATGGTGGGTAACCCACCACCCACCTGATCCAAGCCACCGTAATGTAGGTCGGGTGAAAACGGACCCATTGTAATGTTGGATGGGGTTTCTAGGCTAAGGCCCGACCCATGGGTAACCCATAATATGAGGCCCTTAATTAAAAGAAGTTTAAATCTAGGCCCCGAGTTATTAAAAGACATCCATGCCCTTTTATATATTGTCAAGCCCCAAATTAAATAAAATTTAAATTTAAGCCCAAACTTATTAAATCTATGCCCAAAATTATCAAAGTACAGTGTGAATGTGTAAACAGAAGTTACACATGCATATGGCATGTGTATCCAGAAGTTACACATCCTTATGACATGTGTAATGCAAAGTTACACATCAAAAAAATAGACATCAAAAAGAACGCATACAAAAAATACATGTATTACTTTAATATTCATTTACAATAATTTCTTAGCATGTGTAACTAGAAGTTACACACGCTTCTGTCTAGTGTAATTGACAGTTACATATGCATCTACCTAGTGTAATTGAGAGTTACACATGCATCTGATTTGCGTATTCAGCGTCAACTCCAATTCCAGCGAGACCACCACATTTAAGCAATTAGCTTTTATGAAGTTATTTGAAACCTGAAATATAACAACATGCAATCAATATTTAAGATTAAAATGAACAGTACATACAACAATGTATATTCAGTTTCACCTATACGAAATCACATTCTATCTTCTTAAATAAATTGTTGTTTCAAAGTGGTTCAGTACAGATCAATAATCATAAAATAATGTCATAGTGCACTGTATTAGACGAAGCTACTAAAAAGATCTCTGGTTTCTGCAGACAATAACAATTAATATCATGAAATAAATGTAAAAGAATATTTTGAATGCTAAAGTAGTTAAAAGAAGTAAAAACAACTAAAAAACCCTGGAAAAAGTTCATAGACAAGAAAACTGTACTACATGTAATCGGTAGTTGATATATCGCAGTTACATATGTCATAGGCATGTGTAATAGGAAGTTACACATGTATATGACATGTGTAAGCCGCAGTTACACATCAGTATTATGACTTGTATACTTGGCACGTATCTTATGTTAGCTATAGTAAATTTCACATGTAGGAAAACTCTATTACAAACCACATAAAACAACACAAACAATAGTCAATAAGATATAGAGTAAACTCTATTAAAAACCACTAAATATTTGGGAGGAGATAATTTTTAAATTAACTTAAATAAATAGTCAGTAAGAACATATTTAGGCTTCAGTGTATGTAATATTCAGATCATTGATAAATCTCACTGAAATCCGCTAAGATATAGAGTTTATCATCATTATCCATTTTAATTTGATTTATTGACATAGCGCATACTTCTGAGAAATGATGACAGAGTTAATCCATAAGTACAGGTCTAACTAAGGGTTCAGTGCACGCTGGAAGGCGCCAAATACACACTATGAATACTGGAAAGCAAAAAACTATGAATTCTTATGTATAACGTACCATATCCAGAGTGAAAACCCCTCAATATGTCTTTTGTCATTCTTCGTGCATGAGATCGAAAGTGAATTTGGGTTGGTTTGCAACTGATGAATCCATCTTTAACCAACTTCCTAATGTGTTTCCTTGCACAAAACAGCACAAAACCAGTAGGTTCAACCAAAAATAAGCATAACATAGATACAAACCAGTAGATCCAACTAGCAGTTACACATTGGATTAGCATGTGTAACTACCAACTACACATACAATTAGCATGTGTAACTAGCAGTTACACATCCAATTAACATGTGTAACTAGTATATACACATCCATATAACTTAAGGATGAGCAAAAGAAAGAAAAGTTGAGATTAAACCCGGGCAACAAATAAGTTGATGTTGTGTAGAACAGGTGCATGCAAGCTCTGTCAAGCAATTGGAAGATAACATAATCACAATCGTTGCTGTCAAACATGAAGATAAGACCTTGGGTGTTTTGGAAGTGATGTCTCCGCAATGGGGGTAGGAAAGTGCCTGAAATTGTTTTTTTTTTTGGTCAGCCACAACAGTCATAGTATAAAAGATCATAGACAGGCAGTTGATAACTTACCTAATTAGCATGTGTAATCAGAAGTTACACATGCACCTGACTAGTGTAACTGAGAATTACACATCCATATATGACATATGTATCCAGGAGTTCAATGAAAACACATATGTAACTATAAGCTACACATTCAATTAGCATGTGTAACTTGCAGATACACATCCATATATACAGTGTAACTTCCAGCTACACATGCATCTGAATTAGAATCCATGTGTCATATACTCTAAAGTTTTTTTGTTATGGTTTCAGTATCAAGCAACTGCTTCCACGATTAGTTCCTTAGCATCGTTACACTGGTAACTTTAGAGTATACACTACACCTTTTTAAGGGATTCGCAACCCAGTTTTGCAACGGTACTAGGTCGGTTGCGAAATTTCCGTTGCGAATTCCAGTTGCTAATTTTTTGCAACAGAGTATTGCCGTTGCGAATTTTGCAACCTCATAAGCAAGGTTGCGAGTTGCAACTGCGCTCGATTCAGGCGTGCGAACCACTTGCGTGGTCGGGAACACTAGAGCTGATAAACACGCCCCAGTCAAACTTCGGTCAAGACTTCTTCTTTTTTTCCACCCTTAATCCCAATCTAGGGTATATCCTACTCTTATCGAGTTCCCTCTTCATTTTTTTCCGCCAAACCACAGAGACTCAGTCTCTCCTCCCTCTCCTCTCGTTTCCATCTCCATCTCTATCTCGATCTGCTCAGCTGAGCTGTTTTTTTCCACTCAATCTCTAAAATCATCATCATGTAGAACTGTATTTTATCAGGTATAATTTTTGACATAGTTTTTAGGGTTTATAGATTTCGATTTCTAGGGTTTCAGTTGTGACTTTTAGGGTTCAGAGATTTGATTTCTAGGATTTAGAGATTTTGATTTGAGTTTATCGAATCTAGGATTTAGAAATTTTGATTTAAGGGTTTCACAAGGTTTCCAGGTAGCTAAAAGTTTCGATTTTCAGGTAAAATTCTAAAAGTTCCGATAGATGTTCAGGTGGTTTCTCTATTGAAATTTGGGTTTGCTTAATCATTGGTGAATTTTGATTCTCATTGTTACACATACATAAATTTTGGTAATTTTAATGAAAATGAAACCCTAGGTTTAAAAAAATGGGGGGTTTTGTGATCAATCTGATTTTGGGGGTACTTAGCATTGTTACACTAATTAGTGTGACAAAAGTTGTTACACAAATATGTGTGACATCGTTAAAAAGTGTAACAATAAATCCCTACTTAATTATATTTTATTTTAAAATAATCTTGTCACACAAAATAGTGTGACTAATTTAGGACCCAATAAAATAAAATATAAATAAAAAAGAAATAAGTGAAAAATGATTTTCCCGCACTACCCAAATGAAATACCGCCAAAATATGGGCGGAATATCTAGTTTTCCCTCTCTTGCGTATTTTTTTCCAAAATTTTAGATCCCCAATAAACCACGTCTTATCCTCAGTTATCATAATATTTATTTGTTGATGGTGGTTTTTAAACAAAGGGTAAAATCGTAAAACCCCAAATAACCTAATGTCACCAGTGACACATTTATTAGGACTTTTAATGCATGTAGCCAGTAATTAATAGGGGGTAATTTTTCAAATTAGGGTTACAACGAACAAAACCCTAAATCCCCTCCGTGCCAATGGCAAATCATGCCAGCCACACCTAGCCAAAGCTAGCCGCACCTCTATGCCAATGGCAAAGCATGCCAGCCATACCAAACGCGCCGAAGCATGCCAACCATGCTAGCCGCACCTCCGTGCCAATGGAAAATCATGCCAGCCACACCTAGCCCAAGCTAGACGCACCTCTCTATGCCAATGGCAAAGCATGCCAACCATACCAAACGCGCCGAAGCATGCCAACCATGCTAGCCGCACCTCCGTGCCAATGGCAAATCATGCCAGCCACACCTAGCCCAAGCTAGCCGCACCTCTATGCCAATGGCAAAGCATGCCAGCCATACCAAACGCGCCGAAGCATGCCAACCATGCTAGCCGCACCTCCGTGCCAATGCAAATCATGCCAGCCACACCTAGCCCAAGCTAGCCGCACCTCTATGCCAATGGCAAATCATGTCAGCCATACCAAACGCGCCGAAGCATGCCAACCATGCTAACCACACCTCTATGCCAATGGCAAATCGTGCCAGCCATACCAAACGCGCCGAAGCATGCCAACCATGCTAACCGCACCTCTATCCCAATGGCAAAGCATGCCAGCCATACCAAACACGTCGAAGCATGCCAACCATGCTAGCCGCACCTCCGTGCCAATGGCAAATCATGCCAGCCACACTTATCCCGAGCTAGCCGCGCCATGCCAAACACACTCTGCCTTGGCCCTAGCTACGCTGGTCACGCCACGCCAAGCCCAAACACCCTTACAGCTGCGCCATGCCAAAGTAGCGCCCGCACCTAGGCTTGCAAACCATGCAACCAAGGCGCGACCCAAATTGGCCACGCATGCCATTGGCACATGCCAACACGCTCGCTGGTAGCTTTTTCTACCAGGGCGCGGCCCAAATTGGCCACACATGCCAACTCGCTCGTTTGGTAGATTTTTCTACCAGGGCGCTAGCCCAAATTGGCCACGCATGCCATTGGCACATGCCAACACGCACCATTTGGTAGCTTTTTCTACCAAGGCGCGACCCAAATTGGCCACGCATGCCATTGGCACATGCCAACACGCTCGCTGGTAGCTTTTTCTACCAGGGCGCGGCCCAAATTGGCCAGGCATGCCATTGGCACATGCCAACACGCTCGTTGGTAGCTTTTTCTACCAGGGCGCGGCCCAAATTGGCAACGCATGCCATTGGCACATGCCAACACGCACCGCTGGTAGCTTTTTCTACCAAGGCGCGACCCAAATTGGCCACGCATGCCATTGGCACATACCAACACGCTCGCTGGTAGTTTTTCTTACCAGGCCATGGCCCTAATGGCCGAGCATGCCATTGGCACATGCCGACACGCATCGCTGGTAGCTTTTCTTACCAGGCCACGGCCCTAATGGCCGAACACGCCATTGGCACTTGCCACACACGTCACTAGCAGGGCATTGCCACTTACACTCAACGTACAACCTACCACCAAGGCATTCCGCACATGCCACACACGCCACTAGCAGCTCTGGCATTGCCACTCGCACTCAAGATGCAACCCGCAACAAAGGCATTCTGCACATGCCAATGGCACATGCCACACGCGCCACTAGCAGCGCCACTTGCACTCAAGGTGCAACCAACACTCGAGATATCAACACAAACTGGGGGATGCTTTCCAGGGTTTTGGTTTGGCGGTCTGACTTGCGGCGTACACTACGCTCACATTAAGAAAGCGTGAAAAGGAATAAAGCGGTCAAATAAATGAGGAAATAATGGTGAAAACGTTTTCACCCATAAACACCATGCGGTTACCACCTCCTCCCATTATTTCACCCTTTACTCTCTTCCTTCATGAGGCCAGTACGTTTCAATCTCGACTTATATAAATAGGTCTTACCTATTTCCACCAGACAACAGGTCTCGGTCAGGAGAAAAATACAACACTCTCAGAAAAGGAAACTTTGCAAGCTATCCAAAAATCTTTCATCTCTTGCAAGCTTCCTAAGCTTTCACTTTCTGATACAAGTCGAGACACTACTCTCCCAGAATTATTCTGGCCTCAACACCTTTCTTTGCTTCCCTCCCCAAATCAACCCTTCTCCTCCATTTTGTGACCGAAGCAAGTCTGGAACGGCCATTTCTTGGTTTAGGCCGGACTTGTACAGATTGATCTCTCGAATCTATAAAGTGCTCACGTGCAGCACATTTGTTTAGGGTTTAAACCAGTTTCTCACTCACCTACCGAATTTACCAAAATCGGCGGAAACGATTTTCACCTATAAACAATTGGCGACCACAGCGGGAGGATTGATCTATCGGTTACAATACCAACTCCGACTCCTGATTTCGTTTCCCGAACGTCAGATCCCAACATGGTGGAACTCAGATCCGGAGCGGCTGCTGAGAACACCAGCACAGAACGCATCCCTGATGATAGTGTCTCTCCCAATAACGTTGTTGCATCACCGGCTGACAACAGCTACATCGAATGCACTCCCTCAAGTGTAACACCGCCAACCACCAGGGCCAGAGCCGTTGCCTCCTCTAGTGTCTCTGCATAACCCTCTAATCATGGCAACGAAAATATCTCTTCGGGTGTCACGCCACCAGTCACCAAGGCTAGAGCCGCCGCTACGACCCCAAATGCTTCGCCTAGCATGGCGCCTCCGACCACAACTAAGGTTCCAACTATCCCGCCGACGGGACGAGAGACCGGAGGGACCAGAGGAAGTCGTCCTTACGTCACCATCGCTGATTTGATGGAACGACAAGAGATGCTCGCTAGAGCCCAGACGGATATGGTTTCAACACATAAGGAGGTACTCATCTTTCTCAAGACCCTGACAGAACGGCTACCACGTGAGTCGCATCCTCCAGAGCCATTTAGGAACGTCTCCAACAACCCCGACGCCAGCACCTCAGCGGAGCACGCCTCCACGGATGAGGAAACTCGCACTAGAATCCCGTTGGAAAGAAATCAGCCGCCCAACTTCGTCACGAGGGAAGATTTGGAACAACTCCTCCGCAATCGAATCAAGAATGATGAGTTGGACGTGCATCATCACCAACCCCCTTACCCATACGAAATGCAGAGAATCCCTCTCCCAAGGGGGTACTCTTCTCCTCAATTTACCCTGTACGATGGTACCGGGAATGCACGTGAGCATGTCTCTCATTTCCTGGAATCCCTAGGTGAACATGAATATAATCACGTTCTCCGTTTAAGGGAATTCTCAAAATCACTTACTGGAAGGGCGTATACATGGTATAACAGCATCCCACCGAACAGCATTCCCAACTGGAGTAGCATGGTCACTGCGTTTTACAAGAAATACTTCTTCGTGTCCGAACAAGTTACTTTCTCAGACCTCGGAAGAATGCACCAGTGGGATAACGAGCATCCGAATGATTTCGTCAAAAGGTTCAGGGTTCAAGCACTCGACTGTCACGACCCAAACGTGACAGAGCAACAACTGGTGAACGCATGCATTAATGGTATGGTTCCAATTTACCGCGCCCAAATAGAAAACTTGCGCTTCCAAAGGTTCTCCGAACTCCATGAAGCCGCCAGATGATCTGCAACAACAGCACCAGCATTAATGGAAAGAGCTAGGCCAAATCGAGCCGAAGACACGCGTGAAACTCGCGGGAGTAGACGCCTCATCAGCAAACAATTTAATGCCGGCTCATCCTCCGTGAACATAGTAAATGAAAGGGGAAAAAGGAAAGCCCCAACTACGAGCCACCAGCCAAAACGTGAAGCGCCGGCGCAACGGGAACCCCCGCCACGAAAGACTGTCACTAAAACTCCCATGCAACATCATGAGACCGAAGGAAATACATTTGATTTCCCGTTTCCCATCGAGGAGGTGATTGACCTCCTAGAAGCCTGGGTTCAAGATGATATTATCAGACTGCCACCTCCCAGACGTCTACCAACTGAGGCTGAGATGGCGAACCTCAAGTACTGCCACTACCACAGGTTCGTTCACCACCCGACCAGCGATTGCAACAGACTAAAGCATATTTTCAAAGAAAGGATAGAAGCGGGAGGACTCCAACCGGGAGATGAAAGAGTGCATCGAGACCCACTCCCAATAAGAAACTGCGGGTCCTCCGGGGACCCAGGTGCACGAGACCTGTACAATCCATGATGCAACATGTATGCCAAATTCTCTATCTTTCCAAGGTGCAGCGCCAATATATTTTCGCAGCTCTCAATCGTGTTGTATCCGGCAAACGACTTTTTCTCTCCTCGGAATCCACGCCAGGGGCCCAAGCTTTCCAAACAGGCGGAGCAAAGAAGGAGAACTGGGGACTGCTGACCACGTCCCATTTAAGAGGTAACGAATTTGACGACACGCTCATCGACACGGCCTCTGACCACAACATCATTACTTTCAAGACACTAAAGGAAGCAGGATTTACAAAACAAGACGCTACCTATTCCCCGTCTGTGATTAAGAGCTTGAGAGGAGAAACTTTGAACGAGATCAAGATGGGAGACGCTATAACGCATAACAAGTTCTACATTGTCAAAGAACTAGATCATGACATGATATTGGGACGCTTATGGGTGCTCGATAACAAAGCGAAATTGGGTGTACACCCTCTGCCGACATCCATGCCCGAAGGAATTCCCAACAAATCATCCCACGGTTTATCGCATCAACGAGCTATTGAAGGAACCCAGGTATCCGGAGAGGACCCGTTGGCGCTAGCTCATGATTTTCAAATGCAAGTAAGTCTGACCAAGCAACCTTTTCTGCAACCAGTCTTTCCTTCCCCCATTCTGTCATGGGGACTCGGCGCGATTACTGGCACAAACGTTGTCAAGAAATGTGAATGGGGAGATGGACCATTTGAACACTTTGCAAGAAGCTTGGAAACTTCTATTGAATCCAACGAAGTCAAGACTCAAACGGTTGCACGACGTCTGAACCCGTTTTCAATGGAGATGTAGTGGTTAAGGAAAGCTCATTTCAAGTTGGGAAGATGACAGTAAAAATGGATTTGCCCAATGAAGGAGAAGACGAGCCGTATCTGGTTGCAGATACCCTTTTGGGAGGATATTGCAAGCTCATCAATGCAGACACACCTGAAGGCGTGATAATTCACTCGCGATGGCTCAAGGAATCCAATCCCTAAAATTCTGTACTTCCCAATCACTCCCCCTTTTTAGTATTTCCTTTAACAATTCCTCTTAATAGTTGTAATTCCCCAAGATGAATACACCGTTTGTATTTTTCCCTAGGGATTCCCTTTTTGTCAAAAAAAAAAAAAAAAAAAAACATAAATACATCTCTTTCCAAGCGAATCCTCCAGATATCAGAGAAATACATCAGATAAACCCAGAAAACCATTGCAGAGCCATCATACCACAACCTCTTTCAAAAAATATATATGAAGCAAAATGTTGATGATGAAGAAGAAGGAAAAGACGAGTTTACAAAAAAAAAAAAGGGGGACATTGGGGAACTAAAGCTAACAGGGGAATAACAAAAGGGAAGAACTAGCCCTCGAAGGACGGAGTACAAGTCCCCTAGGGTAAGACTATCTTCAAGCACTTCCCCCAGCATCCCTCGGGCAACAAAGGTTCCATTCAACGGTGTTAGCAGCAGCAACCTCAACATCCCATCCCGAAACAGCCACAGCGGCAGCAGTGTCCTCACCAACGACCAGTCCAGCATACGCCACCATGACCCCTCCGGTATCACCAACGACACCTTTGGCATCAACTTCAGAAGGTATCTCGTTTCTGTCATATGCTCCTTCGAAGGTTTTCTCAGCGATACTTCGGAGAAAGTTTTTTGATTCATCCACATCATAGTCAAGAATCATGGCGCTCTCCTCCAAGACCACCACACGTTCACTTTTCCGTCGTTTCAACCTAGAAACGGTCCGATCCGCCCCATACCCGGATCGAGGAAAGGCTTTGCCACACTGAAACCTCTCAATATTCCAAGACTCTTCCTTGTTCTCTCGCCCCTCCTCCATGCTCACTGAGCCCGAGAAAGTCCGAACATGCACATGTTCTTTATGGGGATAGATGGAAGGGAGGTCCTTAATGATTCCACTAGCTTCGTGGATTGGAGATTCAATCCCAACAAATGCCTCCTCAAGAGAAGAAGATCGATCTCCGCCAAGTCTGAAGCCCTTCTCCGAAGAGTTAAAGGCGCAGCCATCCCTGGAGGGTCCCATCATACGTTGCAAAAAGATGGGGAAAATGATCCAGTTCCATCATATCTATACACATATAAAAAGAGGATAACACGAACGGAGAAGAAGAAAAAAACATACCGGTATGATCTTCTTAGCCCGAATAACCCTAGTCGAGGTGCTTTTGCAAGAGTCAGACCTCGCGCCTTCACCTGGAGAATCTGGCTGGTTAGAAGGTGATTCGTCTCTGTGCGACATGACGAAGAGGAAAAAATTCAACAAGAAGAACCCTTTTCTCAAACGAGGGAGATTATGCAATTACATTGGTTATGAATATGGAAACTTAAAGAAGGAAAGGAAGTAATGATGGGCGTAACGCTTCCAGATTTTTGGCATGGGTGATGCCCCGATTGAAGCCGCGCGTGAAGGAAGGCAAAATAAGGAAACTTTTCTATCTGTAAGAAACACTTACTCCCTCCTTGTTTTCACCGGCCCTATCAAGTTGCACCGGTCCCACCAATTGCGCCCAACTTCCCAATGCCTCCCAAGTTGCACCGGTCCCACCAATTGCACCAACTTCCCAAGGACCGCCCAAGTCACGCCAGCAAGCACGCGCAGCTTCCCCACCTTGCGCCGGTCCCACCAGCTAGCACGCTCAGTTTCCCAACTCATGCCAACTTCCCAATGACCGCCCAAGCCACGCCAGCAAGCACGTTCAGCTTCCCCACCTTCCGCCGGTCCCACCAGCTAGCACGCTTAGTTTCCCAACTCGCAACAACTTCTCGATGCCGCCCATCTTCCCCGTCTCTCACGACGCTAACTTCCCAATTGTTCCAGCCTCCGATTTGCGCAAAACGCGCAGAGGCAAGGATTCCAAATCCTATTTATAAAAGGTCGATGAGCCTCCTCAATTTCTCTTTACGATTTCTTTGTTGATAGTTTTTCACCATCTTATGCTTACTCGCAACAAAGCTCCTATTCCGAGCTAAGCGGGGGGACTTAATGTTGATGGTGGTTTTTAAACAAATGGTAAAATCGTAAAACCCCAAATAACCTAATGTCACCAGTGACACATTTATTAGGACTTTTAATGCATGTAGTCAGTAATTAATAGGGGGTATTATTTCAAATTAGGGTTACAACGAACAAAACCCTAATTCCCCTCCGTGCCAATGGCAAATCATGCCAGCCACACCTAGCCAAAGCTAGCCGCACCTCTATACCAATGGCAAAGCATGCCAGCCATACCAAATGCGCCGAAGCATGCCAACCATGCTAGCCGCACCTCCGTGCCAATGGCAAATCATGTCAGCCACACCTAGCCCAAGCTAGCCGCACCTCTATGCCAATGGCAAAGCATGCCAGCCATACCAAACGCGCCGAAGCATGCCAACCATGCTAGCCGCACCTCCGTGCCAATGACAAATCATGCCATCCACACCTAGCCCAAGCTAGCCGCACCTCTATGCCAATGGCAAATCACGCCAGCCATACCAAACGCGCCGAAGCATGCCAACCATGCTAACCGCACCTCTATGCCAATGGCAAATCGTGCCAGCCATACCAAACGCGCCGAAGCATGCCAACCATGCTAACCGCACATCTATGCCAATGGCAAAGCATGCCAGCCATACCAAACGCGCCGAAGCATGCCAACCATGCTAGCCGCACCTCCGTGCCAATGGCAAATCATGCCAGCCACACTTAGCCCGAGCTAGCCGCGCCATGCCAAACACACTCTGCCTTGGCCCTAGCTACGCTGGTCACGCCACACCAAGCCCAAACACCCCACAGCCTACCGCCATGCCAAAGTAGCGCCCGCACCTAGGCTTGCAAACCATGCAACCAAGGCGCGACCCAAATTGGCCACGCATGCCATTGGCACATGCCAACACGCTCGCTGGTAGCTTTTTTTACCAGGGCGCGGCCCAAATTGGCCACACATGCCAACACGCTCGCTGGTAGATTTTTCTACCAGGGCGCTAGCCCAAATTGGCCACGCATGCCATTGGCACATGCCAACACGCACCGCTGGTAGCTTTTTCTACCAAGGCGCGACCCAAATTGGCCACGCATGCCATTGGCACATGCCAACATGCTCGTTGGTAGCTTTTTCTACCAGGGCGCGGCCCAAATTGGCCAGGCATGCCATTGGCACATGCCAACACGCTCGTTGGTAGCTTTTTCTACCAAGGCGCGACCCAAATTGGCCAAGCATGCCATTAGCACATGCCAACACGCACCGCTGGTAGCTTTTTCTACCAGGGCGCGACCCAAATTGCCACGCATGCCATTGGCACATGCCAACACGCTGTTGGTACCTTTTTCAACACCAGGGCGCGGCCCAAATTGGCCACGCATGCCATTGGCACATGCCAACACGCTCGTTGATAGCTTTTTCAGGCGCGTGGCGCGCCAACACGCAAAATTGGCTGGGCATGCCATTGGCACATGCCAACACGCTCGTTGGTAGCTTTTTCTACCAAGGCGCGACCCAAATTGGCCACGCATGCCATTGGCACATGCCAACACGCACCGCTGGTAGCTTTTTCTACCAAGGCGCGACCCAAATTGGCCACGCATGCCATTGGCACATGCCAACACGCTCGCTGGTAGCTTTTTCTACCAAGGCGCGGCCCAAATTGGCCAGGCATGCCATTTGCACATGCCAACACGCTCGCTGGTAGCTTTTTCTACCAGGGCGCGGCCCAAATTGGCCAGGCATGCCATTGGCACATGACAACACGCTCGTTGGTAGCTTTTTCTACCAAGGCGCGACCCAAATTGGCCACGCATGCCATTGGCACATGCCAACACGCACCGTTGGTAGCTTTTTCTACCAAGGCGCGACCCAAATTGGCCACGCATGCCATTGGCACATGCCAACACGCCGGGGTAGCTTTTTCTACTGGGCGCGGCCCAAATTGGCCAGGCATGCCATTGGCACATGCCAACACGCCGCCGGTAGCTTTTTCTACCAAGGCGCGACCCAAATTGGCCACACATGCCATTGGCACATGCCAACACGCCTACTGGTAGCTTTTTCTACTGGGCGCGGCCCAAATTGGCCACGCATGCCATTGGCAAATGCCAACACGCTACGCGACCCAAATTGGTAGCTTTTTCTACTGTGGTAGCTTTTTCAGGCGGCCCAAATTGGCCACGCATGTCATTGGCACATGTCAACACGCACCGCTGGTAGCTTTTTCTACCAAGGCGCGACCCAAATTGGCCACGCATGCCATTGGCACATGCCAACACGCTCGCTGGTAGCTTTTTCTACCAAGGCGCGACCCAAATTGGCCACGCATGCCATTGGCACATGCCAACACGCTCGCTGGTAGTTTTTATTACCAGGCCATGGCCCTAATTGCCGAGCATGCCATTGGCACATGCCGACATGCATCGCTGGTAGCTTTTCTTACCAGGCCACGGCCCTAATGGTCGAACACGCCATTGGCACTTGCCACACACGTCACTAGCAGGCATTGCCACTTACACTCAACGTACAACCTACCACCAAGGCATTCCGCACATGCCATTGGCACATGCCACACATGCCACTAGCAGCTCTGGCATTGCCACTCGCACTCAAGATGCAACCCGCAACAAAGGCATCCCGCACATGCCAATGACACATGCCACACGCGCCACTAGCAGCGCCACTTGCACTCAAGGTGCAACCAACACTCGAGATATCAACACAAACTGGGGGATGCTTTCCGGGGTTTTGGTTTGGCGGTCACAGCTTGCAGCGTACACTACGCTCACATTAAGAAAGCGTGAAAAGGAATAAAGCGGTCAAATAAATGAGGAAATAATGGTGAAAACGTTTTCACCCATAAACACCATGCGGTTACCACCTCCTCCCATTATTTCACCCTTTAATCTCTTCCTTCATGAGGCTGTGGTACGTTTCAATCTCGACTTGTATAAATAGGTCTTACCTATTTCCACCGGACAAATGGGTCTCGGTCAGAGAAAAATACAACACTCTCAGAAAAGGCAACTTTGCAAGCTATCCAAAAAGCTTTCATCTATTGCAAGCTTCCTAAGTTTTCACTTTCTGATACAAGTCGAGACGCTACTCTCCCAGAATTATTCTGGCCTCAACACCTTTCTTTGCTTCCCTCCCCAAATCAACCCTTCTCCTCCATTTTGTGACCGAAGCAAGTCTGGAACGGCCATTTCTTGGTTTAGGCCGGACTTTTACAGATTGATCTCTCGAATCTATAAAGTACTCACGTGCAGCACATTTGTTTAGGGTTTAAACCAGTTTCTCACTCACCTACCGGATTTACCGAAATCGGGGGAAACGATTTTCACCTATAAACACTATTATAAATACAAAAAGAACACGCAAACCAAAATCAGAAAGTAAAGAAGTAAAAAAATAATAGTATTTATCTTGGATCGAGGTTTGTCTATCACTCTTTAATCTTTATTCCGTTAGCTTCGTAACCTTCGTCGTTTTCAAAACAAAAAAAAACAAAAAAAAAACCTTCATCGTTCGCATCTACACTCTACAGTCATGAAGCTTCTGATTCAGTAAAAAAAAATTCCTTTCAAAAATAAGATCTGTATCATCCTTATTTCTTTTTCATAACAACATTCTGATACTAATTTATTAGATAAGTTGTCAAGACGATTGAGTTTTCGTTTAATTGCAGATGAAAGTTATTGTTAATTAGGTTTTCTATAGATTAATATTGTATAATTATAGTTATTCTTCTTCCCTAATCGCATGATTGAGATCCTTTATTGTTCTTTTCCTTTGTAATTTTACTTGTTCATGCCCTAATTTCTGTAATTTTACCATTGCCTATATTTCAGGTTAATGAAATTTGGTACAGCTTCAAGGAGTTTGGTATCACATCGATCTGGTGAGTTTCTGATAGCAGTGATAGCAATACGAGTCATACGACTTAGTTTCCTATTAGTTTCATATTCTTTTTGGTGTTGATTTATATGATACAGATTAATTTAACTTGTTTATGCTCAAGTTTCTTGATAAATTGCGTGAAAGAATATATATATATATATGAAAAAGAAACTATCATAAGTCAGATTCAATCTAAAGACAAAGAGAAGGTAGTATAACCTTGCTATTTGTCTTTCTGGTTGTCAAAAAGTACTGAATACTCTATTCAGTTCACTAGGTATCATTTAGAACTCTATCCAGAGATCATAAACACAATGAATCTAAAGGTCTACAGGCACATAGAATACTGGATGTTATTGAAAGTTCAGCCATCTAACATTAAGGTGGACAAATAGCGAATTTAGTAATCTAACTAAGTAGTTGACAAACAGCAATTCTATAGAGATTAGAGAGTACACATTTTCTTACTTTGTGTTAGTGTGTGTTCTAAGACATAATTCCTATATTTTGGTTTTCTTATTTTTGCATTTTCCTGGTTTTTTCACTCCTACCTTATATGTTTCTTTTTATAATCGCTATGCAATCTAGAATCATATTAATCTTTCCTTGAATTGGATTATGTTATCTGGTTAATTTTCGAGAATTACAGATCAAATTGCTCTTGTGAAGATCTATCAAGATGTGAATGCGTATATAGTGTCTGTCATGAATATGATCTGTATATACTGGTTAATTTTGTAGAGAATGTTTGTGGATGACAAACCAAAGATTTGCTTGAGAACAACAGTTGTCCAAAGTTGAAGCCATTAAACATGATTTTGAACAAAGTATTTTGTCACTTCTCCTTACATATAAAGTAGCATACCAAAATGTTCACTAACATGCCAGTACATAGCTGAAAAATCCATGAACCCATTAGTATAACCAGTTCAGGCGGCTCTTTTTTACCATGAAGTGTTTTACAGATGTCTTTTAAATTTTTTAGTCTTAGTTCACCCACTACTGGTTGTTACAGATCCTTTTTCAGTTTGTATATGAAAATTAAGCAAATCATTAATGAGAAATCACAATTAAGGTGATGAGTTAATGTTGTTATTTCCGTTTTTAATGATCGTTTCTATTATCAAAATTTCGCCTTGTATCGATGTTTTCCCTAATTTCTATTTTCAGGTTAAAAGAAACAGTTGGTACGATTTTAAAGATTGATTTGCAATCACATCAGGTCCGTATTAAATAACAATATGATTTCTGTGTTAATTTACTTTCTTTCACTTTTTGGTAAAGATTTATATGATACTTAGTCAATTAGTTAACTTGTTTCTGCACTAGTTCTTGTGGTTTTCTTGTTATGCAAACACTGGGTTTGATTCGTTGTTGTGATTTTTGCTTATGTGAACAATGTGATTTCTTACAATTTCTTAGGAAAAGTTAGGTTTTTTGTGGATCTGTTGCTTTACTATAAGCAAATTCTTAAGAAATGTTTAGTCTTTTATGCATTTCTGTAGCTGAAATATGTTAAAATGTAATGTATAAGATGTAATCTGTACATATTATAACTGTTAGTTGGGAGATTAGATCCATGAGAACAGTGTGTGTTATATGGTACAGTTTTTAATGCAGATCCATGAGAATAATGTCTTTACGATTAAGCACAATCCACGTTTCTTTTGCTCTGTACTTATTTTAAAACTCCATGAAATTGTTATGTATAGTTACCTAGTCTTTTTAATGGTTTGTAGAATGTCAGATGTGATTCCAAAAGATTGGATGGATGAAAGTGATATTTTTAGTGAAGTTTATCGAGATGGGGTTAGATTCTTTATCAGTTTTGCTATAAGATATGGTTACTCGAAGTCGATATGTGCCTGCCCTTGTAATAAGTGCCGAAATAGAAATAATCTAGAAATTGAAAAAGTTAGGCAACATCTATTAGAGAAGGGTATAGACAAGAGGTACCGTATGTGGTCTTTTCATGGTGAGAAATCAATTAATAGAAGTACAGTCCGTTCAGTGCAAGAGGAAAACAATAGCGAACCAAACAGGGATGAAGGTGTGCCTGAAATGAGAAGATTGGTTGATTCTGCATTTGGAGTGCATGAAATGGAAGATGATGACATTAGTAGCAACGAGGCAGGTCAGTTAGAATCTTTAGTTTCGGAACCTGACTTAGGAAAACGATATGATAAATATAAGGTCTTAGCAGAAGAGAAACTATATCCTAACCATGAAGGTAACCATACAACTCTATCTGCTGTTGTTGAACTTCATAACATAAAAAAGATATATGGTATTTCATGGAATGCCATGAGCTCTATCTTGTCAACGGTAAAGCAGTGGCTTCCTGAAGGTAATACTTTGCCTGAGAAATACCCCACTATGAAAACAATGCTGACTGACCTTGGCATGACTGTAAAGTCGATTCATGCTTGTGAGAATAACTGTATTCTATATTATAAAGATTATGAGAAGGAAAGAAGTTGTCCTGTATGTAAAGCTAAAAGGTATAAGGTAATAGAGGGAAAATCAGGGGAAATAATAGAGACAAATGAACCTGTTAAAGTGTTGAAATATTTTCCTATAGGTGAAAGGCTTAAGAGATTGTACACTATACCATGGATAGCAAAACAAATGACATGGCACCATCGAGCCGAAGTTTCTTCTACTCATATGCGTCATCCAATTGATTCACCTCAATGGAAACTAATCAAAGATAAGTTTCCAGATTTTGCTGCCGAGGGAAGAAATGTTTGGCTTGGCATTGCTACATACGGGTTTAATCCGTTTGGTTTTCAGACTACGTCTCATAGTTGTTGGCCTGTCATTTTAGTTCCGTATAACCTTCCACATTCACTGTGCATGAAATCTGAATTTCAGATGATGTCATTGTTGATACCTGGACCTAAGGCTCCAGGTCAGGACATTGATGTCTTTCTTCAACCACTAGTTGATGAGCTTAAGCAACTATGGGATGATGGAGTGACATCTTTTGACATACAGCAGAAAGAGAGTTTCCAGTTGAAAGATACATTATTTGTAGGGATTCATGACTTGCAGGCCGTATGGAATCCTTGGGTCCATTTGTAAGTATCATGGTTACTTCGGGTGTCCAAGATGTGCTTGATGATACTCAAAGCATTCGTCTATCACATAGTAGCAAGAATGTATACACAAATTATCGTCGTTCTCTTCCTAAGAGGCATCCATTTAGAAAGGGTAAGCACTTGGATTTTAACACTGAAGAGCACTTAGATGCTCCAGATCGGTTGTCTGGAAGTCAGATACTTCAAAAGCTACGCCATGTAAATTATGTTCCTGGGAAGTGTAGTGCCAAAAGAAAGAGGGCATTTGTTGCTGACGTCGATACTGAAATTGAAGATAATGAACCAATTGATGAATCAAGTGATGGTAGTGCTGATGTGACTAATGCATTCTCTAAGAAGTCTATTTTATGGTGTTTTGATTATTGGGTTGAACTTTATGTTCGCAACTGTGTTGATGTTATGCACACTGAGAAGAACATAATGGAGCATATATTAGATACAATATTAGATGTGAAAAATAAGTCTAAAGATACAGTTGGTGCTAGAGAAGACTTAAGAGAATTGAACATTCGCAGCGATCAGTGGATTACGAAAGATTCTAAGACGGGGAAGGATGTCATACCAGTGGCGGTATATGTCTTGAGCAAAGACGATAAGGTTAGATTTTGCCAAACTCTTAAAAACTTGAAGGTCCCAACAGGGTTTTCCTCTAACTTAAGCAACAATGTTAGTGTTAATCCCCCACGTTTAAGTAATTTAAAATCCCATGACTATCATGTCATCATGGAATATTTGCTACCTGTCCTTCTTCAACATGCTTTTCCACACCATAAAGATTTGCGAAGAGCACTTCAGCAGATTAGTTTGTTTTTTAGAATTTTGTGCGCAAAAGTGTTGGTCAAAGATCACATACAAAGAGAAAAATACATGGTTGTAGAGGCGATGTGCATGTTGGAAAATTACTTTCCACCTGCATTTTTTGATATCAGTGTTCACCTATTGGTTCATTTAGCAGACGAAGCATTATATTGCGGACCTGTAAGATTTCGTTGGATGTATCCTTTCGAAAGGTTTGTTTCAGTAGCTTAAAGATTATTTACATTAGTAGTTTCATTTCTCTTCTAATGGGCTTTGACTAACATGTACTTACTTGAGCAGTGCGATGAAGGAATGCAAAAACCTACCAAGCAATAAACGTTACATTGCTGGGTCCATTGTAGAGGCGTACCGTGTAACAGAGTCGGCTAGATATGCAATGGAAGACATGCCCAATAGACGGGATGGAAACCACCAAGCGACTTGGGAGGCTTTTTTGGGGAAGACTCGAAAGTACTGATGATGAAGGTCCCATGAAGGAAGACGGTAAAGCGGTAAAACTAACTCCCGCTCAGTTCGTGCAAATACGAAGATGGATACTCTTTCGACATGACATTGAGGGTGTTCTTCGATTGTTATGCGTATGTACTCGACCTTCTCCAATAAAATGAAACTTATTTAATTATTTTCTTATAGAAGTTGCCTGTTTGGTATTTATAATTGTAGCCACTATTGTGATCATGTTCTACCTAAATCTGTGGCTAATGAGATGGATGAAATTGAGCGGCAGAAGATAGACTGGCTACATGATAAGGTATTTTCACATTCTTTCTGATAAGGTATCCACTTCTGATCTCGCATCTGCTTTAACTCAATCAACTTCTCTTGACTGCGAAATACTCTTCCTCAGAATTATGCATATGAAGCTGATTGTATCGTGCTGGTCTTAAACCAGGATAACTCTGAATTCTTTTTCGGTTTTTCCAGGTTAATTTGATAAACAGAAAATGTTGAAGCTCTTGTTGATTCAAGTAGTTTTGTTTAGATTTTATGTCAACTTTATTTATTTTTGTTCATTTTTTTTTTTGTTGGCTAGTTGTTGGAAGAAGAGAAGACAGATACAGAATTATGGCGATATGTCAAAGGTCCTACTGGAGCAAAAGAATATTCAAGTTACCGTGTAAACGGGTTTGTCTTTTCTTCTTTCTCACAAGAGAGTAGTCGTGTTACACAAGACAGCGGCGTTTGTATGGAGGCAGTCACCACATATAGAAGAAAAAAAGGAGATAAAAACCCTATTGCTCAAATGACCAAGTGGTATGGGATCATGAAGCAAATATTGGAGGTGGACTACACGAATCGGGAAATTGTGGAGTTTGTATTCTATTGTGATTGGGTGAAGGTGGAAAGTGGATGTAAAATGTGCCCCGACTCTAATCAGGTGGTAGTTAATCTGGATAGGATAAGGAGTGTCGATAGGTACTTGATGAGCCGCAATTCTAGCTTGTGAAGCTTGACCCGGTGTTATACTCTAAGGATTTGAAATACCCTGATTGGTGGGTTGTTATCCATTCGCCAATTAAGATGACAAGACAAGTTGATAACATTTCAAAACCCAAATCTGATGAGTTTCAGGAAATATTCTCTGATGAGCCGCATTTGGAGGACCTCTTAAAGCTACGCCGCTAATTTACTAGTTCTTAAGATATTAGATGGTAGATGAAGTGCTGATAGATAAAATTTTGCTGATTTATTTTTTTGGTTAGAAGTTTTGCTGATTATGTTGCATTCTATTTCTATGCTACTATGGTTTGTTCATTTGTCGTGAGATTTTGTACTAACTTATTTCATATGATGATTTGTTTTCTTTATTAAATGATTGATTCATTATGTGCATTTCTTGATATATGTTGTCTACTAACTCTTCTTTAACTTTATAGCATGGATACAAATCAACATGGCAGTGATGGTGCAGACACTACAACCACTCAATCATTGCAGAGTGGTGCAGCTGTTGAGAAAGGATTCAAAATTTTTGTTGAAGTTGATGCATCTTATAGACCAATAAAGAAAAATACAGAAAAACTTGCTTCTCGTATATGGGAACTTGTACGAGTGCATTGACCAATACGTTATGAAGATTGGAGGATTGTCCCGGAAAACTTCAAGGAGGATGTCTGGAATGGCTTAATGGTAGGTACCCTTCTGTTTGAGTATTGAGTTCTATTTTCCAGAAGGTTCTATGTACTGCATGCAGTGTTATTGTTGTATAGGGTTACGTCTGTCCATAATTTTATCATACATTAGATTTTCTATTAGATTTTCTTGTTGAATTATGACCCTAACCATTACATTTGTTACTTAGAGCGAGTTTAAGTTTAATGCTCCTTCATACTTGGTACGCCCGAACCTCGAAGCAGCCCTTTCACATAAGTTCAGATCATTCAAATACA
Organism: Papaver armeniacum; assembly: GCA_023531295.1. Lineage (NCBI taxonomy): Eukaryota > Viridiplantae > Streptophyta > Magnoliopsida > Ranunculales > Papaveraceae > Papaver > Papaver armeniacum. Next base: position 66,469 of record JAJJWW010016297.1, read on the forward strand.
CGCTTCGACAGAATTATTTCAAGATAGCCAAAGGTAAAGCACAGATTGAAGCAGCTATTCAAGCTAGTTTGGATCCAAAGGCGTGGAAAAGCAAAGAGCAGATTCTAGCAGAGGTTTCGATGGGGATTACTCCAAGTAATTGGACCATTTTTGTCGAGAATGAGTTAAAAGAAGGAGTCAGAGAAAGCCATGAAAAGAAATCAGAGAACAAAAAGCAATGCACGATACCCTATACTCTTGGGAGGCATACCTACGCGAGCAAATGTTATCTCCTTGTATGTTTTATGCACTCGTCAATTCTATTACGTATTTTGAAATTATATTTTGTCATGGTTATACAACCAATATGGATTCAAATGAGCAGGCAGAAGAGGAAGGGATGCTTACAGAGGATCGTGAATACGCTTGGATGAAGGGTCATGAAAAACGCGATGGGACTATTCATCCATTAGCAGTTGAAAAATATGTAGGTATATCAAAAATTAAAAGCATGTAAAACTTTTACTTAAAACTTTCCTAACCGATATTGGTAACACATATTACACAGGAACAAGTCAAAGCTGCCTATGAGAAGTGAAAACAGAAAGGAACTAATTGCTCGTATGATTTTTGTTCTGATGGTTTAGTTGATGTCTTTGGCCCAGACAAGGGTAAAAGGTCTTTACGTGGCTTTTACTCAAGTGTTTCTGCGAAGCATGCTAAGCAAGCATTCCTCACTGCTTCTCTTTGCGATCCTACAGTTAACAAATGCAATTCTCCTGTCATTGGTCTAAAAAAGGTAAACCCAACTCTTGGAATTTATGATATAACCCTATTTCTTTTGTTGTCATTGTTGCCTTATCTTTTGTATCACTGTCTAAGATCAACTTGTTAGTCCAATTTGTACTTCAATGATTGCACCCTTATAACTTCCATATCAAATTTGTACTTCAATAATTCCAACCTTATAACTCCCATAGGGATTGCTTTAGTACTATCAGTGAAAATTGTGATGTTGGTACATGTCTAACTGAAAGCTCAAATGATTAATGATAATACAGATTATGTATTAATGATAATACAAATTATGTATTAATGATAATACAGATTATGTATGTCGACTTTATATGTTTCTTCTTGATGCATTATGTTGAATGTGTACTATTGCATTACAGGTTATGGCACAAGAAATTTCCAGTGATCATCCGACAAACGAAGAGACGAATGATTCTTGTACCCCTAACTCGATTTCACTCCTGCTGAGTTCACTCCAGACTTCACTCAGGAAAATCATTCTTTTACCAAGAATTTAAATCCCATGTCAGAGCCACAACCTTTTGACAATTTTGGTTATGAAGAGTCTTCAGATCAGAATGTGAATTTGTTGGACAGGAATGGAAACATAGTTGCAGCTGGATATGTGGTGACCGGTTTGGAAGGTGAAGTCTGTCACCTGTAATTGTCCAAAATAATGAGAGCAAAGTTCGCATAGAATGCGTATTCGATGATTCTGCACCAACTGGGACCCTCCTCAAGGTGATGACTACTATAAGCTATCTTCTTATGTTGGTGGTGGTTGGGTAGT